>SJYV01050981.1:162020-258355 GCA_006410875.1 Neotragus pygmaeus
GGCGGGGAGGGGCAGGCTCTCGAATGCCCCCGTGGTGTCCCTGCCACACTGTCCCCACTGTCCCCAGCTCTCTATATCCATCTGCAAATGGAGCACCACAGCCTGCTCCATCCTGGCACACAGAATTTCAGGGCTTGTAGCAGCTGCCTCCATCTCCAACTTTTAGCTTGTGTTTGTGTTTATTTGTTCCTTCACTCGCTCATTCATCCATCAGCCGGGCAGTGAGCGCCTTCCCGGAGCCAGGCTCGCTGCTGGGCCTGGGCGGAAGGCTGGGTCAGACGGGCACACCACCTGCCTCCGCGGAGCCAGCTGGGGAGATGATACGGGGCATGGGGCTGAGACACACGTGGACCTGGGGGAGATGAAGTGGAAGCTGATGCCTGAAGACCCAGCACATGAATTTACTAAGTGTCGGGGAGCAGGTGGACTCTCCTAGGCAGAGGACCTGGGCTGTGCCGAAAGCCTGGAGCTAGAGCGAGCCTGGTGTGCGTCAGGAGCTCAGGGCACAGCCTGGCTGGGGTGTTGAGTGATGACGGGAGAGGGAAGGGGGAAGCCAGGAAGTGGAGGTGGTGGAGAAGGGTGGGAGTATCAGCTCAGGGAAGAGCTGAAGGTCCTGTTAAGGACTTTGTACCTTAATCTGAGAGCAAGGACAGGACGATGCCTTAAAAGGACAGCTTGATGGCAGGAAGGATTGGTCAGAGGTGTGATGAGGACTCAGCTGCCTCCTGGCTGGAGAGATTTGCAGAAATGGCCTCTGCTCACTGCCCAACCCCCCACCCCACGTGCCAGGCCGCTCTGGGCTGACTCCACTTCCTTTCCCCACTAGGTAACTACACCTCCCGGGTCTGGGAATACTCCTCCACCATTCAGAGCTCTGACGACATGCCTGCGGTGCAAGCAGGCAGCTCCTCCTTCTCCCTGAAAGGTGAGCTCACCCCCAGCCGGCCCTTGTCTTCAGGGCGCTCTGTAAGCCTTGCCTTGGTCTCTGCTCACCAAGCCCCGCCTCCATCAGGTCTCTGCTGTCAGGAGGGCTGGGCCACCGTACGCGGGCCCCTCGGGATGCACTGTGATACAGGCCTCAGTGTCGGGGGTGAGGGAGACACACCACACCCTCTGTATCCTGTGCCCTGACGTCCCCGGGGGCTTCCATCAGGCTTAATTTCGAGTCTTCCTACTGCAGAAAGGTTATTTAACTTTGTCACCCGGTGATTCCCGGCCTCAAGTGACTCTAGAACCCTGTGGCCCAAGCACCTGTCAGCCTCCCCCAGAGCCAGAGTCCTGCCAAGTCCCCTCTGGGCCGGGCGGACTATGTGATCTTGGCCTCCCTTCCGAGTCTGGTTCTGCCCCCAGAGCTCTTTGACAAGACTGAGTGGTCGATGCCTCCTGTCCCCTGGGGTTGAGGTCATTCCAAGGGGCTGGCCTGAGCCAGACCCCAGCTCCCGGTGGACCCATGGCCCTCACGTCTCTTCTGAAAGGTCCACGGGGCAGCTCTGGGGGTGGAGGGAGCAGGTCTATCTGCCTTCTAGCTGGCAGACATCTGGCCTAGGAGCCTGGATAAGCAGGCTGGGTGGGCTCGGGTGGGAAAGGTGTAGGTGGACCCCCAGGCAGCAGCCTCAGACAGTTGCTTATCCAGCTGCCCCTTCTGGGCTGGGTCCTGGACTCTACCCAAGGCTGGGATTCTGGGATCTACCCGCAAGGGGATATGACTAGAGGGTCCCAGACTGCGGGATCCCCAGGTCAGGGTTGCGCTGGGACTTACTCTGGCCTGTCTGGCTTCCAGCAGGTCCTTCCCTGCTCTCTGGTCAAGCTTGGATCAAAGGCCACCAGGCAGGAAAGATGGCCCCCCTTAGATGTGATTCAGAGCTTTCCTGCTCCTCAACATCTCCTTGGCGGTCCACAGTCTCTCCAGGTGGGGGGGCCTTGCTCTAGGAGAGCTCCTCCTGAAATACAGCAGGACCCCTGGGACGCTTGTTGTCACCTTCATGCAGATCTGCTCAGAACTGGCCTAGATGGGGGTCCTGGGCATGGGCTGCCCCGTGGCTCCCACCTGCNGGTGGGGGGGCCTTGCTCTAGGAGAGCTCCTCCTGAAATACAGCAGGACCCCTGGGACGCTTGTTGTCACCTTCATGCAGATCTGCTCAGAACTGGCCTAGATGGGGGTCCTGGGCATGGGCTGCCCCGTGGCTCCCACCTGCATCTACTCAGGGGGCGCTGGGGAGGGCTGAGCGAGCGCTTTGAGAGGAGCAGCGCCCGCAGGACGGGTGACCCCCTCTGGCCCCTCCTTGGACCAGTGCTAATGGCTCTCTCTCTCCTGGCAGGCACTGGGAAAGTCCCCTATCAGTTCATCACCTTGGGACAGGCCACCACAGAGTTTTCCAAACCACTGGACGGCAGTGGGCTGTTTAAAAATAATCCTGGTACCCGCCTGTTTTGCATCACCCCTCTTTTCTTTCCCATAGCAGGGCAACTGGGACATCCTACGGGGCTCTCTGCCACTTCTAGGGTGTCCTGGTCCCTCCCATCTCCCCAGAGCCCCCTGGCAGAGGATGCATGCCCTCCCCCTGCCCCCTGTCTCTTATACACATCNTCCTCCCTCCAGATCCTCCTTCCCGCTGCCCATCCCCACCCCACCCCTCACAGCACCAAGCTGAGCGGCCCGTGCTGTGCAGTAACTTCCCACGGCTATCCATTTTACACTTGGCAGTGCACGTATGTCAATCCCAGTTCCCAGGTTCACCCCCCCCCCACACCTCACCCATTTCCCCACATGGGTTCCCTACATCTGCAGTCTGTTCCTGCCCTGTGAATAGGTTCATCTATACCATTTTTCAGATTACACACACACATGCTGATATGTGATATTTGCTTTTCTCTTTTTGACATACTTCACTCTGCATAACAGATTCTAGGTCCATCTTCTTCTGTACAAATGGCCCAGTTCCCCTCCGTTTTATGGCTGAGCAACATCCCACCGTGTATGTGTACCACATCTTCTTCACAGTGGCCCAGCATGGTCCACTTTCCTGCAGCGTCTCCCTATCCCCTGCCTCTCTGCCCTTCTTCACTCACTCCACATCAGCGGAGCTGACTTGTGTGGTGCCTTGTGCTCATCAGGCACCTCTCCTCTTAGTGACTTTGCACTGGCTGTTCCCCATCTGGGATGCTCTTTTCCACGCATGTGCTTGCCTCGCTCCTCCTCCTTCAAGTCCACTCCAGTCTCACCTCCGTATCAAGGCTTTCCTGGATTCAACATGCTCACTTGCTCCCACTCCAATATACCTGACCCCTCTCCCCTTGATCCATTTTTAATTTTTTTATAGCATTTCTCACCTTGTAATACACTAATTTCCTTATTACATCTGCAAAGGAAGTTGAGTGTCATGAGGGCAGAGAGTTTTGCCTGCTTCATTCGCTGATACACATACTCCCCAAACAGTGCCTGCCATAAGGTAGGGGTCAGTAAATATTTCTGAAAAAATTCTTTGTGGGAGGAAGGGCAGCTTCTCAAAGGAGTCAGTACAAGAGCAGACACCCTTTCCTTTCTTGACTGATGTGGGGATGGGAGGCCGGCCTGACTCAGCACAGCCTGGCTTCCCAGCTCATCTCCTAAATCAAAGCCTGTCTGGGGCCCTGAATCAGTTAGGATTTTCCAGAGATATGGAACCAATAGATACTTACATAGCTAAAGGTGTAGATGACTCAAGGGACATGAATGTGAGCACATTCCAGGAGATGGTGAAAGGCAGAGAAGCCTGGTGCACTACAGTCCATGAAGTCGCAGAGTCAGACATAACCAAGCGACTGAACAACAACTCATCTCACAGCTTTAAGGCTCCAGTGAGAAAATACTTTGTCAAACATAAAGCATTTTGCAAGCCCAATGTATTCATCTTGCAAACTCACTCCTACTCATCTCTGACAACTTCCTATTCCCACCAAGGGAAGGGTTAAACCCACCTTCTTATTTATTCACTTTCTCGTGTCCTAAGAGAGCGTGTGGGACAAGGCATACATACACGGGGCTGAGGCTTTGAAGATAGAAGCAGTGACACTTATATTTGAGAGAGCCAGTTGAGAACCGGTGCTTTCTCCATCCTGTGCTGAGAGAGAACACTCAGATTTTTGGTTTCCCCACTCTTTGCCATTGCCCATCAGGAGGGGCTGCAGGTCTGAATGTGGTGGGTCCAGTGTGTTGTCAGAGGAGCTTCCCGTCTGGGGGCCGTGGAGGAATAGGTCTGTCCCGGGTGAGTTTTGTGCAGGTGAGCCTGACAGGCAGGGCATGAGTGGGAGTTCGGAGCTCCTGTCTGCCCAGGGACCAGCTCTTCTTATTGGTGCTTCCCCCTCACCACCAGCACTTCCTTTTCTCTCGGCCTTTTATGGCCTGGAAGCAGAAAAGAGAAGGCATTTTCCTTCATCAGGTCTCTGTTCTGGCTCCTCCGTCCAGTCACTGGTAGAGTGAAAGTTCAGGTAGACACTTGTCTGGCTCTGTGGCCAACATGGCCAAGGACATCCACTGCCTGGCTCGGACAGTGGTTTGGCATGATGGAGAATGGATGCTGTTGGCACGATTAATGGGCGCTGAGTGGCCCAGGGCACTCCCAGCACAAGGGCCTGTTGAGGAGATATGCAACCGATGGGAAACTTGCATTTGAGTGGGATAAAGTAAACATCCAGGAGACAGGAAGGCAGGCAGTCTCTGCCCTCCTTTCCCCTGCTGACTGCAGTGAACATGAGCACATTCTCCCTTGCCCTCTGCGAGTGCCTTACCCCAGTGTACATCCTTGGGTATTCTCAATGCTGGGGGCTTCAGGTTGGAGGTGGATATGGTTTGGTTTCATGACACAGTTATGGTGGAACAGATTCATTCAACCAATCATTCATTCAATAAATGTTTATTGAGAGTCTCTTCTGTGCCTGTTTGCTGGCACTGTGTTAGAGGTGAGAACCCAGGTCCCTTGCATCATGGAACTCGCACTCTAGTTGGGGAGGCAAGTGTGTGCATCTGAGCAAGTTGTAAAGAGGATAACTGGGTAGATCTGAGTCTGAGCCTTGGATGTGTCGTTTAGTAGCTGTGTGACCTTAGGCAAGTTACTTAACTGTGCTGAATCTCAACTTTTCATCTTTCTATTTTTTATTTAAAGATTAAAAAAATATTTTTACAGTGTAGTGTTGGTTTCTGCCATACAACAATGCCAATCAGTCATGCTTGTACAAACCTCCCCTCCTTCCCTCGCCTCCCTCCTCTCCCCCCATCCCATCCCTCCAGATCATCACAGAGCACCAGACTGGGCTCCCTTTGCTACACAGCAACTTCTCACCAGACATCCGTCTTACACGTGATAGTGTGTATATGTTGGTGCTACTTTCTCCGTTTGTCCCACTCTCTCCCTCCCCTACTATGTCCATAAGTCCATTCTCTATATCTGAGTCTCCACTCCTCCTCTGCAAATAGGTTCATCAATACCATTTATCTAGATTCCATATGTGTGCTTTAATATACTATATACTTTCTTTTGGTCTTTCTGAGTTACTGCAGTCTGTATAACAGGCTCTAGGTTCATCTACCTCTAGAGTCAGGATAATTATAATACTGATTTCATAGGACTGTGAAGATGACTTGAAAGAAAGTATATGAAGTACACAGTGGAATACTAACTCATGGCGAATGTACCCATGTATGCATTTTGTTACTGTTATTGTGAATATTGCACATTTAGAAATAGAAGTAAGAGAACGTTCTTTCAGTAAAGTGAAATCCTGGAAGAGGCGATTCCAAGCTGTATCTGCACCACATCACAGCCTTTAGTTGGTAAAACATCAGTGCAGCCAACTCCTTGAGTGTTTGGTCCACAGAGGCTCTAACTGACACACTGTTTTCATTGGTGAGATCAGGTGGTTGTTTGAACTGGAGGAACTAATTGGTTGCTCTAATCAGATGAATCAATTCATTGTTCTGGCATTCTGGTGGCCCCTTCTAAGAGTGGTCATGACTTTATCCAAGGCCTTCTCTTCCACAATGAGTCCTGGGGCCTGATTTCGCCTTCATTTCAAAACTGTTCAAAATATGTGGTTGAGCATGAAGACACACGTGCACATACACAGAAGCCAACCAAGCTGTTGATTATCCCTGCTGAGCTGGGACAAGGAGAACCCAAACTTTATGTTTTGCCAACAGCCTTTACTTTTTCTCAGCCAGTTCTTTTCCATAGCAGATGCCAAAAGAGTCAAATGGCCCAGTCTGAGCTTGGTCACTTTCCTGCCAGCCATCGGGCAAGGCTCTGGCTGTTGGCACTCTACTCTGCTGCCCATCATGAGGTTGCATTGGCTCTGCCTAGCACAGGAAGGGGAGAGCTGGCATTGCCCAGCCAGTAGGTACTTGAGGGAGAAGGCCAAGGAGGTTGGTTCCTGGCAGGCAAACCTGTTGCCACTAAAACTTGGCAGGTCTGGGAGGCTTTAGCAGTTCAGACAGAGAATTAACACAGAGGAAGTGCCCGCATGGCAACGCTCATCTGGCTCCTTGGTGCTGCCTATAGAAAGATCTCTTCCGTGGCAGAGAGCTTGGTGCAACTCAGAGGCAATTTTATGTGAAGTAGGATAAAGAGAATTCCAGCATGACTATGACCCCCAGCATCTAAAGAGGTTCCTCCTGGGACACTTGACCAAGCATGTGGGGGACCTACATTTTCTGAGCTTTTCCAGCAGGGGTGCTGCATGCTATGCTCAGTTGCTCAGTGTCTGGCTCTTTGCGACCCCATGGACTGTAGCCCTCCAGGCTCCTCTGTTCGTGGGATTCTCCAGGCAAGATTACTGGAGTGGTTTGCCCTGCCCTCCTCCAGGGGATCTTCCTGACCCAGAGATCGAACCCAGGTTTCCTGCATTGCAGGCAGATTCTTTACCTTCTGAGCCACCAGGGAAGCCAGCAGAGGTAATAAATACCATTTCTGAGCTTTTGGAAATTGGGAAGCTGGTGATGTCTTTTTAAAAGGATTTTAATTAATTTATGTGTCTGCTCCAGGTGCCAGTTGTGGATGCAAGATTTGCGGTCTTTGTTGTGGCATGCAACCTTTTAGCTGTGGTATGTGAACTCTTAGCTGTGACATGTGATATCCAGTTCCCTGACCAGGGATCAAACCCGAGTCCCCTGCATTGGGAGTGCAGAGTCTTAGCCATGGGACCATCAGAGAAGTCCCGAGCTGGTGACGTCTTGAGGATGTTCTCTGCCTGCTCTGGGAGCCCTGTCTGCCCTCGTCACCCCTAGCCCCTTGGGAGTCCTCGGCTGGGACACCTTTCTTTCTACCCGCTGGCGGAGAGAAGGCACTGCAAGTGGAACCAGGAGATGGGCATTGGAGGACCGCTTTGCTTGCACAAGCCCTGTGGGGTGTGGTCAAGCTGCTTAACTTGCCCAGGTCTCGGGTTCCACCGGCCTTATCTATTGTGAGGACTGAATGCGGCGATGCAGGTGAAGGCAACCTGTACAAACCGAGAAACCTCAAACACAGGCAAGACTTAGACGATGCTCTCCATTTGCAGCCCTTCCACCAGACTAGCTCCCAGTGATCATTTTTTCTCATTTGATTTTTTTTTTCCTTTTAAACATTCGTTTATTCACTGTACAAAATATTTACACTACTGTGCAACTGTGTGGCCCTTTGGTCTGGTCTGATATTTGCAGCAGGGCTTGGTCTCTGCCGGAGTTCTAGAAACATGCCGACACTTTCCTTGGTGTTCACTTGGTGCCTGGTCTCCTTCACTAGCCAAGAGGTTAGCTGGCAGCCCAAGTACCTGTACGTATCCCATGGGGCAGCACCTTGTCCTGGTCCCTGAGGAGAGCAGTGACCATGTGGCATGGAGGGCCTGGGGTACAGAGGGCCCCAGTGCTGGACCCTGGACCCCAAGGGTGAGTGAGGTCAGCACCCATGCCAAGGACAAACGACAGTTGTGAAGGAGTGAGGTCAGGCAGGAACTGTAGCAGCTCAGGAAGGCTTGCTCCTCATGATCCCTGGGAACAGGAGGGCTCAGACGTGCTTCAAGCAGGCCAAGGTGATTTTCTTAGAAAGCTGATTACTTGGATAAAACCCTCAAGAGAAGCAAGAAGTCCATCCCTGGGGAGCCCTACTCCTGTCTGGCCCGTCTGTCTTGATCCATAGACTTCTCCGCACTCTGAAGTTCTCTGCTGCCTCCAAGGCCAATCCCTGGGCAGGCAGGGACTTGACAAGGCGAAGGGAGAGTGGGAACAGCCACAGAAATGAAAGATTAGGGATTCTCTTTCTATCCCTTTCTAGATTTCTTGTTCTGAGATGGGTGAAGCAGCCTGATTTATTTTTGACAAACGTCTCTGCATTATGAATTATATTGGGGATGGAATTGTTCCATTAAATCAAAGTTAATTTTCGACTTCTGTTCAGGGCACCATAAATAATCAAATCCAGGGTAAGGTTATGGACTGAAGTCGCCCAAATTATGCTAATGAGGGTGATTAAACTTTTGAATTCTAAGTTTCCGTAAGAATAACAATCAGTTAGCATTTACATTTCTGCCATGCTCTAGGATTTGCAGCTTTTTCTGAAGCTGCTATTAAATATAAATAACAATACCAGTTTTTAAAGCCAAGTTGAGCCCTATGGGGCATATTCTATTCTCTTTCCTGAGGTTCAGCTTCTGTGGCTGTGGAGGGGGGCTTAGGCTCCATGTCTGTGGCTAGCAGAGATGGAGGGGAGGGTGGAACAGAGTGCCACAGGAACTAGGCAATTTGCATTTGACTTGGAATTGTAAAGGCATGTTCAAATTCTAAGAGACAATAATCCAATTTTGCCCTGGTCCATTTGGTGAGGGATGTCAAGAATCCCCGATGGGCTTTAAAATTTCTACTCATGGTAAAGAATCTGCCTGCCAAGCAGCAGATTTGGGTTTGGTCTCTGGGTTGGGAAGATCCCCTGGAGGAGGAAATGGCAAACCACTCTAGCATTCTTGCCTGGGAAGTCCCATGGATAGGGGAGCCTGGTGGGCTACAGTCCCTGGGGTGGTGAAGAGTCACGCATGACTGAGCGATTGCACACACAAGCACACGCGCGCGCACACACACACACACACATACACACACATGCACACACACACACGGAGCCCTGAATGGCCTACCTGACCCACAGCGAGCTGATTTCGGAGGGTTCTGAACTTGGGATGGGGGACCAATGCTTCACCTTTTCTGCTGGGGTGCGGTGGGCATTTAGGGCCACTCCAATAGCTTTCTGTGCTTTTCTGTCCCTCTACAGGCTCTGGGGACCTTTCCTAGGATGCTGCTCGATCCCCTAGTTTAGCTCAAGAAAGGGCAAAAAGAGCCAGTTGATTTCCAACCTCCTGTTTAGCCACCTGTTATGAAAGCTGCTCAGAGATGATCATCTCTTGATATCTATATGAGGCCCAGGCGGCTGCCATCGTAATGACAGGTCAGTTCTGAGGTTAGGCTGCTGGTTGAGTGGCTATTGTTTATCCCAGTTTCAATTTCATCGTCATGACAACCCACACAAGTCATTGTCCGAGCCCGGCTGATGCCTCTGTGCAAAGGTATGGGAGGAAGGAATCTTGCCAGCCTCACCTGCCTGTGGACCAGACACATCTCTGCTCTGATGGGCAGGGGGAGGGGACAGGGTGCTACTTCCTTCCCTCCACGTGTTCAGGGTGATCCTATTTTCTCCACCACTTACCCAGAAATTGTTTTTGAAAACTGTGTCATTTCAATTGAATATGGTGTGGAATGATTGGGAACAGTGTTCGGCAGAGTTTGTGGCCCACACCTCCCTCCACCCCTACATGTGCATTCGCGTAGGCATCCTTATTCACTCTGGTTTCCAGAACTGCTGTGACCACCGGTGGAGGGGGATGCGCCCGTGGTGGATGGGGAGTCTGGGAGCCTGACACGCATGGCATCCGAAAAGGCCTCTCGAAATTTCTGCTCCCACGACCAGGTGTATCTCAGATGTGAAACCTGCCTTAAGGTGTCTCCCCAGCGAAGGGGTGCCCCTCCTTGATAATTTCAAGAGCCAGATGGCACGTGCTTCTGCCATGCTCTCTGACACTGAGAAGTCCCTGCATCTGTGTGCGGCTGTTTAGATAGCAGCTCTGGATGCTGGGCTTCCCTGGTGGCTCAGACAGTAAAGAATCTGCCTGCAATGCAGGAGACCCCAATTCGATCCCTGGGTCAGGAAGATCCCCTGGAGCAGGGCATGGCTACCTACTCCAGTATTCTTGCCTGGAGAATCCCATGGACAGAGGAGCCTGGCGGGCTACAGTCCATGGGGTCGCAAAGAGTCGGACACAGTTGAGAAGAGTCAGACACAATTGAACGATGAACACTTTCACTTTCATTGGATGTTACTGTTGGCGAGTCTTGAAAGAACTGCCTTGGCAGGAAGGGACGGGTGTCTGTCGAATTTCTCTTCCAGGTCCATCTGTACTTTATGATTCTGAAAGTGTACATTTCTCTGAGATTCAAAGAGGGGTTCCTCTTTGAGCTGGCTCAGAGATGAGTCTGTGGGAGGAGGCCTTGGACAGGGCTGCAAATTGTGAGGGTTAGGAGGCAGGCTTAGCAATGGGAGGGGATCCTGCCTTGCCCACTAGTCCTCTGTTGCATGTGCTTCAAGATCACCTGTTCTGGTAAAACCAACGGCTTATTTGCCTAAATAAAATAGTCGGAGGTTTTCTTTCTCTTTTTCTCTTCCTTCCTTCATCTCTTTTCAATATTATTAAAAACAACAACAACAACAACAACACAACTTTGGCTGCAGTGCATGGCATGTGGAACCTTAATTCCCTGACCAGGGATTGAACCTGTACCTCCTGTATTGCAAGGGTGAAGTCTTAACCACTGGACTGCCAGGGAAGGCCTCTCTTTCTTTTAGATATTGGGACTTCTCTGCCTAAAGGAGAGAGGTGATGAGGGACTGGAGAGTCAATTATGCATCTCCAAATCAAGGAAGAGTGTCATGGACCCAAGTGAAGCCACAACTCTGGGAAATGCTGAGGTCACTTTCCCATGTCTTGGTCCCTCTGTTGTCATGGGCACAGGTCAAATTTGAGCCGGGCCATGGGAGAGGGCAGAAGTCATGAGTCAAGGCTGAACCAGAGAAGCCTGGGGCAGGAGCCCTGTTAGAAGGTGGTGGGATTTGGGGTCCAGAAGCCTCCACCTTCTTCCCTTTCATTCATTCCACAAACCTGTTTGGAGTATTTATTGTACTATATGTGTGGTGCTATTCTGCATCCTCATGGGTGAGTGGTGAGTAAAACAGACAAAAATGCCCACCCTGATAGAACTTCACTGTCTACTAGAGGCCCCAGATAGTAAGCAGATCACTGGAACACGTGGTGTGTCAGCTGGTAACAAGGGCTACACCAGGAGGAGGGCAGAAGAAGCATGCGGGTGCCGTGATCTAAGACAAGGTCATCAGGGCAGGCCTTTCTGAGATGATGCTTCAGTGAAGAAGTAAGGAATGAGGAAGCCGAGCCATGGAGATGCTTGGGAGAGGAGGACCCGGGCAGAGGAAATAGCGAGCACGATGCCTATGGGCCTGGTGTGCTGGAGGAACAGGGGTGGGGGCCTGGGTCGCAGGAATGGGGTGACAAAGGGGAAAACTGCAGAGGATGAGGTCCAAGAAGTAACGGAACCTGATCACCCTGGGCTTTGCAGCCACTGTGGGGGTTTTCTGGGTGCAATGGGAAGCCACATGGAGGTTTAACAGGGGAGGGACATATTCTATAGGATCTTACAGGATCCGTCTGGCTGCTGTGCTGAGAATATATTAAAGTTTAGACTTTGTGTCCTTAGATGAGGTGCTCATTCTCTCCTTGTCCCTGGACTCGAGAAGGTCTATATCATTATTAGATTAAACTTGCTAGGTTTGGAATATTTCTAGGAAAACAGTGAATTGACTATGTCACAAATTTGTAACACTGAGAAAGTTAAAGAGAGGCAGATTTGGCTCTCAATGCTGTGAGAGGGGTGGGTATCCAGGTACCAGGATCCATCCCCCTCCAGCATTAAAATTCATATGCATAATGTCACTCACTGGTGGCCAGGGAATGGGAACTTGCTCTCCTGCCTTACAGGGATGGGTCCAGAGGTGTACTTAGGGGTGCTCCTAACTGCATTTCCTCCACACCACTGATGACAAGGCTTTGTGAGTTACTGACCAAGGAGAGATCTGAGCTGGCAGAATCAAAACCAGTGGGTTTAGGAAAGGATCCAAATTACATTGAGGAAGATCCCACTGCTGTTCCAAGGAGTCTAATGCTACCTTTTGATTGAATAGGCTTGTTATTAAAAATGCGTTTAAAAAAATGAAATCGAAAGCAAATCTCTTCAAATAAGATTTCAGCCTGGTCTCAAATCCAAGGGTTTATTTGGAGGTTCTATCTGCTCACACTCTGCACAGAGCTGTGCTGGAGAGATCATAGACCCCGGTCCCCTGAGGGTGGTGAATCGCGAAGGTAGACATCAGTTAGGTTTCCTAAGATGGGTGTGCAATGTCCCTTTCTTGCTTATTTTCTGGTCTACTTATGTGGGGGAAGTAGTCACCTGAACTGTGTTAAATGTCACTCCACTCAAATTCTCATTTCCCTAGTGGGCTGAACCATGAGTTGATCTGGAATCTGTGATTCAGGAGAAATTTCCTGCTAAACCCCCTACCCGCACCCCCAGGCTTCTGCTCCTCTGTCCACTGCCTCCCCCAAACTTCGTCCACACCGTTGCTTCCTCCATGTTGGCCAGATTAGGGACCTTCCCTCTAAACTACATTCATAGGATGCTCTTTATTGTATTAGGAGAAACACCACACTGCCTCCCTGTGACCTGTCACCTCCTTTAATCTGCTACCCTGTGAAAGAAAGGGATGGGGCCAGCGAGGTATGCCAGCCAGGACAGCGTCAGCATTAATCCTACTTAATTCCCTTTCCACGATGAAAGGCTCACTTTGAGACTTGATTGAGGTGAGTTTAGGTCAAATAAGAGGAGATTTCATCCAGCCCCACAGTCATTTATTCATCAAACATTCAGAGCCAGGCTCAGAGCTTGGGGCTGGCGGTCAGAGGAAGCATACTTGGTCCTTGCCCTTTATGGAGACAAACAGAAACGAAGAGGAAATAACACTATGTGTCCTCAGTTCTAGAGTAAATGCGTGTACTGATGCTGCAGAGACAGATGACGGCCCTCTGGGACTCTGGGGGGCAGGGGATCAGTGCCAGAACTGACTCTTAACGCTGGGTTTCAAAGACTGTCTAATAAAATCATGGAGATAGAATTATGGAATTAATTACCTCCTGGAGAGATTACTAGCAGGGATTGTAAATGGAGTCTGGTAGATGGGAAAGTGTGAAGCTTAGACTTTCCCTTTGGAGTTGAGGGTCCAGGATGTGACACCTGGTAAGTCACTCAGCATCTTCTGTTCCGCAATTTCTGTACTTGTAAAACGGGAAATGTAAATAACAATGCCTGTCCTGCCTGCCTCAGTGGGGTTGCTGGGAAGGTCAAAAGTACCAGTGCACATGAACACACCAAGAAAAGTATGAAGCATTAGTCGCTCAGTCGTGTCCGAGAGACCTGTCGCCCACCAGGCTCCTCTGTCCATGGGATTCTCCAGGTGAAAATACTGGAGTGGATAGCCATGCCCTCTCCAGGGGATCTTCCCAACCCAGGGCTTGAACTCAGGTCTTTTATGTCTCATGCATTGGCAGACAGATTCTTTACCACTATCACCACCTGGTAAGTCCTATGAACATACCAGAAAATGGTTAAATGCAAGGCAAATGGAAAGGCATTTTTAAGCATTTTATTTAGAAAGAATTGCAAACAAATTGCAACAAAAAAGTTGCAAAACTAAATATTGCACAAAGAACATTCATATGCACTTTACCCAGATTTACCTATTGTTTACAGTTTATCCCATCTATTATGTATTTTCTCTCTCATACACATAATTATAAATGTTTATACATATTTTTTTGAATGCTGTGATAAGCTACATATATCATAGTTCTTTATTCTTAGATATTGCAGTGTATATTTCCTAAGAACAGGGATATTCTCTTGGATTATTTCTTTCTCTCCCTGCACCTTCTGTGTGGTTATAATCCTTACTTGAAATAGGTAGCTTCATTTGTTTCAGTTTGCCTTCCATCTCTTTTCTCTGCCTCTTCTTATCTATTTAATTTACTTTTGGTATTTATAGACAATTGACTTGTTTACAAAAGTCAAAACTATTTTAAAAAGATACCCTCAGAAAAGTACCACTTCCTCACATATCCCTTCCACCCCATTCTCCCTGTCTTTTAAGGCTGCTATAATGAAATGGTGTAGACTGGGGACTTATAAATAGCAAAAATTTATTTCTCACAGTTCTGGAGTCTAGAAGTCCAAGATTAAGGCCCTGGCAGATCCAGTGTCTGGTGAGGGCCTGCTTCCTGGTTCACAGACAGCCTTACTTTGGCTGTAACCTTTCACAGAAGAAGGGGCAAAGTGAGCTCTGTGGGGCTTGAGATAAGGGCAGTAACCCCGTTCATGAGAGCTCCACCCTCATGACCCTTCCCCAAAGCCCCCTATCTTCAAATTCTATCCCACTGGAGATTAGATTTCAACATATGAATTTGGTGGGACACAAATATTAAGTATATATCCGCATATACTGACCCCCACTCCCGCCCCCGCCAAACCATGTACCTCTCACATGCAAAATACATTCATTCAATACCAACAGCCCTCAAAGTCTTAACTCCTTCCAGTAGCAAGTGTGAAGTCTGAGTCCAAGGTTTCCCCCAAGTATTATCTAGGTCAGGTACGAGTGAGACTCGAGGTTTGATTTATCCTGAGGCAAACTGCTCTCTAGCTGTGAACCCATGGACCTAAACAGGTTATGTGTCTCTAAAACACAATGGTGGGACTTACAGACATTCCTATTCCAAAAGGGAGAGATAGGAGAGAAGGAAGGAGGGAATGGTCTTGAGCAAATCCAAACCCAACAAGGCAAGCCGCGTGAGACTTGGAGACAGAACAGCCCAGCGGCCGCACATCCTGGGGCAGGGGTGCTGCCTCTGCAGCTCTACGGGACAAGGGCCCAGCACCCGATGTCCTGGGAGGCCCTGCCCCACCGCTCCTCTGGGCGCTGGGGGTCTCCGCAGGGACTCTGTCCGTGCAGTGGATCTCTGCCTGGGCCGCTCCTGCCGACTGGGGTCTGGAGCAGTGAGTCTCCTCAGGGGTGGGGTTCTGGACCTGTGGCTCTGCCNTCACCTTCCCATAACTTTCACCTCCACTCCCCCAACCCCAAACTCCTTTTTCTTCGTCTAGCCTCAGATAGTAGGGCTTCCCTGGTGGTGCAGAGGTTAAAGGGTCTGTCTGCAATGTGGGAGACTTGGGTTCGATCCCTGGGTCGGGAAGAGCCCCTGGAGAAGGAAATGGCAACCCACTCCAGTATTCTTGCCTGGAGAATCCCATAGAGAGAGGAGCTTGGTGGGCTACAGTCCACGGGTCGCAAAGAGTTGGACACGACTGATATGCCTGCCTGCCTGCTAAATTGCTTCAGTCGTGTCCAACTCTTTGGGACCCTATGGACAGTAGCCCACTAGGCTTCTCCGTCCATGGGATTCTCCAGGCAAGAATACTGGAGTAGGTTGCCATGCCCTCCTCCAGGGGATCTTCCCAACCCAGGGATCAAACTCTCATCTCTTATGTCTCTTGCATTGGCAGATGGGTTCTTTACCCCTAGTGCCACCTGGGAAGCCCCTCAGATAATATATAAGCCCCTTATTTGGGCTTCCCTGGTGGCTCAGTGGTAAAGAATCCACCTACCAAGCAGGAGACATGGGTTCGATCTAAACAACAACAAATTCTGGTTGCCTCTTTGAACCACACTGTCTTGGTGAGTTTCTGTGCGTGTATACATAATTAAAATTTTTTTTTCCTCTTGTTAATCTGTCTTTTATCAGTTTGATTCTCAGGCCCCAGGCACTGAAGCTAGGAGGGCAGAGGGAAGGAGGGTTTTCTTCTCTCCTCTGTGTAAGGGGGTGAGATTTTATTCTGTCTTCACCATCTCCTATGACAGATATTGCATTCTGGTTTAATGCTCATTCTGTAAGAAAACTGTTTTCTGTCTCTCTGTCTCTCTTACCTTTGTGCTAAGATTTTCCGGGTCGGGAGAAGATCTCTTCTTCTAATTCTATTTTCCCAACATCCACCTTGCCTTGTCTTGCCTTTCCAATCATAGATTTCTGTTGTTTAACTCGATCCTTCTTACTCCTGAGTCCTCTAAGACTCCAGACTCCTGCTGACCCTCAGTTTCTCATTCTGTGGGGTGTGCCTCTGATCTGAATTAAGGCTTGCTCCTGTATTACCAGGTGGCAGTAGTGGTAGAACCCACCTCCCAGTGCGGGAGATATAAGAGACTCAGGTTCCATCCCTGGGTCGGAAAGATCCCAGAGGACGGCGCAGCAACCCATCCAGTTTTCTTGCCTGGAGAATCCATAGACAGGGAAGCCTGGTGGGCTACAGCCCACAGGGTCGCAAAGAGTTGGACACGACCGAAGCAACTTAGCCCGTACACATGTTGTGTTAACGGATGTCAGACCACAGCTAAGGGTGATCCTTCTGGGCCTTCTTAGGGAAATGTTAGGACATCCCACAGTTTAATGGCGGTTTCAGCAGCTGTAACTGTCCCCACTGATGTTGCTTAAAAACCTTTGAGGTCTAGGAGGTAAAGTCACAACTTAGTCATGTGGGGACCCCATAGGCTGTGTCAAGCCCACCTTTTCTGCCATACCTTCTGCTGCTCTTCTGTTTTTATCTCCCCCTATAGTCCACTTAAGGATGCATTCACCAAACAGGACCTCAGTCCCTCTGGCTTGGAAGGTTTCCTCTCTACTCTCCACCCAGGTGAGGTCTGTCTGTTCTTCAAAGACCAGCTTAGTCACCTCTCCCCCTCTCCCACCTCTTCGAGCCTTCGCAGGGGAAGGATTCACTCTGAGCACCTCTGTCCACACCATGCTTTGCTGGTCATCAGCTCCCCATTCTGTATGGTCAGGGCTTCCCGCTTCATCTGTGATGCATCCTCTGCAATGTACAGTTCTTTGGGAACAAGGCCCATTTCTGTTTATTGCACCTGCCTCACTACACGGGTCCCCAGCCTCCAGGATCTAATGCCTGATTATCTAAGGTGGAGCTGATGAAATAATAATAAAGTACACAATAAATGTAATGCTCTTGGATCACTCCAAAACCACTGCCCACCCCGGTCTATGGAAAAATTGTTTTCCCGGAAACTAGTCCCTGGTTCTAGAACGCTTGGGGACCACTGCCCTACTGCACGCACCCCAGGGCCATACCCGGCAAATTTCCAGGTGGGACCAGCCCTGGTGTGTCCTACCATCTCAAGTCTTGGGCCACACAGTCGGTCCAGGGTTCTCATTGAGGAGTTGCTGAGGGGGCTCTGCGGTCTGAGGGTCATTGACTCTTTCTCAGCTAATCAGCGGGTGGCAATGTAGCCTCCCCGCCTGGGCCACCCAGCGCACAAGGCCTTCTTGCTCCCTTTCTCTCTCCAGCGTAATAAACAGAGTCGTTACCAGGTGCCTCTTGCAGCCTCCTGTGCTGGCAGGTTATTTATATGCAAATGTTCCTGTCTGTGGTTGCGGAGGCTCATAAACAGGATAACAGAAGCCTCTGTAGGGGCTGCGATGTGATGGAGGGTGGGGAGAGGCCCCAGCTTCTGCAGGGAGAGTTAATATGGGATTAGCCACAACCAATTAGATGGTATCAAGCCCAAAGGGATCCAGCCGTTTAGCTAAACTGAAGATCCTCTGAGGGAGGGGGCTGCAGCTGTCAGGAGGGCCTCCGGTGCTGGCAGAGCCATCCTCCAGGAAGCCTTTGGGGCAGAACCCAGGAGCCCAGGCCTCTTGGGAAAGGACGAGGTGAAGAAGGGCATCACCTTGACTTCACACTGGTCCTGGCATCCATGGGTGTGGGGCTTGGGTAGGAGGAGCATTCCTGCTCAGGGGGTACCAAGGCATTTATTCAGCCCACCTAGGTATGGGCTGCAGGTGGTCGTGCCCTGGTGCCTTCACACACACTGACCCCTGGTCTGCCTGGTAGACTGCAGCTCGTCCTCTGAGACCTCCTGGGATGTCGCTTCTCCTGGAAAGCCTTGCTTAGCCTGTCCTTGCTCCACGAGACTTGGTACATGCCTGAGTACTGTTCATCGCCCTGTCTGGTGTCTCCTGTCTCCTGTCCAGCCTGCAGGTGTTTGAAGGGCACACGGAACTTCATTGTCTCTCGCTTCCCAGAGAAGGAGCAGTGTTTGGTACAAAGTAGATGGTCAATGGCACCCCACTCCAGTACTCTTGCCTGGGAAATCCCAAGGATGGGGGAGCCTGGTAGGCTGCAGTCCATGGGGTCGCTAAGAGTCAGACACGACTGAGTGACTTCACTTTCACTTTTCACTTTCATGCATTGGAGAAGGAAATGGCACCCACTCCAGTGTTCTTGCCTACAGAATCCCAGGGACGGGGGAGCCTGGGGGGCTGCCGTCTATGGGGTCACACAGAGTCGGACACGACTGACGAGACTTAGCAGCAGCAGCAGCAGCTGGTCAATAGGGTTTCCTTGGCAGCTCGCTGGTAAAGAATCCTCCTGCAATTCAGGAGACCCCAGTTCCATTCCTGGGTTGGGAAGATCCCCACGGAAGGGATAGGCTACCCACTCCAGTATTCATGGGCTTCCATGGTAGCTCAGATGGTGAAGAATTCGCCTGCGATGCTGGAGGCCTGGGTTTGATCCCTGGGTTGGGAGGAGGCCCTGGAGGAGGGCATGGCAACCCACTCCAGCATTCTTGCCTGGAGAATCCCCGCGAATGGAAGAGCCTGGCAGGCTACAGTCCATGGGGTTGCAAAGAGTCAGACACGACTGAGCGACTAAGCACAGCACAGCACAGATGGTCAATAAACAGATTTTGAGGGACTGGAGGGAAATACAAAGAAGGTCAAGGATATCTGGGCTTAAATTCTGATTTCTCCTTGAAATCAGGACATCTATTATACCACCTTATAATATGCCTCTGTGGCATATGCATTATTTAAGAGTTAAGATCCATTGAGAATCAGCAGGCACAGGAAAAACTCTAAAAACAGGGGACAAGTTTTCCTTTTGCAAAGGAAATTTCCATTTGTAAAGCATCTTCCTCACCTGTAGTAAGAGCCCTTACCCATGGAAAAGGCATTGACTTAGATCTGCATCACTAATCTCACTAAACAACCCTGCTTACCGTATTTTGCTGATCACATTCCCATAACCTCCCTTCCCCAGCCCTCAGAAGCCCCCTTTTCCTTTGTCTAGCCTAACATGGTTTGTAAGGCCAGGTTCTAATGACCTCGAGGGTTACTCATCACTGGGTGCTCCCTTGTGTATATATGCATGTTGTACACATTAATACACTTTGATTTTCTCCTGTCACTCTGTTTTTGGTCAGTGTAATCACAGGGACCCACCCATTAGAGAACTAATTAGTAGAGGAAAATGTTTTCCCTACATATTGCTTTTGTGATCTTGGGCAAGTTATTTCACTCTTTGAGAGTCTCCTCACCTGTAAAATGGGGACGATGATCCCTCATATGACTACCCTATGCACGGTGATTGTAGAACTTGGCCCTTGAGAGTTTGCTCAGTAAAGTTAGTTACATTTTTGTTGCCATTAGCTGCTTCCCTTCTCATCCCTCCAGGGCATCAGGCCACAGGTCAGGTAGTTTCTTTTTTCTCAGGGGAGTTTAGTCCCTGAAGAAAGTAATCAGGGAAGAAGAATCTAGCCATCAGGAAATCAAAGACCTGTGGATAACAGAGCAGGGAAGGGGAGGAGAATAGGCTGGGAAAGGGGGTGGGAGATGAGCCACCACCTCCGAAAGTCCTTTCTATTGTAAGGGCATCCCTGAGAAGTGGCAGGAAGCACAAAGAAGCAGTGTTATGAGCATGGAGTCAGGGGCGGTAACCCTGGTCTGCTCTCTGCCAGTCAGCAAGCAGGAACTAGCGCCTGCCCCATGCCAGGCAGCCCCCCCTACACCCGGTGGAGGAGATGAAGGAGGCAGTGAAGAGAACGCAGGCTGCCTTCAATTTACTGACAACTCAGGGACCCATGGCCAGGCTCCTGATTAGCAACTCTTTGAATTGCTTCTTTGGGACTCAGGGAGATCTAGGAAGCTGAAGACTTTATCCTGCAAATAAGAACCAGGGGACACAGAAAGATTTTGTGTCCAGAGGACTCCATAGGGTCCTGCTCAGTTACATGCTCATGGCTGTTTGCTGCCCAGATCTCTGGGAAGACCTTCTCGTCCACTCAGTGACTATGTTGCAGGAAGGAGAACCTCTTCCAGGGCCTTAGAGTGGGCTGTTGTCTAACACTCAGAAATGAATTGTCAAGGCAGACACATGAGCGGACCAATAAGAGGCTTTATTGGGAAGGGGCATCTGGGTAGAGAGCACTAGTAGGGTAAAGAAACCCAGGAGGACTGCTCTGCCATGTGACTTGCAATCTTGGTGATGGGATTAGTTTCCGGGTTTTTTTCGTCCAGTCATTCTGACTCAGGGTCCTTCCAGGTGACGCATACCCTGCTCAGTCAAGGAGGATTCCAGTGGGGGAGATTCTAACAGGGCATATGTAGTAGCATCTCTTGTCTCCTTTTGACCTTTCCCAAATTCTTCTGGTTGGTGGTGGCTTGTTAGCTCCGTGTTCCTTACCAGTATCTCCTGTCATAAAATAACTCATGTGAATGGTTACTGTGGTGCCTGGCCAGGGTGGGCGGTTTCAGTCAGTGTTTCCCCTAACAACTAGACCCACCATCCATCTTCCTGTTAGTCCTGCTGGAATCCTGGGAGACAGTTGCAGCTCTGTCCTCTCCTTATCCCCATAAGCAAGTGTTAGAGACCTTGGCTTCTCTGGNTAGCATCTCTTGTCTCCTTTTGACCTTTCCCAAATTCTTCTGGTTGGTGGTGGCTTGTTAGCTCCGTGTTCCTTACCAGTATCTCCTGTCATAAAATAACTCATGTGAATGGTTACTGTGGTGCCTGGCCAGGGTGGGCGGTTTCAGTCAGTGTTTCCCCTAACAACTAGACCCACCATCCATCTTCCTGTTAGTCCTGCTGGAATCCTGGGAGACAGTTGCAGCTCTGTCCTCTCCTTATCCCCATAAGCAAGTGTTAGAGACCTTGGCTTCTCTGGAAGCCCCCACCCCACATCCCATAACCTGAGTCTATTCCTTTTCATCCTTACCTCTCAGCACAACCTCAACACTTCCTGGCTGAACCAAAGCCTTCTAAAACAAAGAGGCAGACCAGCCTGGCAATCTCTCTCTCTCTCTCTCTCTCTCTCTCTTTTTTTTTTTGCCATAAAACACACAAATATTGTCAGTTCCTGCTGTGGGTATGAAAAGCCTAGGCCTCCAAGGTACAATGGCTTGGCTCTTCTGCTGGGGTGGGAGTGAGAAGGAAGAGAAATGGAAATACCTGTCATTCTTTACCAAGGAGCTACAGTGGAGAAAGCAAGACCCAGCTAGTCTCTCAATAGGCTCTTCTGCCACGTTACATTCTTCACAAACCACCATGGTACATTTCTAAAAACAAATCTGCTCATGTCTCCTCTCCTTTCAGTGGCTCCCCATCGCCTTCTGGATAAAATTCCAGACTCCCCCAACACGTAAGAACGTCATGATTGGCTAGAGCTTACTTCTCCAGTTGGGACTATTCCTCTCCTCCCCACCTCAGCTGTAGCCAGATCAAGATTTTGATCTAGAATTTGACTGTGTGTTCGAAATTGTCGGCCATTTAGGGTGCTTTCTCTCACATGGCTCCTTGGACCTGCTGTCTCTTCAGCCTGGAATACCTTCCCCATCTTCCTTTATTCGTCCTCATCTTCCAAGATTCAGAGAGTGGGCCTGGTGCAGTGTGAATGCTCACTAAGGGCTAAGTGAATCTCAGCCTCTGAGATGTCCCCCCAATTTAGGATTGGCCCCACAAATTTATCCAAGGTATCATATGTCTATTTTATCCTTGACTTTTTTTTTTAAAGTATATTTTGCCCCAAATTCAGGACCTACTCTTTTTTTTTTTTTTTTTTTTTAATTACAAGAGTCATAGTTTTTTATTTAATCCTTAGAGTGACNGCTGGTTTGTTTTGTTTTTCTAATCCAGATTTCACATTTATTCTTATACAATTTTATTTTGGTTAAGTTCTTGCAGTCATTCAAGTTTGTGTAGGGCATATGAGTTTTTGACCTTATCATCCAATATATAAGACAAACCTAAAAACCTTGTTTAACTTGTATATTTTACATACAGAAACTTGCTGCTAAGAATTCTGTTTCTCACAGCCAAGGCCAAGAATAGAGCTGTGTACCATGCACATGTTAATCAAGATGGCACTGTTCCTATAAACAATTTTTATGAGTATTCTATTAAAATAAAATATTTAATGATCAGTGCAATCACAGCCCACATTTCCTTAAAATATCCCCAAATTATTTTGAGACAATCCATCAGCTACATGACTGAACTCAACACGTATCATGTCTGCATTTTAATTTAATTTTACTAGGCCCATGATAACATTTATTTTTTCAGTTTGATACAACTGAATCATAATAGTATCTAACAATTATCACTGCTTTTATTTTTAAGAGCTCACAAATGCACTGGGCATTAAGGAAAAAAAAAAAATCTTTTGAAACACAGTGACTAGGATTCACTTTATGTGCTTTAGAAAACAGGGAATCTTATATCAAATTCTGGGATTTTTTTTTTTTTCATTCTCATTTTTTCATCATTATTTGCATGTTTTTCTCATTTCATTTTTCGTTCAATAAGGATTTAAAAATCANTATGTGCTTTAGAAAACAGGGAATCTTATGTCAAATTCTGGGATTTTTTTTTTTTTCATTCTCATTTTTTCATCATTATTTGCATGTTTTTCTCATTTCATTTTTCGTTCAATAAGGATTTAAAAATCATATTGGCACTTTCTTTAAGAATCATGATCTTGAAGTTATATTAAACTATGCTAAGCAAATGAAAGGCTCAGCTCCCTAATTGTGAGCTAGTCACTCAGTTATGTCTGACTCTTTGTGATCCCATGGACTGCAGCCAGGCTCCTCTGTCCATAGAATTATTGATTCAAGAATACAGGAGTGGGTTCCCTTCTCCAGGGGATCTTCTTGATCGGGGAATTTAATCCAGGTCTCCTGCACTGCAGGCAGATTCGTTACCATCTGAGTGAGCTAGTCTAGAACAGAAAAGACTTCTCTTAAGACTTTAAAAGCTTTGCTTTGCATTTCCCTGCGCACGCCTAATGGCAATGAGTGTTGGAAAATGTCTCTGAGTTGCAATCTCTTTTATAAAAACAGTCATTCAGTTTCTCTCTCATAGGTTAATAAGAGCCAATGGATACAAATGCACATTAATATACATCAGATTAAGGCAAGAACTTAGTATTATGAATGCTTTCAAGGAAGGGCTTATATTATTTATAGTCACATTCCCTAATTATCTGAAAATTGTACAAGTAGGTAATCTAAAAACAGCCTAACTATAATACAACACATTATATGGTCAAAATTCCATTTTTATTGTTATCTCTTTGTTGCAACTCAACACATTTGAATGAAGCCTCTCTGATGGGCAAGTACTAATAGACATTCATCCTTGGGTAGTAGAGAAAGAGAAGTAGATGTGAAGGAAAGACTAGTACGAGAAATTCTTCAGGAGCTTACAATTGTATAGGAAAGTAGGCAGTATCATTATTCTAGCATCAACTTTCAAAAACAGAGAACTTTATATACTAATGAAAATGTGTATATGTCTGAGGGCACCCATACATTCTGTCAAAATATGCTGGTGTCACTCTGACTGCCTGATTTTAAAAATTACAACTACAGAAAATTAATAATTTGCAGTATGTCAATGATTTGGCTGTTGCTAGTTGATACACTCCTAGATACTATGAATCCACATCTACCCTTAAACATGATTCAGCATTTACTGATTAGATATTATTGCAATCTGTCATCAGAGTTAAATACTTCATATATAAGAATTAAGGGTTTAAAACTCTGTTATTTTACACAAAACTTTGAAATAATTCATGTCACAATGATTTCTCTGTAAAATAGTAAATATAATGTATCATGACATGCTTAAGTCTTACTCTAATGTATCAAGATTCATAGTCATATATCACACGGATACCAGAACTGGGATGGAAACGATGGAATAGAAGGACATGGAGCTCATCTCCTCCCACAAACAGAGACATCATATTTGTTTGCTTAGTTGAGCATTAACAACTGTACTATATGCCTCCCCTGAAATACCGACTCCCCCCAAAATGATGGGAAATGAAAAAAAAATTATGATTAAATAACTGAGCTGTGAAGTTTCAGTTCTTTTTCTTTGTTACAACTGCTTCATCAAAATCAGATCACTCCTTTAAAAAGTTTAACAATACCTCAAAAGTATTATTAGTTAAGTTTCTGTGTGTTAGGCCAGTTATCCTACTTAAATTTTTGCAGATGTTAAATGGTTGGCTGGAAAATAAGACATTCATTTCTACTTGAACTATAGGACTGAAGTTCTGATGCAATATGAGAAGAAAAAAAATGGTATGAATATAAAGATTATTACAAAGTATGGACTTATTACTGATACTCTGGATTGTGTTTTCTAACACAGAAATGGAAACAAAAAAATAAACAAAGTGAAAGAAGAAATAGGCCTATCAAGGACTAAGCATGTTGAAATGCTTCTATGGTAATTATCTTACCTTTTCTAATACATTGAGAGAATTAGCGGTTACTATATTATAAGGGAACAATAAGATTTTTGAATGCAGAGTTCCAAAGAATAGCAAGGAGAGATAAGAAAGCCATCCTCAGTGATCAATGTGAAGAAATAGAGGAAAATAATAAAATGGGAAAGACTAGAGATCTCTTTAAGAAAAGTAAAGATACCAAGGGAACATTTCATGCAAAGATGGGCACAATAGAGGACAGAAATTTTCTGGACCTAACAGAAACAGAAGATATTAAGAAAAGGTGGCAAGAATACACAGAAGAACTATACAAAAAAAGATCTTCATAACCCAGATAACCACGATGGCCTGACATCCTGGAATGTGAAGTCAAGTGGGCCTTAGGAAGCATCACTATGAACAAAGCTAGTGGGGGTAATGGAATTCAAGGTGAGCTATTTTCAATCCTAAAAGATGAAAGTGCTGCACTCAATGTACCAGTAAATTTTGAAAACTCAGCAGTGGCCCCGGGACTGGAAAAGGTCAGTTTTCATTTCAATGCCAAAGAAAGTCAATGCCAAAGAATATTCAAACTANAAGGTGAGCTATTTTCAATCCTAAAAGATGAAAGTGCTGCACTCAATGTACCAGTAAATTTTGAAAACTCAGCAGTGGCCCCGGGACTGGAAAAGGTCAGTTTTCATTTCAATGCCAAAGAAAGTCAATGCCAAAGAATATTCAAACTAACACACAATTGCAATCATCTCACATGTTAAGCAAAGTAATGCTGAAAATTCTCTAAGCCAGGCTTCAATAGTACGTGAACTGTGAACTTTCAGATGTTCAAGCTGGATTTAGAAAAGGCAGAGGAACCAGGGATCAAATTGCCAATATCTCTTGGATCATCAAAAAACCAAGAGAGTTCCAGAAAAACATCTATTTCTGCTTTATTGACTATGCCAAAGCCTTTAACTGTGTGGACTACAACAAACTATGGAAAATTCTTCAAGCGATGGGAATACAAGACCACCTTACCTGCCTCCTGAGAAATGTGTATGCAGATCAANCTCAACATTCAGAAAACTAAGATCATGGCATCTGGTCCCATCACTTAATGGCAAATAGATGAGGAAACAATGGAAAGAGTGATTGACTTTCTTTTCTTGGGCTCCAAAATCACTGCAGATGGTGACTGTAGCCATGAAATTTAAAGACACTTGCTCCTTGGAAGAAAAGCTATGACCAACCTAGATAGCATATTAAAAACCAGAGACATTACTTTGCTGACAAAGATCTATCTAGTCAAATCTATGGTTTTCCAGTAGTCGTGTATGGATGTGACAGTTGGACCATAAAGAAAGCTGAGCTCCAAAGAATCGATGCTTTTGAACTGGTGGTGTTGGAGAAGACTGTTGAGAAACCCTTGGACTGCAAGGAGATCAAATCAGTCAATCCTAAAGAAATCAGTCCTGAATATTCATTGGAAGGACTGATGCTGAAGCTGAAGTTCCAATACTTTGAGAACCTGATGTGAAGAACTGACTCATTAGAGAAGACCCTGATGCTGGGAAAGACTGAAGGCAGGAGGAGAAGGGGATGACAGAGGATGAGATGGTTGGATGGCATCACCAACTTGATGGACATGAGTTTGAGCAAACTCTGGGAGTTGATGATGGATAGGGAAGCCTGGTGTGCTACAGTCCATGGGGTCACAAAGAGCTGGACATGACTGAGCAACTGAACTAACTGAATGTCCAGTTTATCTATTTTTTTCTTCCTGTACTATCTAAGAAGCCATTTTGTAAGCCAGGGTCTTGAAGATTTATGCCTATATTTTCTTCTAAGAGTTTTATAGTATTAGCTCTTTCATTTAGGTCTTTGATTCATTTTGAGTTAATCTCCATAGATAGTATGAGGTAGTAATCTGACTTCATCCATTGTAGACATCCAGTTATTTCTGTATCATTTATTGAAAAGACTGTTCTTTCTCATTGAACTGTCTTGTCATTCTTGTTGAAAATCAGTTGACTATAAATGTGAGGGTCTGTCTCCAGACTGTCAATTTTATTCCATTGATCTGTATGTTTCCTATTATATTTTGAGCTCTTTTAAAAGATGCCTTATTCATCTTCATATTCTTGGCATATGTTAGGGTCTGTTGATAAATCTAAGTGCCGTCTGTTGAGCTGAATAGAAAGCAGGACTGCTTGCCCAGCATCTGGTGACAGAGGAGAGGGGGGAAATGAGGCTGTCTCAGCTGAGCATCAGCTGCTCAAAATGCAATGGTACTGCACCTGGCAAGCATGGATCAATCTGAGAAGTTAGCCGGACTTCCTCAGGTCAAGTGAGAGCCTGGAAAGGGACAAGAGAACAGTGTGAGCTCTTTTCTTCCTGTGGAAGTGATGTTTGTGAGAGGCAGAAATAGACATAAGAAGTTTCACCTGTGAGACGATGGAAATTTGGGTGTTGGCCGTGCTTGAATGGAGAGCGTGTGCATGGAATGTTGCTCCCATCACGAGAGAGAGCCAGGAGGAGTGATGTCTGTTTTTCCAACAGTGATTTCTGCCTATTGTTGCTATATGGCTGCTGTGAACACTCATGGGACAGGTATAACAGCTAAGCCTTGGCCGGGCGTGCACACATCACTCCCCTCGCCTTCACAGGTGCGGGCCCCTTGGCTGGGAGGCACTTATAGTATAAGGACTGTGGTTGTCTAGGTGCCAAGTCAAGTCTGACTCTTTGTGATCCCACAGATTGTAGCCCTCCAGTCTCCTCTGTCCATGGGATTTCCCAGGCAAGAATACTGGAGTGGGTTGCCATTTCCTTCTCCGGGGGGTCTTCCTGACTCAGGGACTGAACCCATGTCTCCTGCATTGGCAGGCAGATTCTTTATCTCTGAGCCACCAGGGCATCCCTAGTATATGGATACTTGGCATTTTTCTCTGTCCTGGGTTTCTTTTAGGTGTTCAAACATTGTCCATTCTCTGCTCTGCTGTGGGCATGGAGCAGTGGGGCATTTGAGAAAGCCCCTCTCTGAGATACAGCTTCATTGTCTTTATAACAGCGATGTAATTACTTCCCTTCAACTGTTTAAGCCAAGGGCTGTTAGAAAACCAGTGTCAGTGGAACAGCAAAATGGATAGAGGAGGGGTATTGCTGGGGAGGAGGGCTGAGGCCCAGCAAAAGGAGAAAAATGGGAGAGATCATGTTTAGGAGCCTCCAATGCCTCCCAAACTGGAACCAAGTTCTTGTTATTATTTCCGGTGGAGGCCCAGAAAGTATTCTCGCAATACAATAATATCAAAAGGCTCAGAAGTAAGCAGTTGTAATGGTTTTCATTGATCAGGCCTATAAGCTCGTTCATGCCTTTCAGGAAGTTCAAGTCAGGGGTGGGAATAGATTCAGGCAGCAGGGGAGAAGGCTGGGAAGTGAGCTCAAAACTCAGCGCATTCTGAGTGGACAAAGGGCATGACCCGAGCACTGGGGGTTGTATGGACATCAAGCCAGTCTTTCTTCTGCTCAATCCAAATGTGCTGGTTAATTTCATGCCCTCTGGGTATAGAGGCTGGCTGCAGGCCAGGAATCTCAGAGTCCCAGAGGCTGGAAAGGATCAAAGGAACCTAAATTTACCATCTTCTGATCCTTGGGGGAAGGCTGGGAGCCTTTTCAGCTCAATTTCTTCCTCCCTCCCAGGCTGCAACTGAGGCTTGTAGTGGGTTGGCCGAAAAGTTAGTTTGGGTTTTTCCATTATGGAAAATCCTGAATGAACTTTTGGGCCAACCCCATGTAACTTTCTCCCAATTAACACGCCTCAGCTGTGAAGATGTTTCAAACCCCAGGTTCCTTCTCCCATTCCCTGTTTTCCTGGGGGCCCGTGGTTTCTGAGGCACAGAACCCAGTAATACAGTCTTACATGTCTCCAGGGCTCTCTGCTTTCCACTGCCCCTGCCTAGCCCTGGTGGCAAACTCGAGTGCCCATGTGCAGAGAAAGAGGTCACTGGTGTTTCCAAAACAGAGCAAACTGTAAAGCCAGTAGGACCAGGGCTCAGGGGTCTGGATGACTCAGCTTCTACTTTCCCCTCTCATTTCCCTGCCTATTTCATCTCGCTGTTCTTTTCCTTCCCTGCCCTCCTCATCCGTGGTGTCTGGCAAGGACTTCTAAGGGTGGTGGGTGGACTGCTAAAAAGAGCCCCCTCTGAAAACATTTCCTTAGGGACCTGGAATTCAGCTAGGAAGGGTTCTAGCTGGCAAATTCTGGGCTCATCTGAGCATTGAAAAGAATAATGAGTACAACTGATTGTAAAACACTGAACAAGTAGATATCCATCAGACCATGGTAGATAGGTAGATACGCAAATGAATAACTAAATAACTGTCAGAGTTGAGAGAGAGAAACTCATTTACCATCTTTGAAGGTGACTATTGAACCAATTCTTTATTCAGGAAATTCATAATTAAAAAGAAAGAATTAAGCATTTGCCTGCCTTTTCAGGAGGAATCGTTCTTAATTCCTGTTGATGAGGAGAAAAAAATGCTTCTTTGGGAAGAACATGAGCTGGTGAATATGAAAAGAATGATAGACTTGTAAAAAAAATCATTTTGCAGTATTTAAAGAAATAATTAATTCAGGGAAGGATCATCAATAAAGGTTAAATGAAGAACAAGATATTCCAGGGGGTCAAGGTAATGTCCTACAGATAACCTGCTGATTGTAGAAAGGGAAAATAAGCCTTTTCAATGGTTAGATCTGGCAAGACCACCTTAACCAAGTGATGAAAATTAGTGGGACAGCTTGGCAGTACATCATGCCTTCTGGTATGATGAAATATGATGTTGATAGCATCCTCTACAAAGTTGTATTAAGTATCTATTGATTTATGTGTTAGTCTGCTCAGACTGCCATAACAAAATACCACAGTTCGTGTGGCTTAAGCAATAGATATTTATTTCTCAGTTTTGGAGGTTGAAGTCCAAGATCAAGGTATTTGTTGATTCAGTTTCTGGTGAGGGCTCTCTTCCTGGCCTGGAGACAGCTGCCTTCTTGCTGTGTCCTCACATAGTTGGGATAGGAAGAGAGAGATCTCTTCTATTCTTCTTCTTATAAGGGCACTGCTAAGTCACTTCAGTCGTGTCTGGCTCTGTGAGACCCCATAGACGGCAGCCACCAGTCTCCCCCGTCCCTGAGATTCTCCAGGCAAGAACACTGGAGTGGGTTGCCATTTCCTTCTCCAATGCATGAAAGTGAAAAGTGAAAGTGAAGTTGCTCAGTCGTGTCCAACCCTCAGCGACCCCATGGACCATAGCTTTCCAGGCTCCTCCGTCCATGGGATTTTCCAGGCAAGAGTACTGGAGTGGGATGCCATTGCCTTCTCCACAGTCCTATCAGATTAGAGTCCTACTTATGACCTCATTAAATCTTAAATTCTCCCTGAAGATCCTGTCTCTAGATACAGTCACATTAGGGGTTGGGGCTTCAACACAGTCCATGGCAGTGTATAATAAAATACTGCCAAACTAAATAGCCTTAAACAGCAAATATTTATTATCTCGTGGTTTTTGTGGGACAGGAAAGCAGGCATAGCTTAGCTGGGTGCCTCTGGTTCAGGGTTTCTCATGAGGTTGTAATCAAGCTGTCACCTGGGACTGTGGTCTCATCTGAAGGCTTACTGGGGTGGGGTGAAGAGATCTACTTCCAAGCTCACTCATGCAGTGGTTGGCAGGCCTCATACCCTTGCCACATGGATCCTTCCAAAGAGTGCCCCGTGGCATATTGACTGACTTCCCCCAGCAAGGGTGATCCAAGGGAGGGTGAGAGACAATAGCCATGACAGAAGCTACAGTTGTTTTTTAAAAAATAATCTAATCTCAGAAGTGACATCTCATTGTTTCTGCCATATTCAATATATTAGAATCGAGTTACAAAGCCAAGCCGATGCTCAAGCAGAGGGGACCACACAGGGTGTGAATGCCAAGAGGCAGGGATCAATGGGGGCCATCTCAGAAGCTCCTGCCATGGATATTCTCTTACATGAAATCTTAAAATTGAATCTAATCTATTGACAGAAAATACAGAGAAATAAAGTGACAAGTTGAATAGCACCATAAGGAAATAACCAGACAAGCTCAAAAAGTGGGACATTTTGTAAGACTATCAGCTCAATCACTTCAAAATGTTGATGTCAAGACAGGGGGGAAAAAAAAGGCTAGTACAGTGGGGAAGTGGGGTGGGCTATTTTAGATAGAAGAAGACTGAACCGACATGATAACCAAATGCAATGTCTGACCTTTAGAGTCTGCTGTTAAAATACAGCTAATAAATGACATTTCTGGGACAACTGTGAAGATTTGAATACTGTCTGGATATTGAATACTATTAAGAAATTGTTAATTTTTCTCAGGTGTGATAATAACATCTTGGTTTTGTAGGAGAAAGTCCTTTTTAAGAGATATAGGCTGAGCATTTAGGAGTGTGCTATCTTGATGTTGGCAACTTAAACAGTCCAGAGAAACACACAGATAAAGCAAATTTGACAAAATTTTAATTGGAGAATGTAAATATAGTAGGTATATGGCTGTTATTGTCTTATTCCTTGAGATTTGTTGTATGTATGAAATCTTTTCGCAGTAAAAATTTGAGAGGAAAAATATTCAGTCTTCTGACCAAAACTATTCCACCCACAGAGACGAGCCCTGTTACATCCCTCAGGCCTCATGAAAAATGCCTCAGTGTTTTCTCATTGAGACGCTTAGGGTTTGCCTGGTTCATGCCCCGTCTTGTTCTGGATGAGAGTCATCGTGACTTCTCACCCTGCCTCCAGCCCTTGCCTGGCTTCCTGGAGAAGGAAGCCTAAGATGCTGGTCCAGAGCTGGTTGTGTCGGACTCTGGGCACACAGAGGCAGGTGGCTGGACGTAAACTCAGGCAGTCTTGGAGCAGATTGCTGGGCAAGTTTCTTTTTTAAGAAAGTTACCTTGCATTGGAGTATAGTTACTTATAGTATAAATAGATAACTAATACTGTATAGCACAGGGAGCTCTACTCCGTGCCCTGTGGTGACCTAAATGGGAAGGAAATACAAAAAAGAGGGGATATATGTGTGTGTATACCCGATTCACTTTGCCGTATGGCAAAAACTAACCCCACGCTGTAAAGCAACTATATGTGTGTTAGTCTCTCAGTCGTGTCCAACTCTTTGTGACCCCATGGACTGTAGCCCACCAGGCTCCTCTGTCCATGGAATTCTCCAGGCAAGTATACTGGAGTGGGTAGCTGTTCCCTTCTCCAGAGGATCTTCCTGACCTGGGGATCGAACCTGGGTCTCCTGCATTGCAGGCAGATTCTTCACCATCTACTCAGGTAAGGCTCGTTGAGAAGATGAAGGAAATGGAAGGGTGCGATGTTTTCAGGCCCTGGTATCCTGAATGCTCTCAGTGGGACGTCAGGTGGGGCAGGGAGGCCCTGAGGCCCCTGGGGAGGGGGCCAGAAGCCCGTCTCAGGTATACTGCGAGTGTGGGGGTGATCAGCGTTTGACAAGCAGGAGCTCTGGGCCCTGTGCCATCATGTGTGCGTGACCCACGAGGCAGACCCTGGGCCAGGAAATGGCTCTTCTTTCCCCTTGCTCACCAGCACCTCTCCTTGGGATCATCTTGGGAAATCTTGAAAACATTTCCACGGCCTTTTCCACTCGGGGTAGCTGGAGATCACAGCAAACCTCTCCCATTCATTGCTCATCTGCCCCTCTCTCTCACAAGTCCAGCTTCTGCTGGGAGGGGGCCTGGCTAGGTTACCAACATCAGCTGCCTTCCCACCCGTGTCTCTGGAACAAAGCCTCTATCTTATCACAGGAGGCTCGATGGCCTGCGAGATTATCTGTAGAAGAAAAGAGCAGATGAGATGCACCAGTGCGCACATCAGTTCAAAACCCCAGAAGTGAACTTGCTTCCTTCCACCCCGGAAGTCTCTTGGAAACCCCAGCCAGGGGTGTCCACTGGCCTGGCAAAGACCCCAGAGAGGCTGCTGAACGAGGCTGTCGGGTTCTCTAGTTTTTCCTGTAATCTAGAAATCCATAAGCTGCAGTCACACATGAGCAGAGCCTGGGCTTGTGGACAGCTGACAGGTGGGGGATGAGGAGCTGAGGGAGGCGAGTGGATCCTCTGTCGAGGAGAAGCGCTGGAACCACAAGGAAGCAGAGGGGAGGCTGGTGAGCCCTCAGAAGGGGCGAGAGGTCTCAGGGTCCATCCTGATGATGTGGTCAGGAGGGGAGGACCAGGAGCCCCTCCTGGAGCGGGTGGAGCCCTGAGCACTTGAGAAGAGCCAAAGTGTCCCCTTTTACGGCATATGCTTTTGGGTTAAATCTTGCCCTTAAAAATGGAGAACAGTCTTAAAAGAGTAAGGAATGGGGACTTTCCTGGCGGTCCAGTGGTTAAGACTTCACCTTCCAACGCAGGGGGTGAGGCTGCGATCCTTGGCAGGGAGTTAAGATCCCACATGCCTCGGGGCCAAAAAACTAAAACACAAAACAGAAGCAATCTTGTAACAGATTCAGTAAAGACTTTAAAAATGGTCCACATCAAAAAACATAAAAAAAAAAAGTAAGGAATGAAGTCACTGCCCCTGCCCCTCAATAGACTATATCAACAAACTGCCAGCCCTCAGCATCCATGGGTTTCCCATCAGGCTGCAGCTGGGAGCCAGCATTCAGTCTGTCCTGTGGCCATCTGAGGCTGATGCCCTGCGGGAAGAAGGTGCCCAATGGGGAGGTGGAAGGGGGCAGGCAGGGGTGCCCAGGGAACACCTGTGTTATGGGACCTCTGTGCTGGAGGCCAACAGGACCAAGCTGGTGTGGAGAAGATGAGCTTCACGGTGGAGGGCTAAGGAAGTGCTGGACAAGAAGCCAGGGGGCTGGTCTCTAGGCCAGCCTCCTCACCAGGGGGCCCGGGGCCGTCACTTCTCTGATTCTTGGGGCCTCATCTATGCCTCGGTGGTTTTCCAGGACCCACCATAACGGAGATGCCTGGCCAACCCCAGACTCACCCAATCCTATCGATAGGGGCAGGAACTGAGCCTCTTATTACCCAAATGTCTCCCCGGGTGCCTCTGCCTCCAGCCATGGTAATTGAGGCCCAGGAAGGCCGCAGGGGGTGGGCAGTGAGGAGGGAATGCCAGGGAGAAAGAAGGTTTCTTCAAACCTCTGAAATCCAAGGACTTCCTTTGTGACAACCTCCAAGGTCAGAGGGGTGACCTGAGGGCATTCAGACCTCCTACTGGTGGCTCAGATGATGAGCTAGATGATGCTGTTAGGCCTGCAGCATTAGTCTGAGCTCGGTCAATGCGTGTATTCTCTGCTCTTACTTCGGTGTGTCCCTACTTGCGTGGCTGGGGCAGAAGAGTTCATCTGAGAACTGAGAAATATGGCAAAACGTGGAGAACTATCTTCCAAGAAGGAAGTGGGAGGTTGTGGAGTGGTTCACAAAATCCCCGTGAAGTTCTAGGCCTCTCTTCTTTGAGGCCAGTGATGAGAATTGCTTTGCCTGGAGTAAAGAGGCCTTCAATGCTGTAAACTCCCTCACCCCCTATTGGTATCAAAGAAGACTCCAGAATGACCCTGGAGGTCTCAGGAGGAGCAGGGGCCAGGACAGGACTTCCAGCCTCCTCCGAACTTGGAAAGACAAGGTAAGGAGGCAGTTTCCCAGTGGGATTCCTGGCCGGGGCCATCCCATTGCTGCCTAGAGGAGGACAGCCTATCAACCTGTGAACTTGCTCCAGCAAGTAGAGCTCAGGCTGTCTTGAAAAACCTCCCAGAATCAGTTCTGACCTGGACCAACATGATCAACCCCCCTTCAGGAGCCCTCAGGCAGGGATCAAGACCACAGCCTCAGGAAAGATGTGGGGTGGGAGAGGCAGGAGCTAAGTGGCAAATGGAAGAGGGGGCAGATGGAGGAAAGGGGGGTGTGCAGGTCGGGGAATGGAAGGTGGGGCGTTAGGGGGGCATCACTCTCCTCTGTTCTCCCTGGACCCTGGCCCTCTCATTGGGCAGGGTCTCATTGTTCACAGAACTCCTTTGTCCCTGCTCACATCCCTCGTTCCCATCCCCCTGTCTTTGCCCTTATGTCCCCTTTGAGCATCTTCCCTTTCCTAGTTTAACGTGCTCNTCCCTGGACCCTGGCCCTCTCATTGGGCAGGGTCTCATTGTTCACAGAACTCCTTTGTCCCTGCTCACATCCCTCGTTCCCATCCCCCTGTCTTTGCCCTTATGTCCCCTTTGAGCATCTTCCCTTTCCTAGTTTAACGTGCTCAAGTCTTTCCCGTCTTCAAGCTCCATATCTTCAGTGAAGGTCTCCCAGACAACTTCAGCCTTTATTTAGTCAATCATTCATTTTACAAAGTTTTTTTTTTTTTCCCCCAAGCCACAAGGGGCCAGAATATAGAGATGAATGAGCCAAGATCTTTGCTTCAAGGAACTCTGTTAGACTGATATGTAAATAAGCCAACTAAAGTAAGACACAAAGGTGGGCCCCCAAGGGGCCCAGTGAATTCAGCGGCTGTTAAGGGGGCCAGGCAAAGCTTCTTCCCAGAGCCAAGTGACTCTCAAGGCATCCTGGGATGTGAGGGGTGCTCAGAAGGTCGTCCTGGCAGAACGCCTGGCTCGTGGCGGAAGGTCATCTGCTGGAGGGACGATGAAGGGCACTGGGCAAGGATGTGAGGTCCATGCAGGCACCTGGCCTCGGGGAGGTGTGAGCTGCTGCGTGTGGGACAGGGTGGGGGGGCCACCCTGGGTCCCCACCGTGGCTCAGGCAGCTCCTGGGATGTCCGCCACCAGGGTCTGCGTCTGACCTGATCTACCTCCTTATCGGAGGATAGGGACCAGGTTTTATCCCCTTCCTCCTTTCCCTGCTTCCTTGGTAGCTCAGACGGTAAAATCGTCTGATTGCAATGCTGGAGACCTGGGTTCAATCCCCGGGTCAGGGAAGATCCCCTGGAGAAGGAAATGGCCACCCACTCCAGTATTTTTGTCTGGAGAATTCCATGGATAGAGGAGCCTGGTGGGCAACAGTCCACGGGGTCACAAAGAGTCAGACACAACTGAGCGACTTCACTTTTTTATTTCCTTTCCCCTCATTGCACCACCTACTGGTCACACAGCATTGTCCTGAGTATGTAGATGGTATTTGACAGATTATTATTGATAAATTATCTCTATTCTCCTTTCTAGACCTTTGTTTATCAACTCTATAGCCTTGAGACAGAGCAAATGAATCTCCCTGTTTGTGTAAGATGTGCCAATCATGGGACCTGCCTGGCTCCCCCATCCACCCCCGTAGCCCCTGATCAAGGGGCAGTTGTAGGTGGCCAGGTTTGTATATCACATGACTCCTCCCTCCCTGGGCACAGCTGTTAGGCAGACTTAAAAAGACTGCCCAAACTGGAAGGGCTGGGCCAATCAGATTTTTGTTCTCAAGAAGCTGAACCGGGAAATTCTGGAATCATCACAACCTGGAAGCAGAAACTGAAGCCTGCACAGAGAGCAAGAGGCCCTGGTGTATGTTCTGGGCCAGCAGGGGTCAGAAGCCCCCGCTACCGGTGAGAAAAGGGGCTGGCAGGTAGAAAAAAGGCCAGGCAGAGGGTGAGGATGTGAGCAAGTGATGGGAGCGGGGGCAGAAATCAGAGAGCGATGCAAGTGCTCTGAGGGTCACAAAGCCACAGAGATGGAGGGAATCCTCACAACCAGGTGCTACTCTCCCATTTGACAGAAGAAGAAACTGAGGTGCAGAGAGGTGCAGAATGGCTTTCCCAAGCTCACATAGTCGGTTAGTGGTAGAGCCAAGATTTGAATCCCGACCACAAAGCTCTGCTGTGTCTGGGCATCTGGTTGGATCACTGAACAGTCTTAGCTTCTGAATAGCCCCTTGGTTCTCTTACCTGGGTGGCTTGGCCCCACTGTGAGGATTTCCTGAGGATTCTGGGTTCTTTATTTACTGTTCTGTATGTCTCCTCACATATACTCCCCCTCCCACACACACGCATTCTTCAGCTAAGGGAGTCTGTAGCTTGTGTACCTGGTTTGTTGAGGCTCAATTCAGTTCAACACAAACATGAAATATTTACTTAAAATTTTTTCTCAAGTCAATGTTTTCAACCATATTCTGTTGAACCTCCCTTTTCTGTCCCTTGACAATGTCTTCAGTTCAGTTCAGTTCAGTCGCTCAGTCGTGTCCGACTCTTTGCGACCCTATGAATCGCAGCANTCTTCTAGGTCTCCAGCATCATGTCCCTGTACAAGGCCCTCTGAACAGGGTCCAGGCATTCCCACTTCTGAGAGAATTCAATCACCAGATCCTTGAAGGTTAACCATCCCTGAAGGTTAACCATCCCTGAAATGAGAATATATTTCACCAATGGATCATGGGAAGTGTTCTTATCTTCATAAAAACTGAAAAGATAATGAGAGCGGTAAGGATTGATTCTGATATGTTCTGAAAGAGTTGTATTAAGGTATTTCGAGGGTGTCCCTCATGGCTCAGAAGGTAAAGAATCTACCTGCAGTACATGAGACCTGGGTTCAATCCCTGGGTCAGGAAGACCTCCTGGAGAAGGGAATGGCTACCCATTCCAATATTCTTGCCTGGAGAATTCCATGGACAGAGGAACTGGTGGGCTACAGTCCACGAGGTAACAAAGAGTTGAACACAACTAAGCAGAGAAACTAACACACATTGTGTTTCTTAAATTCTTATGTATTTTCATAAAGGATTTTTCTATCTTCCAATAAATTTGTATTTTTCAGTTTTTGTGAAGAATCCATGAAAAATAGTTAATAACATAAGGTTGTCTATGCAGAAGTGTCAGATACTATGCTCTACACATTGAGAGATATTCAGTACCTAAATGAGTTACACTCAGAGTGGTGGCTTCAGAGATGACAAAGTCCAGCAATGGCTTTAAAGAAAAGTCAAAATCATCAATCATGATAATGACAGAAATAGCAATGACTGAAAAGTGTTTGAATACTTTCAGTCAAGAAGCTAAGCAATGACACTTATAGCTCAAAGAAATCAAGAAAAAGTTTGAACATCTCCATGAAACTCAAAGTGCAACATTCTAAAATTTATAACATGCAGTGAAACATATTAAAAACCAAAGACATTACATTGGCAACAAACTTCCGTCTAGTCAAGGCTAAGGTTTTCCAGTGGTCATGTATGGATGTGAGAGTTGGACTATAAAGAAAGCTGAGCACTGAAGAATTGATACTTTTGAACTGTGGTGTTGGAGAAGACTCTTGAGAGTCCCTTGGACTACANCATTGGCAACAAACTTCCGTCTAGTCAAGGCTAAGGTTTTCCAGTGGTCATGTATGGATGTGAGAGTTGGACTATAAAGAAAGCTGAGCACTGAAGAATTGATACTTTTGAACTGTGGTGTTGGAGAAGACTCTTGAGAGTCCCTTGGACTACAAGCAGATCCAACCAATCCATCCTAAAGCAGATCAGTCCTGCGTGTTCATTGCAAGGACTGATGCTAAAGCTGAAACTCCCAGTACTTTGGCCAACTCATGTGAAGAGCTGACTCAATGAAAAGACCCTGATGTTGGGAAAGATTGAGGGCAGGAGGAGATGGGGACGACAGAGGATGAGATGGTTGGAGAGCATCACCAACTCAATGGACATGAGTCTGGGTAGACTCCGAGTTGGTGATGGACAGGGAGGACTGGTGTGCTGTGATTCACGGGGTTGCAAAGAGTCGGACACGACTGAGCGACTGAACTGAGTGAAGGACATAATAAAAGAGAAGTCTACATGGCTAAGAAACTTCTCAGGTGGTTCAGTGGTAAACAACATGCTTTCCAAGGCAGGACACCCAGGAGATTCAGGTTTGAGCCCTGGGTTGGGAAGATCCCCTGGAGAAGGAAATAATGACTCACTTAAGTATTCTTTCTTGGGAAATCCCGTGAACAGAAGAGCCGGATGGGCTACAGTCCATGGGATGCAAAGAGTCAGACAAGATAGAGCATGCACACACACACATGGCTAAATGGTTACCACAAAAAGAAAAAGAACTCCAATCAGGAAACTATTTTTACATCTCAAGGAAGGAGAATGAGAACAAACTAAATCCAGCTTTGGCAGAACAAAAGAGTTAAATAAGAAAGATTCAGATCCTGCAAACCCACTCGTGAGCATTTATCTGAAGAAAACCATAATTCAAAAAGAAAATGCACCCTAATGTTCACTGCAGCACTATTTACAATAGGTAAAGCATGGAAATGATCTAAATGCCCAGCAATAGAGCAATGGATAAAGAAGATGTACATATATACAAGAATATCAGTCGTGTCCGACGCTTTGTGATTCCATGGACTATACAGAATACTGGAATGGGTTACCTTTCCCTTCTCCACGGGATCTTCCCAACCCAAGGATCAAACCCAGGCCTCCTGCATTGCAGGCAGGTTCTTTACCAACTGAGCTATCATGGAAGCCCGAATGAAATATTAACTTTTGCATTAAAAAAAAAAAGTGAAAGAATGCCATTTGCAGCTACATGAATGGAATTAGAGATTGCCATACTAAGTGAATAAGCCAGACAAAGACAAAGTATCACTTATATGTGAAATTTTTAAAAAGATCCAATTGAACTTACATACTAAACAGAAACAGACCCAGAAACGCAGAAAACAAACACAGAAGTCACCAAAGCGGAAGGTAGGAGGGATAAATCAGGATTTGGGATTAATACAGACACACTCCTAGGTATAAAACAGATACCCAACAAGGAGCTACTACACAGCACAGGGAACTACACTTCATAGTTTGTAATAGCCTATAAGGGAAAAGGATGTTTCAAAGAACATATATAAATAAAACTGAATCACTTTGCTGTATACCCAAGATTAACTGAACACTGTAAATCAACAACTTCAATAAAAAATTTCTAAGTAATAATACCTACAAATTACATATCATAAAATAAACAGGTAAATTTGTAGAAACATACTATCTAATCCTTAATCATAAAGCCAATAAAAATGTGAACCAAATTATAACTAGAAAGATTCAAGCAGTACTTAAAATCCTCAAACTAAGAAAAACCTAGGATCAGATGCCATCTGTGAAATTATACTAAACCTTTACAAAAGTACCTCTAATCCTGCCAAAAATATTACAAAGAGTTGAAGGTGCAACACTGACAAACTCACTGAAAGGAGCCAACATGATTCTGAAATCAACCCAAAAAAGATAAAAGAACAAAAAAGTAAAATCCAATACTCCCTGATGAATATTGATGCAAAATCCTTAACAAAACACCAGCAAACCAACTTCAAAACCACATTAAATAGATCTGAATTCATGACCAAGTGAATTTTATTCATATAAAGCAAAGAGGACTCAACAAAAATCAATTTATACATCACATTAACAGAACAAAGGGAAAAAACAACCACCTCAATTGACACAGAAAAAAAGCATCTTACAAAATTCAATAACCTTTAAATATATATACACAAACTAGAAAAAATAAGGTACCTCAAAGTAAAATATACCCTATATGAAAAGAGCACACCTAACATTGTCCTCAATGGTGAAAGACTGAAAACTTTTCCTCTGAAATCAGGAAGAAGGTAAGGACGTGCACTCTGCACCACTGTTCAATAAAGGACTGAAACCCCTAACCAGAGCAATTAGACAAGAAAAAGAAATCAAAGCTTCCCAAAGTGAAAACTTAGAAAGTTACCTTCTTTCCTAGAGGACAAGGTCTTTTATGTATAAACTGTAAAGACTCCACACAAACACAAAAAAACCCCTGCCACATCAAATAACAATTTTAGCAAACTGGCAGGATACAAAAGTCAATGTGCAAATCAGTTGCATTTCTATACACAATGAAGAATGTCAAAAGAAAATCACATAACAATTTTATTTACTATTAAAAATGGATGAAATATTTAGGAATAATTCACCAAGGAGGTTAAACATATACACTGAAAACTACTTAACCACTTCTAAAAGAAATCTAAAATAAATAGATCTAGTAGTCATGGACTGGAAATCTCAGTACTCATTTTAAATTTCTAAGTTACCCAAAGTGTTCCACAGATTTAATGAATTCATTATGAAAATTACAATAGAAGTGTTTGCAGAAATATAAAAAAAAACTTGCCAGAAGTCATACAGAATCTCAAGGGACCATAAACTACAAAAATACTCTTCAGTAAGTAGAAAGATGTTGAGGTCCTTTAATGGACTGGAACCTGGTGGTCCAGAGTATACTGATAAGAAAGTAAAGGAGGAAAAAAAAAAAAAAAAGAAAGTAAAGGAGAGAGAAAGAGGCTGATATTCCTTGGTTTACGCAGAAAGCCAACAAAGTCCCTGACACGGGACTTGCTCTGTTCACGGAGGCCTCATGCGCCCTCTCGATGGGCTGAAGGCGCAGCACGCCTCTCTTATTGGAACACAGAATTCCTGACAGATCCAAAACAGCATACAGGAAGCCTCCTGTTAACAGGAAGAAGAAAGATGAAGGTCACTCTTTTTAAAATTTCAAGCCATATCACAATATAATCCAGATGGTGTAGTACTGGCAGAAACACGGATTTATATACCAAGGGAACAGAAAAGAATGCTCAGAAATAACCATTTGCATATACTTAATATCTAATGACAAGGATGCTAAGAAAACCCAGTGGAAAAAAGACAGCTGCCATAACAAATGGTGATTCTATGGGTTAAACAATGAAGAGGAAACCTCACCTGCATCAAAAGTAAAAACATCTCTATGCCAAACCACAAAAAGAACACAGCGAAAAGACAAAATCTGAAGAATGAAGGTAATGACAGTGAATTTCCAACTCTCAGATTTAGATTCATGTCACAGTTTCAAACAGATGATGGACTAGCACACCCTTTATCACTGATATCTGATTTTGAACTTTCCATCCTATTTCCAATCAAGATTTTGAAGTCAGTGCCACACTCACTTAGCTTCAATAACCTTAGAACAAATTTCCCGTTTTAGGTCTACTTCCAGATTTCACCAGGTACTGTACATGTTAATCAGAGAAGGCAATGGCACCCCTCTCCAGTACTTTTGCCTGGAAAATCCCATGGACGGAGGAGCCTGGTAGGCTGCAGTCCATGGGGTCGGTAAGAGTCAGACAGGACTGAGCAACTTCACTTTCACTTTCACTTTCATGCACTGGAGAAGGAAATGGCAACCCACTCCAGTGTTCTTGCCTGGAGAATCCTAGGGACGGGGAGCCTGGTGAGCTGCGGTCTATGGGGTCCCACAGACTTGGACACAACTGAATAGACTTAGCAGTAGCAGCAGTGCATGTTAATACCTGACTTCCACCCACAGCTTCTTAATCCTGATTGACAGAGAGCAGACTGCACATCCAGAAGGACCCGAGGCAATCCCTGCTGCCCAACAGCACTGAGACCCCTTCTCAAACCTGTGGGTGTGAAGCCCTGCCCAGGATGGTGCCCTCCACACAAGGTCCAGGCCACTGGGTCATGTGGAGATGGGATCTAAGTGGAGACGACAGGCCCTGAGGGAAGTTCCCTGGGTAGTGTGCATGTACCAGTGTCAGGAAGGATACTTCAGAGTCACAGATGATTAGTAAGTCCAAAGAAGGGATTTCACGAAGGACAGACTGAGAATCAACTGAGAATATGATTTTACCTGAGAAAGAGCCATTCCTCTTTTCTTTCCTTTTTTCCTCCTCTTCCCAGCTACTTCCTCAGACAATCTTAAGTTTTTAGAAGTTGATCTGGCAAGTGGAAAACAGGCTGCTTAAGGCTTAGAATCAACATTTCCCCCTTCGTTTGCCACAAACACAAAAACAGGAAGACCTCACCATGTGGAACAGTCCTTTGGTGTCCACTGCCTCAGGTGGGATGCTGTTTCTGCCCTCCTATTTCTTCCCTCACACCTGTCCTGCCCGCCTCGGCAGCTTGTTTCTCCTCTTGCTGCTCTTCTCCACACCCCCACCCTTCTAATTGCCCTAAACATCTATACATCTGTCTCGTTCTTTCTCCAACTCTGCTCCCTCTCTGCCTTCTAGGCACACCCCTTCTCTCCCTGTTACACTCCCACTCTGGGGCACTCCAGGTGTCTAGGCTTCCTTCCTTCTCTTCTAGTCAACACCTATCCCTGTTTCTGTTCTAGGAGCACCCCTGTCAGCCCTCCTACCGCAGACGCAGGGCCCCTGTCTCCCTGTCTCCAACTCAGATGTGTATAAGAGACAGCTGCAAAAACACTCTTCAGTAAGTAGAAAGATGTTGAGGTCCTTTAATGGACTAGAACCTGGTGGTCCGGAGTCAACCAATAAGAAATAAAGGAGAGAGAAAGGCTGATATTCCTTGGTTTATGCAGAAAGCCAATAAAGCCCCTGCACAGGGCTTGCTCTGTTTACAGAGGCCTCAGGAGCCCTCTCGATGGGCTGAAGGCACAGCGCACCTTCTCGAGAGGGTCTTAGAAGCCTGGGCAGGAAAGTGAAGGCAGAGAGCCTCTGTGATCCAAAGAAATACCTTGAGAGAGAGACCGAGTGAGACATGGGGACCAAAGCTCTGATGCAGCAAAGGTGTTTTATTCAACATTGTATAGGTATTTATACTGTCTTACAAGATAGCTATTTTCAGCAGAGATAAAGTCAAAACGTACAAGGAAACATGAGGTCATCCATATGAAAGAGAGAGGGTTGTAAATAATCACTTTTACCATATGGTTCATAAAAAGGAAGAGGGTACTTATCACCATATAGAAAAACTAATGAAGGAAATGCCTGGGTTCCTCAGCCCCCAGGGGAGGCTTGCCTCTCCTCTTAATTCCATCAGGAATTAATAAGGAACAGAGAATTCCTGTTAGATACAAAACAGCACACAGGAAACTTCCCTTTAACAGGAAGAAGAAAGATGAAGGCCACCCTTTTTAAAATTTCAAGCCATATCACAATATAATCCAGATGGTGTAGTACTGGCATAAACATGGATTTATACACCAAGGGAACAGAAGAGAATGTTCAGAAATAACCTTTTGCATACATTTAAAATCTACTGACAAGGATGCTAAGAAAACCCAGTGGAAAAGAGACAGTTGCCATAACAAATGGCGAATCTATGGGTTAAACAATGAAGAGGAAACCCCACCTGCATCAAAAGTAAAAACGTCTCTGTGCCAAACCACAAAATGAACACAGTGAAAAGACAAAATCTGGAGAATCAAGGCAATGAAAGTGAATTTCCAGCTCTCAGATTTAGATTCATATCACAGATGATGGAATAGCACACTATCACTGATACCTGTTTTTGAACTTTCCATCCCATTTCCAATCAAGATTTTGAAGTCAGTGCCTCACTCACTTAGCTTCAATTACCTCAGAACAAATTTTTCTTTTTAGGTCTACTTCCAGATTTTACCAGGTACTGTGCATGTTAATACCTGACTTCCACCCACAGCTTCNGGCAGTGTCCTATCTGGGAAGGTAAGGTTCAGGAGGAGATGATTCTATTTCTCTGGGAGGACTTCTTGGAGGAGGAGGTAGGGATAGTTGAGAAGCTATTTGAGTTTTGGCAGAAGAGGAGAGTGTGGCCTGTGTGTGTGTGTGTGTGTGAGAGAGAGAACTCTTCCTGTGGACCACAGCATGCATCTGCTGCCAGACCCCATGGATGCACAAGACTGCAAGGTCAAGCTCAGTTGATGGGGGTCAAGACTCCTGGGAGCTGGTTCTCAGGGAACTTGTGGCAACATTTGGGGAGCTTTCCCTATTCTCTTTTGCTTCAGGCTCCTACATCCACCAACACCCGTGTGCTGGCTGATGAAATGGAATGGTAAGTGTAGAGAACACTGATGGGTTAATTAACCCTGCAGGTGGAGCCTGGCTCTCCTGCCAGCTAGACTTGTGCCCCTAAGAAATTTTAACCTTTTGGGCTTCTTTCTCTTGTGACAGTAACTTACATTTTCATAGCTCTTTAGGTGACAGGTAGTCTTGTATTTACTTCTCACAAACTCCTGAGAGGAAGCCATCAATAAACCCATTTTACAGACAGAGACACTGAGGTTAGAGGAATTGTCACTATTACAATTCACTCCTAAATAAACTGAGAAAATGGTGCTGGATAAGCTCCAAGGATTCCTTTTAGAACCCAGGTTTTATGACCCTGGGGAAATCTACCACTAGAGGACAGCCTACATGTTTGGGCAATGTCTTTGTTTTATCTCAAGCGTTCGTTTCCTCTCGATGCTGTAGTGAATGACCACAAGCTGAGTGACTTAAAATGACAGATTTATTCTCTTACAGTTTCTTAGGTCAGAAGGTCAAAACCAGTCTTCCTGGGCTCAAGTCGAGGTGTCAACAGAGTGGATTACTTCCTTTTTTTGTTGTTGGTTTAAGGTTGCTTTACAATGTTCTGTTTTTATTGTACAGAGAAGTGTATCAGCTATACACATATATGTATTAATATGCCCCCTCCCTCTTGGACTTCCCTGATACTCTCTCTTATCCCACTAGGTCACCGCCAAGCACTGAGCTAAGCTCCCTGTGCTTTATAGCAGGCTCCCATCAGCTATCTGTGACTCTTCGTGACCCCACGGCCTGGAACCCGCCAGGCCCCTCTGTCCGTGGGATTTTCCTGGCAAGAATACCGGAGTGGGCGGCCATGCCTTCTCCAGGGTCTTGCACGGGGCAGTGTGCGCATCAGCGCTCCTCTCCCAGGCCACCCCGCCCTTGCAGCCCCTCCTCGTGCCCCCACGTCCATTCTCTATGTCTGTGTCTCTATATCTGCCCTGAAGCTTGCTTCACTTGTACTACTTTTCTAGAGTCCACGAACACGCGCTAATATATGATATCTGTTTTTCTCCTTCTGACTTGCTTCACTGAGGTTGTGGAGAAAAGGGAACCCTTTTTGCACTCTTGGTAGGAATGTAAATTGATACAACCATTATGGAGAATAGTATGAAGGTTCCTTAAAAAGCTAAAAATAGAACTATCATATGACCCAGAAAGGATTTCCCAGGTGGCACAGTGGTAAAGAATCTGCCTGCCAATGCTGAGATTCAGGAGATGTGAGTTTGACCCCTGGGTCAGGAAGATCCCCTGGAAAAGGAAATGGCAACCCTCTCCAGTATTCTTGTCTGGAGAATCCCATAGATAGAGGAGCCTGGTGGGCTATAGTCCATAGGGTCACAAAGAGTCAGACACGACTGGGTAACTGAGCACACGCTCACAAACATGACCCAGAAATCCCACTAGTAGGCATAAACCCTAAGAAAACCATAATTTAAAGATACCCATACCCCAGTGTTTGCTGCAGCATTATTTGCAATAGCCAGGACATGGAAACAACCCACGTGTGTTGACGTGTCCGTGGATGGATGGACGTATGATGAAGTTGTGGCACGTGCAAACAATGGAGTAAAGAGCTGCACTCCCACAGGCTGAGCCCGGAAAATCAGCTTGCTTGCTTTTTCTGACTTCAAGAGGCTGCTGTCATTGCCAGCTTGTGGCCTCTTCCTCCATCTTCAAAGCCAGCAATGGAGCATCTTCAGATCTCTCTCTTACCTCTGCGTGTCTCCTCACACTCCTGCTTCCCTCTGCTAAGGACCCTTGTTAACCCTTGTAATAACCCTTATTATTTTTGAGCCCACCCAAATAATTCAAGATGATCAAGATCCTTAATTCAACTACATTTGACAAGTCCCCTTTACCTTGTAAGGTAATAATTCACAGGTTTTGAGCCTAGGAGGGAAACATCTTTAAGAGGGGGCGTTATTCTGTCTACCACGTAATCCTCTCCCCATCCTTCTTCCCCCACGTGTACTAAAACCAGCGTTACAAGTGTATCTGGAAAATGTTGTAGGCTGAGCAAACCTCTGTCCACTAGCGAATGAAACTTATTGTAAAGTTGGACTCCGTGAGGCAGAGAAGAAGGGGGTTTCAGTTACAAATCAAGAGAATGAATATAGATGTCAGAAAGCACTTATTCAGAGGACTGTCTAACAGAATTACAGAGGAGCCTCAGCTGAAAGGCAAAAAAATGCAGCGTGATGGTTAGTGTCATTGACCATTAAGCCAGGCAGACAGGAATTTGAAACAAGCCCTGCTACTTTTTAACTGTTTGTGGCCTTGCACTTCTGTACTGTAATGTAATGTGCGTGCAGTCATGTCCAACTCTTTGCGACCCCATGGACTGTAGCCTGGCAAGCTCCTCTGTCCATAGGATTCTCCAGGCAAGAATACTGGAATGGGTTGCCATTTCCTTCTCCAGGGGATCTTCCTGACCCAAGGATCAAACCCATGTCTCCTGCATTGGCAGGAGGATTCTTTACCACCATGCCACTTGGGAAGCCCATAGGATACCAATAAAAATATGGAATGCATGTAGACTTCCCTGGTGGTCCAGTATTTGAGACTCTATGCTTTCACTGCAGGGGGCATGGTTCAATTCCTGGTTGGGGAATCAAGATCCCTCATGCTATGCAGCGTGGCAAAAAAAAAAAAAATTGCATAGGTTTTTTCGTGGTCATTATGAGGTAGCATTAGGAAGTTCTGAGATTCTCATGATTTCAGAATGTGTGGTCCTGCCCAGAGGCAAGGTTTGGAAGAGATGACCTTGGAGGAACTTTGGGGTTCCTTGAAGGTAGGGCCTTGTCTATGCATGTTGAGGCCCTGAGAATATGTTTAACCAGCTGTTTGGTGAGTTCAGAGCTGACTGCCCTTTGGCAGGCCCCCATGCCTCCTGACGACCTGCAGAGCAAAGCTGCGGCCTGTAGAAGGGTCCTACAGGGATGCAGATGAATCGCCTGCTGACCCTGCGGACCTAAGGAGCAGGGCGGGACCTGCTGGCCCTGGGCTCCGGGAGGGGCCGGGACTTCCGATGACTGACAGCAGGGCAGCAGGCCCTTCTCTCTCAGCAGTGGAAAATCAGCCACCCCAGCACGCGCCGGCCGCACTCTGTGTCAATATGCTTAATGATTTGTGACGTGATTGATACAGAAAGCGAACTTGCTATAATCCATCTGTTGAAGAGGAAGTGGGCGTTCAGGGGAAATCAGGACAAAGTGTGCCCTGCTCGTTGCTGGGGCTAGGCATGCTGGAGGGGGCCGTTTCTGACAAGTCTCTCGGTCTCCAGCCCAGGGCTGTCTGGGAAGAAGGAGCCCAGGAAAGACCACACACCAGGCAGGGAGTGGGGTGTCAGAGCTGGAGGGAAGCACTTCAAAGTTACAGCCCGAGAGCTGGACACCCTCGCTCCGCTGTGCCTGTGCCCACGAGCTATCTGGACAGTTCTGTCCTCCTGCACCTGCCCGGGTCCCCTCGTGTCCCTCTCAGGAGCCTACGTGTGTGCTTCCCTGCTCGCGGCTCATGAGGACAGCCTTCAGAGGATTGCTCAGGGGTTCCTGGAGCCACCTGACCAATGCCCGGGAGGTGACCACCCGCTCACCCCCACCCTCCACTTCTGGGACAAGGGATACAAAAGCCCAGTACCTTTGCTTCAAGATGGAAAGAAAAAACAAACAAACAAACAAACAACAAAAAAAAAACCTCTTCAGTGTCTTCAACACTCCAGAAGTTTCAATGTGATCAGACTGAGGCTGAGACTTCACTTGAAATCACACCATTCCTTTTTTCCTCCCCTTCCCTGTTCAAACGGGCTCACTACCTGATTTGTTTCTCCAGGTAGCACTTCCCTAATAAATAAGTAAGGACCCTGCTCAGACTTCTTTTTCTCAGGATCTATCTACTTCTAGGGAACCCAAGCTCAGACAGCCCCTAAGCAAAGCTGGAAGAGGCTCATAGGTAGCTGCAGGCGATCCACACACTCTCATTTCTATCAAGTGCTCTAGCGTGATGGCCCCGCCAAAGCTGTCAGGTCCCGAGGACCCATGCCAGTGGCCAGAGGCTGCAAGTTGGATTACCCCAGAGCCTGTATGAGGTGTTGGACTCACTCAGGTCTGGTGCTGGGGGGTTTGTCTGATCTTCCACCACAGCCCCACTCTCTGCCTACTCCTGCCAAAAGTGGATTTGCTTTCCTCTGTCTGCTGTGCTTGGACAGATGTTAAATTTGTCATTTAACTCACATGCCCTGAGTACATATACTGTGATGACTGCATCAGCTCAGTAACTAAATACCATGGATGAGGTGGCTTCAACAACTGACATGTATTTCTCACAGTTCCGCAGGCTGGCAAGTCCAAGATCGAAGTGCTTGCAGGGTTTGCTTCATGGTGAGAATGCTATTCTGGCTTGTGATGGTTGCCTTCTTGCTGTATGCTCACGTGGTCTTCCCTTGGTGTGTGTGTGTGTGGAGACTATGAACTCCAGTCTCTCTTCTTATAAGGACACAAATCCTATGGCATCAGGGCCCTAACCTTTTGATTCCATTTAACCTTAGTTATATCCATAAAGGCCCTAGATCCACATACAGTCCCAGTAGGAGCTGAAGCTCCATCATGTGAATTTTGGGAGGACACAATTCAGTCTATAGCAATGCGACAAAGCCTTTTTGAATGAAGGGAACTTGAAAGTAATTTAGTTTGGTCTCTGGGTTTTGCTTGGATTCCTGCAGTGCCAGGGGCTCTAGCCTAGGTTTAAACCTGTGACCTGCATAACCCATAAAGAATCTGCTACAAGTCAACAATTGAGAATTCACTGTTAATGTGGATAGATCCTCAGGACATACTCTTTTACTGCTCAGATTTCCTTGAATAAGGGAGAGGAAAAAATGTGTGTTCTTTCTTTCCAGAATACTTTCCCACTCCTGTTCAGAGGGGTCACTCCCTCATTCGTTCATTCACAAGGTGAATATTTGCTGAGCAGCAGTTGTATGGACCTCTGTTGTCTTGGTTGCCCAGGCATGCACTCAGGCCTGGCCAATCAGAGAGCTGCATCGGCATGGCTGTATAATCAGTTTAGAGGTAGACAGGTGATCAATCTGGTCCAGTGATAGCGAACCTCAGGGCTTCTGTCTGACTGTTGGAGAAGTAAAACTCTAACCTGTTGGACACAAATTGGTGAAGCTATAGGTCTTGAACTGTGGGCAACCGTGTTGCTAACCACAGGGAACCTGAGACAAAACTAGTGTGTGGATGAGAACAGATCTAAGAGAGACCACATCCTGGTGATGTTGTTTAAGGTCCCAAGTCCGTCTATGCCTGGAGCCAGACCCTGGACTTTCAGACCTATGCGTCAACACATTTCTTTTCACTGAGGATAGCTGTGCTTCTTTTGTCGCTTTTAAACAAAACTGATGTTAGTTCCAAGAGTGGGGATGTGTACATGACAGGCCACACTGAGTGGTGGGAGGGTGTAAGGGCAGTGAGGATGCGTGTACCCTGGGCTGAAAGGTCGGAGTCCTTGTTACACTGAAGAGACTGGCAGCAAACTCCTATTAGAAAGTGGCAAACTTGGGTTGAAACTGACTTGCTTGAAAGCAGATGACTAAAAGTCCTAAAAAGCCTCTTGGGCTTGACTCAGAGAGCTACTTTCTGCCCATGACCTGAACTCCAAACAGCTGAGAAGCCAAAAGTATTGAGGCCTGCAGGACTGAAAAGCTAAATTATCATTTCCAACTTAAAATTAATGTGAGTAAAGACAGGAAGGCAGGAAACTGCAGAAATCAGAGTGGGACCGGGGAATACATTGGTCCCCTAGGCTCTTCGCTGGAACCTCCAGTGACGAGTTCCCACTCAATGAAAAGGATGCAGCTGGGGCCAGATAATCCCCTCCCACCCAAGCGATTGTTTCACACGACCTTAAGGATGTGAGCTCCAGGATAGAGGCCAGGAGACTGCCGGCCTGGAGGATGGGCAGGGAACTCGTCAGGCAGTACAGTCACAGGCTATGCCTTAGTGAGATTTCTGGTTCCAGGTACTAACCGTGGAGCAGATCGGAAGCAAACACCCACAGCCTATTAAAGCCCCAAGAGAATGATTCTTCTAAAGAAACCCCCAATGTGTCCAAAGACCTGCATAAGATGCCATCATCTACGGCAGTCCTCAGGTTCCCCAGTTCCTCACGGAGCAGAAGAGCTCCCTTTGGGAAGTTGCATCTTCCTCAGGGTCCGTCTCAAACGTGGCTGTGGAAGGCAGTGGGCCGGGGGGACCTCTCAGAGAGCTCGCTGTCCGTGGGCGCGGAGAGAGCCGTGGGTGAGGTCTGGCGCCCTCTGCAGGCTGCCTCCCGTCTCTCCTCCACTGAGCTCCTGTCTCCGCACCATCGTATACAATGCCGGCATATGCTGATGCCACAGGGGGCAGCAAGGGGGCGCCACTGTGTCCCTCAGGCCAAGACCGTGGCGGCCACGTCTGGAACGACCAAGAGACAAGCACGTCTCGAGGGGCAGAGCTCGGGAGTGCCAACACCTGGGCTCTGGCGACAGACTGCTTCCTTTGTTTCCTCACGCCTTCACTTCACAGCTACCGGGTCACAGTGAGTTACCTGACATCTTTGTATCTCAGTTTCCTCATCCATACGGGGTGATAACAACGGTGGGTTACACATCTTGGATCCTCTCTCGGTGGCTGCCATCTTGCTACCACATGGGCGCTGAGACAGAGGCCACCGTGAAGAGGGCAGTGGGACTCGGAGGTGGCATGAGATTCGATGTGGTGATGTCGGGTTAACCCCCGCTCCAGTCTTGTCTGAATCCAGCCTTATGCCATCCTGGTTGCTTATATGGAGAATATGTTTCCTTTATACTGAGCTAAGCAGATGGATTATTGTCACTTGCAATCAAAAAAAGGCTAGCTGATAGACCTACTGTGTGTGTTGATTACTAGATGTAAAACCTTCACCACCATGCCCACTCTTAGGAACTTTGAGAGACATGATGCAGCGTGGAAGGCATTGGGACAGGGAGTCCTGCATGAGGCATAGCCAACCTCACACACAGCCCAGGTGTGAGGGGAACTTCCTAGAGTAGGTGACTCTTGGCCAAATCCTGAAGGAATGGTCAGAGCCAGCTGCAGCGGGGAGAGGAATGTACCATCCCATAATGAAATTGTCCATCCCTCACTCACTGGAGGTTGTAAGGATGGGCTAGAAAACAGCTTACTGGAAAAAGAGGATTTGTGCCTTGACTGGGAGGTTGAAATCTGACCCTTCCAGTGGGGAATATGCCCTCAGACACCGCCATGGTAGCCCCTAGAACAGTATCACCCCCTGATGGCTCTTCAGTGCTTTGGTTTGAGCTTGGGTCTTGTCTGGCCTGTACCATGTTTAAAATTTTTAAAAAATGTTGCCAATATTTAAAGTCGAGACTGTTCATAGAAAAGTTTGAACTGGGGGCTTCTCCTGAAGGCTTGACAGCACTGGTCCTGCATTCCCACTTGTCAACTCTGGGCTGTCTCTGGAATATAGTGCTGAAATATAGCACTCCATTCATGTAGGACTCGTGTGTTCCTGGGCCCACTGCATTCTGCCTATTTCTCTTCCTTATAGGTAGGTCCCTATAGGTGTTTGAGTTTGCACACCCTATTATAGAGTAAAGGTATACTGAACATGGATTAGGCTGCATGAGCCAGTGGGTGATGTCCCAGGACAGTGGTTCCTACCTTTTTGGTACCAGGGACTGGTTTTGTAGAAGACAATTTTTCCACGAATGGAGAGGAGGGTTTCAGAAGGATTCTGAATGCATTACATTTATTGTGCACTTTATTTCTACTATTATCATGTCAGCTCCACCTCAGATCATCAGGCACTAGATTCCAGAGGTTGAGTGTCCCCGTCTTAGGGAATGAAACAGACGTGAATGGGTGGAGACCCCTTTCTGTGTCCTTTCTTCTGTGTGCTGATTGGCGCCGCGTCCAGCTGAAGAGTAGATTTGGAGACTCTGGCTTTGAGCACATAGGGTTGAGTTGGATGGAGGGACTTATTTGATTTTATACCATTCAAGGCCACCTAGGCCAGCAAATGGAACCTCCCACATGCTCCCATTTAGCCTCCCAGGCTTCTGCAGTGGAGATTGGAGACAAAGCCATGGCTGATTAAAAAAAAAACAAAACCAAGACCTTATTTATTTGTCTTGGTTTCCTCCTTTCCATTTCTTTAAGGACAGCTTTCAGGTATTCCTGGGTCCCCAGATCAGAGTCCCTCATAATAGCATCATTGTGCATGCATACACGTGTGTGTGTACATAAGCCTGTTTGTACGCATGTGGGTGCATGTATGTTCTTTGAACGTTTATTTGACATTTGTTCTTTTTATTTTAAATTTGGGTTCGATTTCAATGCTATTAACTTAAAAATGTCATTTAAATCCAAAGTTAAGGTTGTTCATAATAGTCTTGTACACAGCCTTTCCCCTAATTTTATTGAGGTGTAATTTACAGTCCTATTTTGAGTGTGTAGAGCTCTGTGAGTTTTGACAAATGTTTCGCCTCATGTAACCAGCACCACAATCACAATATAAACATTTCCAAAACCCCAGGCTTCCCTGTGCTCCTTCCTAGTCAATCTCCCACCACTCCTGACCCTACTCAATTATTGTTTTGCTTTCATGTCATTTTAGATTAAATTTCTTTCTCCCCACCCCCCTAGAGTTTCATATAAATAGAATTAATACTACTTCTTCTTTTGCATCTATTTCACTAAGCATTTTTTGAGATTCATCCATTTTCTTTTTCCTGAGCATTATTCCATTGACTGTATAGTGACACAGTCATTTACTGATCTAGCCACCTATTGATGGACATACTATTTCCAGTTTTTGATATTACTGATACAAGTAAATCTACTATGAACATATATATATGGGTCTTTGTGTAGACACACATTTTAATTTCTTTGGGGCAATACCTAGGAGTGGAATGGGGTGGGGTCATTGGTAATTGTATGTTTAACTTCTTAAGAATTTGCCTATTTTTTCCAATGTAGCTATTGTACATTTTTATTCTCCCACCAGGAATGGATGTATCCACTATGTGAGGCCGTACATAGAGTTCCACATCCTTCCAGCCTTTGGAGTGTCCTTCTTTTAGAGTTTACTCAATCTAATGGGTGTGCAGTGGTGTCTAATTGTGGTTATTAATTTGCATTTCCACGATGACTAATAATGTTGAACATCTTTTCACGTACTATTGGCCATATGTAAATCTTTTCGCACAGAATAGCATCTTAATACTGCTTAACCTCTAATAGAGGCCACAGAAGATTATACAGAAAATTAGTTCACAGTATGGCAAATCAGTTCAGTGAAGAGGACAGATAAAAAGATGTAGGTGTGAGGAGGGGTAACATCTGATCTCTGAGCTGGAACTGTGAGGTTGAGGTTTCTATCATTTTCTCAGAACTAAGCAGCTGGGGCCAGTGACTGGCAGGGATCTCAGACCTGCTTCTGTGATGGGAATGCTCCTGTGCTTGGCTAGTGGCTGCCTCTCCGTTGGGCTCCCTGGCAGGGCAGGGGGCAGGTAACTGCAGAGTGGAGCATTGAGAGACCCAGTGGCAGAGTCATGGAATTGCCTCCTTTTGAGGAGTTTGCTTGTTCCTGGACATACATTCTGAGCCTGCCTGGACTCGCCAAGTCCATTGATGCCACCTCTGCCCTTGATTGGAGAGTCAACCCAAACAGGACCTGACGCTCAAGTCTCCCCCTTCTGGCGGAGGCAAGGGTGAGCTCTGTCTGCTGGTCATGCCCCCAGGCCGTTGAGTGGCAGGTGATTTGGTCCATGCTCACAGGTGGCTGGGCTTAGTCCTGTGAGATTTCCACTGCCAGGCGGGCAGATCTAATCCTGCCATCACTCAGAGCTTTAACTCAGCCTGGATGAACTGTTGGACCTCAACTCATCAGACCCATCCACTGACCAGTCTGTTCAGTGTAAAAACAGCTTCGATTGATTTTTTTTTTTCGGTGACTAGGTCTGCTGTCTGCACCAATCAAAATGAGATTCGGCTCCAGGAAGACTCTGCTTAAGGAAGGAATGTCTTGTTCTTTGTCAGTTTGGCTTATCTTCTGTTCCAAGAGCTCATGGGTTTGTCATCTGCATCAAAGTGCTCATGTCTTCTGCCACTAATTGGCTGTGTTGTCAACATGAGATAGTGAAAAAGTCAGTGGTTTTGGAATGTACTGGGATCTAGGTTTAGTCACAGCTCTGTCACTTACAAGCAATGTGACCTCGGGCAAGTCTCTCTCAGACCCCATTTCCTAGTAAAATTTACCTCATTGTATGGTTTCAATAATTAAATTTGCCAATGGACTTGGTGCTGAGCTATTTCGCAGTTTGTACTGGCTCTGGGCTTCAAGCTTCTGCCTCTGCAAAATAAGTAAGTTGGATCAGGTGACCTCCCAGAGCCGTCCTGTTCTGATACATGACTCTGAGAAAGAGAGCAATGCTCTCATCCAGATCACCAAGTAATTTTTCCTGGCAGCATATTATGTCTCAAGAGGGGAGGACACAATAAGACATGTAAACAGAAAATTTTGGTTTCTATAAATAGGAGGAACTTTTAACCTTAATGACAGCCAGTTTAACACCTACAAAGTATTCAGTACTACTCCTGGGGTAACCTCCTTTCTTCTTCCTGTCCACTCTCCAGGCAGCAGCGCTGTCCCACAGGCCTGTACATTTGGGTAAACAATCCACCAAGACAAAACCATGTCTCAGATTCAGTAATCCCCTCTGTCTGACTCAGAAGAGTGACTTTGCTATACCTCAGTTTCTCTTTCATCTCAGGCATTCTACAGGCCTTACCCCTTTCCTCTTGGTGTCAAAACTGTGACTTATCCTCTCAATTGCCCTCCGGGGTCCTCCAATAGGAGTTGGCAGGATGAGTAGCAGGAATTATTATTAATTAGTGAAAATATGTATCATCACATAATTGGAGTGTATAATTGATGCTTCACTGCTGCAGGCAGAAATAGAGGGAGAGATAAATGAAAGCCAGGGAAGAAGGAGGCCACTATAGATCCCAGCCACTGTTTAGAATGAGAAATAGGGAGGATTTGGCGCTCCTGATACCTGCAAAATGTGGACTGACCAAAGGTCATGAGCTGGGGGGCCTAACAATCAAAAAAGCAGGGGACAAACAAGCCCTTAGTGCTAGCAGGCAATGTAAATAGAGCTGCTTCCCTAAGGAGGTCATTTTAAGCCCACATTCTGAGCCCGCTGATGTGTGTGTGTGTGTGTGTGTGTGTGTGTGTGTGTGTGTNAAGAATTGATGCTTTTGAACTGTGGTGTTGGAGAAGACTCTTGAGAGTCCCTTAGACTTCAAGGAGATCAGTCCTGGGTGTTCATTGGAAGAACTGAAGCTAAAGCTGAAACTCCAGTACTTTGGCCACCTGATGTGGAGAGCTGACTCACTGGAAAAGACCCTGATGCCGGGAAGGATTGGGGGCGAGAGGAGATGGCTGTATGGCTTCACCAACTTGATGGACATGAGTTTGGGTGAAATCCAGGAGTTGGTGATGGACAGGGAGGCCTGGCCTGCTGTGGTTCATGGGATCATGGACAGTCGGACACGACTGAGCAACTGAACTGAACTGAACTGAGTATGTATATCTGGCCCCACTACTGCATGGCAAATAGAAGGGGAAAAGGTGGAAGCAGTGACAGATTTCCTCTTCTTGGGCTCCAAAATCACTGCGGACAGTGAGTGCAGCTTGAAATCAGAAGACAACTGCTTCTTGGAAGGAAAGTGATGACAAATGCAGACAGTGTGTTGAAAAGCAGACACATTATTCTGCCGGGAAAGGTCTGTATAACCAAGGATATGGGCCTGTACAGTTGTAAGAGCTGGATGCTGAGAAGGCACAACATCATAGAATTGATGCCTTTGAACTGTGATGCTCGAAAAGACTCCCGAAAGTCCCCAGGACAGCAAAGAGATCAAGTCAATCTTAAGGGAGATCAACCCCAAATATTCACTGGGAGGACTGATCTGAAGGTGAAGCTCCAGTATTTTGGTCATCTGATGTGAACAGATGACTCATTGGAAAAGTCCCTGATGCTGGGAAANTGTATAACCAAGGATATGGGCCTGTACAGTTGTAAGAGCTGGATGCTGAGAAGGCACAACATCATAGAATTGATGCCTTTGAACTGTGATGCTCGAAAAGACTCCCGAAAGTCCCCAGGACAGCAAAGAGATCAAGTCAATCTTAAGGGAGATCAACCCCAAATATTCACTGGGAGGACTGATCTGAAGGTGAAGCTCCAGTATTTTGGTCATCTGATGTGAACAGATGACTCATTGGAAAAGTCCCTGATGCTGGGAAAGAATGAGGGTAGAAGTAGAAGAGGGTGTCAGAGGATGAGATGGCTGGATGGCATCACTGATGCAATGAACATGAAGCTGGGCAAATTCCAGGAGATGGTGAGGGACAGGGAGGCCTGGAGTGCTGTAGTCCATGGGGTTGTAAAGAGTGGAAAACGACTGGGCGATTGAACAAACATACAAGCAAATATGCACACATAGTTATAAAATACATGCATGTATGTGTACGCATGACCCACAAACAGATAAAATACCATATTAATTAATTAAGCAGTACAGACCAGAGCTAATGTTGGCTTACAGGAAGTGCTCAGGCTTGAATAAACATTAATAACAGATAAGCTTTAAGACAAGACTCTAAGTAGCAAAAGATTCTTCCCACCAAAGGAGTGTTCAATATCCTCTGCAATGGCCAAAGGGGGCAAAAAGGACATAAGCACACTAGCATGCTAATCCTGCAGAGAGAGTGCAGCATCAAAGGAAAACAGGAAAAAAAAACAAAAAAACTTGAGGTATTCTGGAAAGGACACAGAACTCTAGGGACCCTGAGAGCAATCTGCAGAGCTCACATGGGAGGAGCAAAGCCTCACATAGACATGAGCTGACAAAATCTCAGGACTTAATGGCCACACTTTGAATGAGTACAAGAGCAGATAACGATATTCAGCTATAAAGGTCTGGAAGCAACAAATGGGCATCACAATGTAAATCAGACCAATTGGAAAAGGAAAATAGAGAACAGTATCTGTACTGAAACAAAATATTCATTTAGCCATACTTGTTAGGGCTATCACCAGTTACCTTAGCAAGGAAGAAGAAAGAAGGAGAACTCACTTAGCAATATTAGAACTCACTTGCGTACTCAACTGCACATATTTATCAGCGTGGATGCAAATATTTTCAACAAGCAACGGTTATTGTTAAAGAGAAGTATGTGAATTGCAGGGATCCTGATTCTTTCTCTCTAGTTATGTAACGTATTATATATTTATACATAGTTGACCAAACACATAGGCAGTGACTGGTGGGGGAGAACCAAATCATAAGACCATAAATAGCCATGTCCAAAAATGTCCAAAGTTTTATGACATAACTGATAACTAATGGGAAAAACCATATGTAGGGTATATCAACAAAATGTGAAACCAAATTACATTATAATTTTTCAGTTATTAAAGGATATATACATTTACCTAAGTCACGTTTTATCCACTTATGTGTCAGAATTACACTTCTCGAATCTGAATTACATCAATTAATACCATCCCTTCACCTCTCTGTAACACCGCTTCCCAACAGTTAAGAGGCATTCAGAGAATAGGGAACGAGAACACCATTGTTGAGAGACTTTATATTTAAAAACCTGCAAGAGTGCATAAAGACTCAGAGACACGTTTAATGGGACAGAATAAAACAGTAGCTGGTCACTTACCCCTGAAATCTTCATGGAACAGATCCATTTTGAAAGAAAAGGAAAAGGCTTTGATATAAACTAATAGCAGCCTTGTATAAGAGAGAGAGAAAATAGCTTTTTAAAAGATGTGAGAAGATGAAAAGCAGAGAGTCAACCTTCCCAAGACAGAAGTCTGAATCAGAGTTGAGCCACCTTTCCCTAAACTGACTTGAGCTTATTAACGTCTTGAATCTGAACACTGGCACTTGGAAATTTCAGAATAGCTCATCAATTTTTAGTACTTTTGCTTGAGGCCAGCAATGGAACAAGATCAAAAATAGAGCAGGTGTGCTTGCTTTTTATATGTGTTTCCACAAATTGAAAGTGAACCCAGAGTGAAAAACTACTTACCTGAATCATTTCCTATGTCAGAACCACCACCTTTTAGTTACATTTCTCAAAGTATTTACTCATCCTACTGTGGTGGGAAAGACATATGCATGCGATCTAAGAACCTGCGCTCAATATTGAAACCGTGCTGTTATTAAGGAAAGCTGGAGTTGCTAAAGTTCATGTTACTTTAAAAAATATTTTTAAATGTTATCAAAATAATCATTCATATAACTTAAAATATGACAAAATGTACCTGGGGAATTTTAATTTGAACATTACTTTATTAACTTTTTCATGCAAACATTATTGTTATCTTTTAGTTGGGTTTATGAAAGTTATACCTGAGACATAGTTGAAAGAATCAAATGACACTATTAAGGGAGGGGAGTTGCTTATGAAAAATAGCAGTTTCTTGGGCCCTTCTGTCCTGATTTTTCCCCTTTTGAAGATAATAACTTGCTTCTCTTTTAGGCAATTATTTTAGAATTTGCCTCCATATCTCTAAATAACATGTATCATTTTTAATCTTCCTTTTCAAATTTTCTCCTATGGAAGAATTTAGCACCTTTTCCTACTCCTGCCACACACTCACACATTTGTCCCTTTGCTCCCTACATGTGCGTGTGTGTGTTAAGTTGCTTCAGCCGTGCCTGACTCTGTGTGACCCTATGGACTGTAGCCTGACAAGCTCCTCTGCCCATGGAGCTTCTCCAGGCAAAAATACTGGAGTGGGCTGACATCCTTTCCTCCAGGGGATCTTTCTGACCCAGGGATCAAACCCACATCCCTTATGTCTCCTGCGTTAGCAGGCGGGTTCTTTACCGCTAATGCCACCTAGGAAGCCCTTGCTTATTACTAATGCAGATAAATGGGGAAGATCAATAATCACGTGTTATGATATTATGACTATATAAGTAACGTCCACAGATGTGGTATGAAGCGAACTGTACTATTTCTCTGCTATAATATTGTTCTCTCTGGAGCTAATAATTATATTACTTGTCATCATTTATTTAACATTCTATATATTCATCACTAATTCAAGCCCTAACTCTTTGTCGGTTTTCTAATTCTCCTCTCAAGATATACAGAGCAAGTTTCTATCAGTTTCCTTCTTCTTCTGAAGTCTCCCTTTGAGCCTCTGATCTGTTCTAATCCATGACATATCCTCACTCCCAGGAAACCAAAGATACTCCTAGAATTAACAGTAGATTGTTCTGAGGTGGAACTGCATAGAAGGTGGAAGAACTGGCGTCTTCCCCCTGCCTGAACGCACATGCTAAATGGCCATGTAAAATGGACACGTCAGTGTTATTGGTAGATGGTTCACCCAAACCAGCAACGTTTCTGGGAAGCACATGGGGAAGGCCCACCCTGACTTACTACAGGCAGTGAAGAATAAATTATTGTCTCTGATCCCATCCAAGCCTAAGCTCATAGCCCAGTGTCTAGTCACCCTGTTTGGCTTATGCCTAACCACAAATGGAATCTTATCACCAAGAAAAAGTGGATAAGAGACCATCAGTTTCTTCTCGCTACTGGTGCTCTTTTCACTGGTGCTCCAGTGATGCTTGGCATAGGGTACGGCTGACTCCCGCAAGCTGAAGTCTCAGGATGCTGGAGCCAAGAGGCAGAAAGAAAGGACATAAAACTGTGAATGTGGGAGTAACTTAGAAATTTAAATACATAGCTTGGGATGGAAAGTATAATGGAAAATAAAAGTTAAAGACAAATCCTGTAGCCCAAAATGAGGGGAAATTTACATGAATAAACTATCATTTTAAGTAATATTTTTAAAGTGGTAAATTAAAAGATTAAACTTCCCATAAAGTTGTTTGAATAAAATAATAATAGAATTAGTTGTTCAAAAGATACAGAATCCTGACATTTCAATACATAACTGCTAAACTGCTGAGGTTAGAGAGGGGCTTTGAATCCTGGCTACAATGATATGTGAACTTGGGGCATGTTTTAACTCCCCTGAGCCTCTCCATTCTTCAAAATGGAGAAAAGACTATTTACTTTATGACTGTTGTGAGCATTAAGAATACACTGATGGTATGCCAGGTCTACACATTTCATAAACATATACAATATAATTGTACCATTCATAAAAATACAGTAGTAAGAAATGGGGAATATAAATACATAGATATATTTGCTTGAATTTGCACCAAGAAACCTTAGGAGAATAAATATGTAAGAAATAGTATAGTTTCTTAGCCCAGGGAGAAGAGAGAAAAAAAGGATGAAAGGGAGAATATAGGAGTGAGATTTTTCACTATACCTCTTTATTTGTTTTGATTGGTTTCCAATAAACTTAAAATCTACTCTCTATCCATCAGGGTTAGATGTTTTGCATGATATTCGGTCATTTCTTACATTTCTGATAATAAATAAACCCTCTTACAGATTCAGCTCCACAACCATGACTTCATTTTCTGAGACCTTCTGTAACTACCAGTTAGCAACAAAAGCAAAATGTAGTTCTACCTGCTAGTATCAGACTTTCAACTACCCAGTGAAAACCAGCTCTGTGTTCTCGTGTCACAACTGCAGCCATGAGCAAATCACAGACGCACTGATTTTTGGGATCTATATAATTCACTACTGTTTCAGATTCTACCTGCCTTTTTTTTTTTAATTCTAAGGGAAATACATTTGGCAAACTGGATTTCTTTGGTAATAGCAAATGATCTACCTCAGAAATGTTCAGCCAAAATAAACAATTATTTACCACAGTATCTAATATTAATTTCAATCTCTGCTAATGCCAATTATTCTACAACCTTGCTGAGAAATGCTCATGTTGAGAATAAAAAAAAAATACAGTGTAGAAAATGATATAATAATGCTTTAATGTTTAAAAGTAGGAGGACAAATATTTTCTCACATATGGTTTGTTTTTCCTGAGTGAGTAGAGGAAGAAATATAGGTGAGGAGACTCCTCACTTATAGGTGAGGAGTTTGTATTCTGTCTTGGTGTTAAAACTTTCTGCTCAAGGAATCGACAGATAAATTCTTACTTGTCATAAATTCTTTATATTCAAAATTTGACACATTACAAGGTTTGCCAATGACACTGTTCATACAGACCCCAAATTCTTCTGCTTTCTTTTCTCTCTTGGGGGAAAACTTTCTTTAAAAAGAATTGAGGCTCAGTTGAACTACATAACTCTGCTTTTTTTTTTTCAGCTCTGATAATTTGGGAAATGAAAATGTAAGCTATTCATACTTAAAATGAAGATGTACTATAATTGGAGAACCAGGAAAAACTGTAACCTAGTTAAAACACATGTCTTTTATTAGGGGAGAGGCAAAGTGAAAAAATAGTTATGTTTTTAATATTTCTGGCTTTATTTTCATAGAGGCTGGTACCAAAATTTGATGATCTTAGAATATGCCAATTTAGAGAAGGAAACAGAGATTCAACACTCTTAGGGATTTTTCTGTAGGATCTATAATTCCAAGTATACCGTTTCCTGCCTAGTAGCAGGACAAAATGCAGCTTGACTAAAGTGACAGGTCTAAGCTATAAAGAGTCAATCCTGAAATTCAGGCTTTTGAATTTCAGTTGAAATTCATTAAGCTAAAGGTACATATGACCTAGAAACTGTTTTCACATCTGTAAGCATATCAGTCTTTTCCTTTATGAAGAGACAACCTCTTTCTTCTATTGCACTTGTAAAATTTCCCTTAGGATGGAAAATAGAATACCAATTGATGTTTTAATTGGAATTTTGAACAAGAATTCATCAACCTTGAGTATGTGGGACTTTAAAGGTACAAATGCATTTTTTGAGTTCCTCACTTACAGTTCTCATTCACATTTTGTCTAGGTGAGAGTTGTTTGTACACTCGTCTTATCCCCGTATCAACTATCTTATGTCCACTTCAGAGCATCGCAGTGTTTCCCTTCTGCCTAGAAGATTCTTTCCTGGGTCAGCACTTCCCAGCTTCCATATCACTCAGGTTTCAATTCAAAGAGAGGCCTTCAGTTCATGCCACCTTACTCTATATTGTCTTCAAATTCTTATTTATGCACTTATTTATGTGTTGATTTCTGTTTCTTTCCAACTATACTCTTAGTTCATCAAAACCAGGGTATCTATCTTGTCTACCACTACTGCTTGTGCTTAAAATAGAACCTGGTCCAACATAGACTTATAAATGATTATAAACTCCTTAAGAACAAGAATATAGTTTTCATTCAGTCCTCAGAAATAATATAGATATAGCATCCCAGCTGGTAAAGAATCTGCCTGCAATGGGGGAGACTTCTGGGTTCGATCCCTGGGTTGGGAAGAATCCCAAGTATTCTTGCCTGGAGAATCCCCATGGACAGAGGAGCCTACAGAGGAACCTGGTGGACTACAGTCCGTGGGGCTGCAAAGAGCTGGACATGACTCAGTGACTAACCACAACACAGTAGCTAACTAAGTTGCAAAGGATTATACCACTATCCCTAAATGTGAGAGAAAAAAAATCACTCACTCAAATCAAGTTTAAAACCAAAAGAATTATTTAGAAAAACACTAGATCCTCAGGTCTAGATTCAAAGTAAATGAAAAAGTAAGACTAAAAAATTTTTTTGAAAATTTGTGACCTTCTTTTGCTAATTGAATATCATAAAATCTGATTTCAAGTCCATAATAAACTGTGCAATTGAACCATAAGTCACCAAAGTTGGAATCCATACTTGGTAAGGATATCGGAAGGAGGATATTTTAACTCCTTCACAATATTATGATGATTCAGTTTAATAATGTGACTACTATTACTGAAAGTGTTAGTTGCTCAGTCGTGTCTGACTCTTTGTGACTGCATGAACCGTAGCTCGCCAGGCTCCTCTGTCCTTGAAATTCTCCAGGCAAGAATACTGAAGTAGGCAATCATTCCTTTCTCCAGAGGATCTTCCCAACCCAGGAATTAAACCTGGGTCTCCTACATCGAAGGCATATTCTTTTCCATTTGAACCACCAGAGAAGCCCATTGTTACTAATTTAACAGAAAGAATTAAGGTATATTTAAGAAGACTTTTGTACCAAAATGTGTCTTCAAAAATGGGAGAAAATATTATATTGTCAGGAAAAGAGACCAAGAAAAAAATAAAAGAAATATTTGTAGAAGAATCTGACTAAAAACACACTTTCACCTGTTTAGTTATATTAGGCATGTAAGTAAGTCTATTAGGTATAAAACAGCTGTTTTGCAGGTAAAAAGAGTTTAAAATCAATAATTACTTGTGGTTAAACTTTCCACATACTCAAGATTTCCTAAGTACAAAACATTGTGATGGTAACTGGCAAAGTATATCATTTAATGCTCCCAAGAAACTTATGAGGATTATCCCTATTTTGCAGTTGAAGAGGCTTAGAGAAACTAACCAAACTCTCCAATATCAAAGAGGTAGCCAGTGCCAAAGCAAGGAAAGATTCAAACCTGAATCTCTCAATCTCCACAGCCCATTCTGTTTCTATATTACTTACATTCCGTAAGCATGTGTTTTGTGTTTGTTTTTACTAAGCACAGTTTAAACAATATTATACTAGTTTCAGGTATACAAAACAGGAATTTGATATTCTATCCTTCATGTATTTTGTGCCTATCATCTCCCCTAGATTGTTCCCTGTATCTATGGGTCTGTTTCTGTCTTATTATATTTGTATGCTTGTTTGACTTTTTAGATTTCACATATAAGTGAAAACATACAACATCTACCTTTTTTTGAACTATTACACTAAGCATAATACCCTCCAGGTCCATCCATGTTCTCACAAATGGCAAAATCTCATCCTTTTTTATGATTGAGTAATATGCCACTATTTACAGTGGAATATTATCCATTCATCTTCTTTATCCATGAATCTGTTCATTAATGCTTAGGTTGCTTCCATATCTTGGCTGTGGTAAATAATGCTGCCATGAATATTAACATGCATGTATCTTTTCAAATTTGCTTTTGTTTTCTCCAGATACATACCCAGGAGCGACATTGCTGGGTTGTATGGTAGTTTTATTTTTGACTTTTTGAGGAATTTCCACACTGTTTTCCACAATGGCTGTACTAATTTAAACTGTATACAAATACCCCTTTCATCCACATCCTCTATAATGTTTGTTAAGAAAACTTTTTGAGAATAGCCATTCTGACTGTCATGAGATGATATCTCATTGTGGTTTTGATGTGCATTTCCCTCTGGCTAGTAATGTTGAACACTTTTTAATAGCCCTGTTGGCCATCTGTATATGTTCTGTGGGAAAAGGTCTTCCTTGAGAAAAAAATAAACCTGGAAGTCTCATGATCCCTAACTTCAGTGTATACTACAAAGCTACATTAATCTAAACATCATGGTACTGGCACAGAGAGAGAGACATAGATCAATGGAACAAAATAGCCTAGAAAAGAAACCCTCATATGCTCAGTTAACCTACGACAAGTTCAGTTCAGTCACTCAGATGTGGCCAACTCTTTGCAACCCCATGGACTGCAACATGCCAGGAGTCCCTGTTCATCACCAACTCCTGGAGCTTACTCACTCATTTCCATGAAGTTGCTGATGCTGTCCAACCATCTTATCCTCTGTCATCCCCTTCTCCTCCTGCTTTCAATCTTTCCCAGCATCAGGATCATTCCCAGTGAGTCAGTTCTTCACATCAGGTAGCTCAAGTATTAGAGCTTCAGCTTCAACATCAGTCCTTCCAATGAATATTCAGGACTGATTTCCTTTAGGATGGACTGGTTGGATCTCCTTGAAGTCCAGGGGACTCTCAAGAGTCTTCTCCAACACAACAGTTCAAAAGCATCAATTCTTTGGTACTCAGCATTCTTTTTGGTCCAACTCTCACATCCATATATGACTACTGGAAAAACCATAGCTTTGACTAGATGGAGCTTTGTTGGCAAAGTAATGTCTCTGCTTTTTAATATGCTGTCTAGGTTGGTCATAGTTTTTCATCCAAGGAGCAACTGTCTTTTAATTTCATTAAAAGCATCTTTTAATTTTATAACACAGGAGGCAAGAATATGTAATGGGAAAAGACAGTCTCTTTAATAAAAGTGGTGCTGGTAAAATTGGACAGTTACTTATAAAAAACAAAATCATAACATTTTCTCACACCATATACACAAATAAACTCAAAATAGATTACATACCTAAATGTAAGATCCGTAACCATAAAACTCCTAAAGAAATCATAGCCAGTATGTGCATTGATATTCGTCTTAGAGTATTTTTTTTTATCTGTCTCCCCAGGCAAGGGGAACAAAAACAAAAATAAACAAATGGAACTGAATCAAGCTTAAACCTTTTGCACAGTGAAGGAAATCATCAGCAAAACAAAATGGCAACCTACAGAATAGAAGAATGTATTTGCAAATTATATGTCGAATAAGGGTAACTATCCAAAACATTTTTAAACTCAAACAACTCAATATCCAAAACAAACAATCCAATTTTTAAAATAGGCAAAGGACCTGTTAGCATCTGTTTTTTTAACTAATTACCAACATCTTTGCCTAAAAGTTCCTACAGTCATTACTGGCTAGATCTCCAAGGCTGGATACTTAAAATTCAGCCTTATAATCAATCCTTTTTATAATGCCATTAACAAATAAAATAAGAAAAAGGAATTACCCTTTGAGATACACCAGGATTGTAGCCAAGTCATTTCTCAGACCAATATTTATGTTCCTATGAGGCCAAGGACAAGCTTTGTTTTCATCTTTAAAAGTTTATTTTTCTGCTATTAATTTGGAGGATACATGGAAACCAAGCTTACAGGCTAAGTGAAATTGTGAAAAGAAAGATACGATTAAAAATAATGTACTTGGATTCACATGAATCATTTGGGCTCTGGGACGAAGGTACAGTAAATTGAGCTCAGTCCAGAGAAACTATAGATAAAATGAGTTTAGGAGCAAATAATAAGATGTGAAAATACATATTATATGGCACAATGCTTCAGGTTAATAGGTAGGAAGTTGTTTTAAGAATTAAGGCAGAAAAATTCTCATTGAATCCACTAGGCTGTATGACAGACATGGCAAAACAAACAGATATGATAGATAAGGTGATGGCTGTTGCTGGAGGCTGACTGGTCAAATATAAAATAGTAATGATATTGACAATTTTTTGATATGGTGAAGGGAATTACAAATATCATGCAGTAGGGACTTGGCTACTGTCACATTATCATTTTCAAACATTTTCAGAAAATAAGGGCCATCTAAGTCTATGCCCTGACCAGTAATGCTGAAGAAGCTGAAGTTGAACAGTTCTACGAAGACCTATAAGACCTTCTAGAACTAACACCTAAAAAAGATGTCCTTTTCATTATAGGGGACTGGAATGCAAAAGTAGGATGTCAAGAAACACCTGGAGTAACAGGAAAATTTGGCCTTGGAGTACAGAATGAAGCAGGGCAAAGGTTATTGGAGTTTTGCCAAGAGAATGCACTGGTTATAGCAAACACCCTCTTCCAACAACACAAGAGAAGATTTTACACATGGACATCACCAAATAGTCAACATCAAAATCAGATTGATTATATTCTTTGCAGCCAAAGATGGAGAAGTTCTATACAGTCAGCAAAAAAAAAGACTGGGAGCAGACTGTGCCTAAGACCATGAACTCCTTATTGCCAAATTCAGACTTCAATTGAAGAAAGTAGGGAAAATCACTAGACCATTCANTCGCACAGAGTCGGACACGACTGAAGCGACTTAGCAGCAGCAGCAGCAGCAGGTGTTTGCTGTCCCAAGAAGCTAGTTGTAACTCCTGAATTTTGGTCTCATTTTAGCAAGATTATTTGTGCCCTAGCTTGATGCTTCTCATCCTCTCAATGTATTTCTTAAAGGTGGATACTATGTCCATTTCTTAAAGGTGGATACTTTTCTTTCTTTTTGCCTTTTTATTTTGTATTGGATTGTAGCCGATTAACAATGTTGGGATAGTTTCCGGTGCACAGCAAAGGAATTCAGCCCTGTATATACATATATCCATTCTCCCTCAAACCCCCTCCCGTTCAGAGTTCCCTGTGCTATACAATAGGTCCTTGTTGGTTATCCATTTTAAATATAGCAGTGTATGCTTGCCCATCCCAAACTCCGAACTATTGCTTACCCCAACCCTCCCCCCAGTAACCCTAGATTGGTTCTCTAAGTCTGTGAGTCCACCTCTGTTTTGTAAATAAATTCATTTGTATCATTTCTTCTTAGATTCAGCATATACCGGAGATCATACGATATTTCTTTCTATGACTTCACTTAGTGTGTATGTCATTCATCTTTATATGCTTCTACCAGTTCACTTTTCTCATTTTTATCTTTCCCATTTTACTTTTGGGTCACCTGTTGGTTCATTCTGTTCATTTGATAAATTCTGAGTGCCTGCTGTGGCCTAGTTGAACTGTTTTCAGCTCTGGTAAAACAGCAGTGAACAAAGCAGCCGTTTTTTGTTCCATTGTGGATTTCCAAAAATCCATGATTTGTTGCATTTCCAAAAAGGGTAAGATTTTTAGGATACAGAATTATTTTTCATAATAAAAAACAATAAAGTAAAGTATATATTTTTAAATGCTTCCCTGGTGGCTCAGAGGTTAAAGCGTCTGCCTCTAATGTGGGAGACCTGGGTTCGATCCCTGGGTCGGGAAGATCCCCTGGAGAAGGAAATGGCAACCCACTCCAGGATTCTTGCCTGGAGTGTCCCATAGACGGAGGAGCCTGGTGGGCTACAGTCCATGGGGTTGCAAAGAGTCAGACGTGACTGAGCAACTTCACTTCACTTCACTTTAAAGTATATATTTTTAAATGCTAAAAGTATGACATATCAAATTAATCAAAATTATTCAAATATCCTCCAAGATTAAGCCTAACTTTCTTTTTCCAATCTATAATGTACACCGAAATTATTTAGATATATTAAAACTGTGTAGTAACAAAACATACATACTTTCATTTGAACGATTTTTTTTTCTTTTTTAGGGAACCAATCCACTGTACAGAGGCTCCACCAGTACCTTTAAAAATGTAACCTATAAACACAAGGAAAAACAAAAGGTTGATCTTTCCACGGATGGATAGAACTACTTTATGCACAGACAAATTTTGTTTCACTGATATGAAATGTTATTGCACTATTTAATTTTTCTCTCTTTGTTGTTTTAAGGTTGGTTTAAAATAATAATAGGTCATTTGGAGGTCAGTCATATTCTGTGTGAAGGTTAGAGATGATGTTGACAGTTTCAAAATAAGAAGAGAGATATCCTTAGTAAAGGGGTGACTTTGGGGATCATTTCAAAAATACTAACTCTGTTGCATTAATGCCTCAAAAAATCATCAAAATGATTCATGAAGGCCTGATTTGCATTTGAAAAATGTTTGAAATTAGAATCTCATTTATTACAGAAATACAGCTACCTGAGGTCTTTGTCTCAGCAAAGTCACAAAGTCCATATGCCACATTTTATAGTCAAATTTGCCAACGAATTCTAAACTTTTAGTAAATCTGCCCTTTCCTAAAGGAAGATGTTTTTTCTTAACCAATGAAAAAAATGAGATACTGAGTTTTACTTAAGCTATAGGATATAGTTCTCCTAAAGATGCTCCTCATGTAAGAATGAAAATGAAGTATTAATAATCTCTACAGATTTGAATGTCCCTAAAAGTCAATTTTTCTTTGTTTTACAGATGAAGAAAAAGTAATTTATAGATTAAGTAGTCACCAGTAAAAAACAAAAATAACAGGCCTATCATTAGATTATGTTTAATGACCTGAAAAATAAACTTCTACATTCAGTTTCCCTATTGACCCTGAGTTTTCAGACTATTATCCTTCTGTAGTTCTCAACCCATTTAACTCAGTTTCACAGTCATGTAAACCCTATAAATTTCATATGAAAGTTTTAATTTCTTGTCAAAAATTTTAAATAGTGAGAGATGGCTTATTCAAATTGAGCTCCAATAACACAAAAGGGCCATACATTAAACAGAATAAAATTTTTAATGGTTTTAAACCAAACACATCAAGAATACACAAGTCTCCTGTGAGTAATAGGCTTACTTAAATCTGTATTCTTTTTCCATTTGCATAACCCAGCTTGCATATTTCAATTGCATGTGGTGAATATGCTACTTGAAAACGTTGGCTTTTACTTGCAAAATACATGTGGGTAATTAGGGATCCACAGGTTAATTGAAAAGATGAACTCCGTAGAATATTATTCCTTATAGTTAATACTGCTTCACAAAGCACTTTCATCTCACTGATCCTCGGAAGGAAACTAAGCCTCAGAGGGTGGGTGGAACTGGTCTGGAACTGAGATCTTCTAGCTCCAAGCTGCTGCTTCTTTACACAGTGTGAGACTGACTCTGATCAGTGAAATGATAGAAAGATTTCGTTAGTTAAGTGATAATTGCCATTTGTTTGAAAATGTAGTGGCTAGACAAATAGCACTTAAACTACTGGAATGTAGATGAGGTCTTGTACTTTTGTGCAATGTTTATTACCTTTGAGAAAATTGTAATGTGAAGCCTTTTACTAGGTGAGTAGTTCATTAGGTAATGGAGGCTTCATGTTTATCCACTGAACTGGCACAGAATAATCTATGATAAGTCTCTTCCATTCTGTCAGAGAGTTTGGTACACAATTTGCTCACTTAGAGACTTATTTTTTTTCAGGTTTCTAAATAACTCAGGTAAATTAGACACTTGGGGGAGTATACAGTTATACTAAAAGAATTAATTACTAAGCAATCACTTGGGAAACCTGAAGGGCTGATGTGCCCATGCATTCCTGACTGAAGCCCAGAGTTGGTGGGAAATCTCAAGCAATAAGGAAGTTGCAATTCCAATGACACAACGGTGGTATTCATCTCTACGTGTGATATTTTTGTATTACTACTAGAATGGGATTTTAGGATATATAAATTTCCTTTGTGTGTATATTGGGGAAGGTAGAAAAAAAATCTGCTATTTCTCTGCATCCTGTTTTGACCCAAGGCTGGACCTTGCAAAGGTCAAAACATTAACAGTAGTACTTCTGTTCACTGAAGAGTTATGTTACATGAAGATACAATGTGTTTTTTTTTGTAAGTTGCTTTATTGTATTTTGCATTGACATAAATAAACATCATAATTTAAACAATGAACCTTAGGTGAATTATAATTCCTTTTATTTACCTGGCACAAAAACCTCTTCTTGGATTTCTGTATTCCTGGATGACCTGTTCTGACCGCTTTGCTGGTCTCAGCCAAGGAGAACAGAAAGAGGCAGCCATTGAAGGAAGGAGACAGCAGGTTGCCGGCTGTAATCTGCTGCAAGTTTACAACACTGACATCACGAGGTTTTTAAGCAGGTCTGAACATTACCCCACATTGTGTAAAATCAAGTTCTTTAGGGTAAGTGTGCTGAACTGTGATTCTCGCCCCCAAATTCACAATCTGACGTCTTAATCAGAATATGGCTGCATTTGGAGCTAAGAAATTTAAAGAGGTGAGTTAAAATAAGGTCACTCTAAGCTGATATGATTGGTGTCCTTATAAGAAGAGATTAGGTCACACAGATGCACAAAGAGAAGACCATGTAAAGACAAGAGGAAAGTGAAAGTGAAGTCGTGTCCGACTCTGTGGCCCCATGGACTGCAGCCCACCAGGCTTCTCCATCCATGGGATTTTCCAGGCAAGGATACTGGAGTGGGTTGCCATTTCTTTCTGCAGGAGGTCTTCCTGACCCAGGGATTGAATCCAGGTCTCCTGTATTGTAGGCAGACGCTTTACCACCTGAGCCACTATGGCAATCTGGAAAGAGGCCTTGGAAGAACCTGCCAACAGCTTGGTCCTGAACTTCTAGCCTCCAGAATTGTGAGAAAATAAATTTCTTCTCTTTAGGCTCCCCAGTCTATGGTACTTTGTTATGGCAGACCCAACAAACTAAAAAACAGTCAGGTAGTACTGTCTTCCTGAGCATCCATCTGTAGACTTCCTGGTGTGATGCTCATTTTTCAAATCAGAAAAATTAAGCAGAGAGGGACCAAATGCTAACAGAGGAAGTCAGCTTAGAAAAAGTCCTTTCTCTCAGAAAAAAGACCCCTTCTTTACAAAAAGACAGGGGAACTCAAGTTAAGCATACTAATATTCAGAAACAAAATGCTTCTTGTAGACTAAGGCCAGATATCAGGAAATCTGGAAACAGTTCCCATTTTGAGTAATCCTGAGAAAGTCACTTTTCTGCTTAGTTTTTCCATCTGTAAAATGGTAGCAGTGCCTGTCTCTTCTAGCACCTATAACAATCTCTGATACATAGTAGGGGCTCAATGAACTCATTGAATCAGTTTTGTTGAGTACCTAATGTATGCCAGACATATTTCTTATGATTATGGATTCAGCAATGAACAAAAACCAGTCTCTATGATCCCAAGTCAGGAAGCATAGAGGAAAAAATATAAACAAATATATGTATTTGTTTATCCCAAACAAGTAAATATACACTATCAGGGTACTGGATCCAGTTTATGTACACCCCAGAGCCACTTGGCTCTACCTGGCCCCCCACGTCTAAGCTGAGAGTCGCCCCAGCACCAACCCACACTGTCCTCTTGGGGGTAGAGCCACAACTTTCCACTAACTCACCAGGGGTCAAGGGCCACAGCAAGTCTTGTGCCCAAGTCCAGAGTGGCAGCTGGACCTGGGAGAGAAAACAGAAACATTAAAAGAAGAATGCAATAATTGGTCGATCTGAACTGAGTTGTCAAGGGGAAGGCAGAGAGCATGCTTTCCCGGCTGGGTTTGAGGAAGAGGCAGAAAATTTTGGGAAAGAGAGACAAAAAAGTCTTTGTGGAAAGTGACTATGTCTGGGCAATATTGAGAATGAGGTACGTCGGGGTGGGCTGCTGAGTCGCTCCAGTTGTGTCCGAGTCTGTGTGACCCCATAGATGGCAGCCCACCAGGCTCCCCCGTCCCTGGGATTCTCCAGGCAAGAACACTGGAGTGGGTTGCCTTTTCCTTCTCCAATGCATGAAAGTGAAAAGTGAAAGTGAAGTCACTCAGTTGTGTCCGACCCTGCAGCCGTCCAGGCTCCTCCGTCCATGGGATTTTCCAGGCAAGAGTATTGGAGTGGGGTGCCATTGCCTTCTCCCACATAGAGGTGGGAGCAGTTGGATATTCTTTTTTAATTGAAGGGATATTGTTTTATACAGTTGTATCGGTTTCTGCCACGCAACAACCTTTAAAAGCATTTGTCCTTCAGGGCCTGCTGCTCTCTTGATGAAGGCAGCCTGCAGGGCTCCAAGGCAGGAGCAAGAAGGCCCAGCTCCATGAGAATCTCAGAAGAGTCCGCATGATACATTAATCTGGCCCATGTTTCCCCTTGTCAACATCAGAAACAATCATGCCCCAAAATACTCCTGTGAAACCCACCAAATGGAAGACTCCGAATCCCCCAAAGCAACCAAGAGTCTTCTGAGTTGCTCTCTTCTTTGCCTCTCCATATCCATTTCTTGCAGAACTTTTTGAAGGGACAAGATACTAGAGAAGCAATCTCGCCAATATTAGTCTTTAACCCAGGGAGTAAGTTGATCTCTCCAAAGGGTAAGTGTATTTAAATGTTGCTCATTCATAATGATTTCATATCATTCTCATTTTATGGAAATCTAAAACTCCTTATTCAGAAGGAATAAAAAATAGGAATTGAATGAAACATGGTAAATAGAAAGTCTTTTATTAAATTTCACTGTACAGGAGCAGATTCAACACAGCTAAAAAGCAAGGAAACTTCAGTGGCCGGGGCCTCTTTTACTAGGTCAGCTGGGCTAGGAAGCCCTGGTACTAAATGAGTGAAGTTTTGTATGAGGCTGCAGTAGTCAGAATAGTGGGCAGTGGTTGATAGTCCTACTACCTGGACCAAGACATAAATTCTTCTGAGCTGTGGACTGTGGGCTGTTAAATGCTGCCTTTCTTGTGCTTTGGAGGCATTCAAATGTGAATCGCCCTAGGCTGAGCGAAGGTCAAATATCTCATCTTCAGTTCTCCCCCACTTGGCTGTACAACCCATGAGAGAGCAGCATCAGCAACTCGGAAATTTTTCCTCTCTTTAGCTTGTCCTGGAGCCAGACCCTGGGAGGCACAAATGTGACTCACACACACTCTTTGGTGTCATGAACAACTTCAAGGCTTTACAAATCCCACCGAAGTCAGTTTGAAATTTCAATCTGTTCCTTGTGATTTCTAAGTACACATTTAATAAGGAGACTGACTGATCAAAAAAGATATGCTTTCTCAGCCTGAAATATGTTTACATTCATGGTCCTTGTGTATTAGCCAACCTAGTTCCAACTCAACAACAAAAGACAGTGCATCATGAAACTCCATTGTTTGTCAATAACTGACTGGGGAAAAAGTCACTGTGTATTTTTCTTTTTTTTCAGCTGGCTTCACTAGACCTACTACTGATGCATGTTTGTGTGTACATATACTCCAGTACTCTTGCCTGGAAAATCCCATGGATGGAGGAGCCTGGTAGGCTGCAGTCCATGGAGTCATGAAGAGTTGGACACAACTGAGCAACTTCCCTTTCACTTTTCACTTTCCTGCATTGGAGAAGGAAATGGCAACCCACTCCAGTGTTCTTGCCTGGAGAATCCCAGGGACAGAGGAGGCTGGTGGGCTGCCGTCTGTGGGGTCGCACAGAGTCAGACACGACTGAAGTGACTTAGCAGCAGCATACATACATATATATTTCTTCTTTATTTTAATACATGTATCTTACCTGGCTTACAAGGCTTCCCTGGTGGTTCAGCAGTAAAGAAGCCACTTACAGTGCAGGAGATGTAGGAGACATGGGTTCGATCCCTGGGGTGGGAAAATCCCCTGGAGGAAACCACAGTCACCCACTCCAGTATTCTTGCCTGGAGAATCACACGGACAGAGGAGCCCGGTGGGCTACAGTCCATAGGGTCGCAAAGAATCAGACACAGCTGAAGCAACTGAGCACACACACGCAGGCACATCTTACCAGAAACATCTATTATTTTAATTGAGGTATTGTTTATTTCTTATTTTAATAGATGTAACTTACTAGCATTACATAATTTGTATTGTTATTAAAAATAGGTAATACCTACTGTTCCAAAAGTTTTATATAGGCTAACACCTACAGAGCCCACAATCATCCTATGGAATGGTATTACTAGTATCTCCTTTTTTACAGATAGTAAGTAACTTGCCCAGGTCATGAACTCAGCAAGTTTTGAAGCCAGAATTTCAACTCTCGATTTGGAATCATGCTCTTCTGTTTTATAAATCCGGTAAGGACATAATGACAATAAAAATCATCATTCATTGATTATTTACTATAACCAGCATTATGTAAAGCATATTATGCATCTTACTGTTTAGTTCCTGAGAGGTTGTATTGTTTTTCCCACTTTACTAAGAGAGAAACAGCTGTTCCGAAAACTGAGGATTGCCTGGGGTTACTAAATTTATAAATGCTCAGGGCAAGGTTTGGACCTGTGGCCATCACTCCAATGCTTCTGTCTTAAAACACGGTACAATCCTGAAGGTCACTGACAGTGCTTACCTTGGGCTCAGCCCACTCTTCTGTCCTCCCAGTAAGTCACAGCTACTAATCCAAGCCTGGTAAGATAGGTCTTAGAGTTGCTTTCCCAGATGTAATCATGGATTTTCACTAAACTACGTAGGCTTACCTGCAGGGTGATGATAAACCTAGCTGCAAAGTAAAGCGCCTTATTGGGCATGGGGCTCTAACCAGCGAAGTTAGCAAGGCTGAGTGTCAACGTGAAGCACATAGAGCTCAGTTCTCCTTCCAGAGCCCTGCCTGCCACCTTTTAAGTCAGATGCCTCAGAGGTCTGCCACTATGCACACGGAGGTGGCATCCACATCAGGAGTTCTGGAGGGAAAGTTTAGGTCTTGGAGGAGGGGCCTTAGCATGTCAAGGAAACTTTTGTCAGCAGCCAGGACTTCCGCGTCCGCAGGGGTGTTCTCTGAGAATGCCGGTGCTCCACGTGGCGTAAGCGGACTTACTTGTCTGACGGGAGAGCCCGTCTTCCTCCAAATCCTCGCTGAGTGCACACTGCTGTTCTCACGGGCCCTGCTGCCATTGGGGATGCGCTGGAAGAAGTCAGCACCTCGCGAGCCCTTGTCCAGCATCCCCAAGGGCCCTGCCTCCTGGAGGAGACAGAGGACTTGGAGGGGAAAGTGGCCAGTGCCTCCTTTTGCTAGCTAATTAGTTCCAAAGGAGAGGCAGAGGCGGAGATGGGGTGATGGAGGTGGCAGAAGTAGCTGCTGCTGCTGCTGCTGCTAAGTCGCTTCAGTCATGTCCGACTCTGTGCGACCCCATAGATGGCACCCCACCAGGCTCCCCCGTCCCTCGGATTCTCCAGGCAAGAACACTGGAGTGGGTTACCATTTCCTTCTCCAGTGCATGAAAGTGAAAAGTGAAAGTGAAGTCGCTCAGTCATGTCCGACTCTTAGCGACCCCATGGACTGCAGCCCACCAGGCTGCTCCGTCCATGCGATTTTCTAGGCAAGAGTACTGGAGTGGGATGCCATTGCCTTCTCCAGGCAGAAGTAGCTAGAAAATGATAATCCTGTGACTCTCCAGTATGGATAATTCTGAAGCTCTTAGCTTTTGTTTATTTTCCTAAAGAAGCGAGTGGTGATACATGTTGTGATTAGTCTTTTAAATATTAAAAATGATAACTACCATCTGCTTAAAATTTCTTTTAAGAGTTCTTCTTAGGTTACACTGTTTAAAGTGCTAGAATTCAAGTTGTAATCACCTTTATGAAATGTCTTACAAAGAAACACTTTAACACTATTATTAACAGTTATTTCATAAATTTACCATGTGATCAATAATTATTGTTTCATACTTTTTAAAAATAAGAACTATGTCTTTTGTCTTTATTTATCTCCTTTCGTAATAAACAACAATATTCTACTACGTTCTCTGTATGTGCATGCTAAGTCGCTTCAGTCGTATCTAACTCTGTGACCCTATGGACTGTCACCCTCCAGGCTCCATGGGATTCTCCCACATTCTCTACAGAATATTACTAGTTTTATAAACACTGCAGTGGAAAAATGAAATTTTAAATTAAGCAGACTAGCTATTAAATGTATCTTGCATAGTTTTGGTATATTAAACATCTACTTCATTGATTTCAAGAAGCGTGTCAGATTTTGCAAACTCTTCTACTAAGAAGATAGACTTGGAGAAGAAAAGTAGAAGTAAAAGAAGATTAAAAATACTGGGCATAATAAAAGATATGAATCTGTCATAGAGGCAAGAAAAAAATATACAATGCTTTTCTTTCTGAAGCTTTCTTGCTCATGTTCATTGTTTGGCTTATCCAAATCTAGTTTTCATTTTAAGAGATAACCAATTTATGCCTTACTAAAATTCCATGATTCATTCAAAAACTTGAAAATGCTTTCAGTTCTAAATGGACACAGGAAAGGATACACAGTAATTTTTATGTTGCAGCTGCAAAACAACTTTCTCGGCACTCAGTGTTACCATTTACTGCCCTATACTTAGATGTAGGCAGTAATGGGATGTGAACATTTAATTGTGTTTAAGCTCAAACATTTAGAGTCCACGGGAAGAGACAACGATCTGACAGATACTCCTGTCCTCACCCCAGTTCTGTTTATCACCACTGCATGTATTCTCACCTATTACCTGGAGTTGTTGTGAGAATTAACTGAAACAATACGTTAAAGTAGTTGACATAGACACTCAATAAATGTGCAGTAAATGATAGCTGTATTCAATCACTGAGTGCCTCCAATAATCACTTTCTGTCAAAAAGAACAGAATAGCCAAGGCTGAAGTCCAGGTATAATTAGAGAACTGAGGAAGGGAAGAGGCAACACAGACAGCAAATTTCAAGGAAAAACACATGAAGCACTTGAAAATGAATAACATAGAAAAGTCTCTGATGCCACGAGCTAGATAATGCAACGCAAGTATCAGAGAGTAACTGGAGAATGCTGGTTCTAGGTACATGATGGGGCAGCTTCTTAAGCCAGCTCTTGAAAGAATTCTGTGTAAACTGAAGTCTGACCTGCTAAACCCCGAGGTCTACTGAGGTGGTCCCCTTTGAAAGGAGAGGATCACAGGAGCTGCCTCCAAATGCCAAAAGAAAGATGGGCCCTGTTGGTTGGGAAGGCAGAGCATCCAGCTGTGGTGCAGAAGTGAGTGGATGCAGTGAAAGGGTCTTAATCAGGGCTGGGGCAAAGAGCAGAGCCTGGAGCCTGGCAGCAGGAGGGAGTGCAGGGGGTGATGGAAGCCTGGGGGGCGGGGTGCCTGGAGGCACATACCCAGCTCAGGGGGTGGAGCTGGGGCAGTGTTCCAGGCCTGGGTGTGGTACCCTACAGGCAATTATCAGAAGGAGCCCCACCAAGCTGCCATGGGGCATGAAAAGTGCCCCCCTCCCCCGGGAATCCCCAGATACTAGAAGTGAATATGAGCCTCAGAAGAGGTCCCGTTAGTCTTCCAGACACCATGGTGAAGAATAGCACCAATGAAATTTGGGTCTGAATGTTAAGAAGACTTTACTCATAACCCACTGGGTGCTGACACTTAGAAGGTTTGGGACTCAAAGGACTGACATTATCTGCTATGAAGGGAGAAAATGAAAAACAATTTCAAGCAACATTTCTCAGATTAACATTGCATACCCTTAGAGGTCATCGCTTAGTTCTAAAAATAATTTCACAGTGAGGTATCTCAGTCCTTTCCCTAGCCAGTCCCCACAGAGGGACAGCCCAGAAAACAAGTTGCAGGCTTCTCTGAGAAATAAGGAGGCAGTGGGGAAGAAGGAAGGGGTTGGGAGAAGAGGAGTAATGTAGGTCATGAGGCCTTGCAGGCAAAAGTAAGAATGCTAATAGAAATAACAAGGTCACAGCTATTTATGATAAACAAAGACCACAAGTGACAGATTTTCAGTTTTGTTTTGTTTGTTTTTTTTTTAAGAAACTCAAGCTAACAAGCCAGGACCAGTTCAGATCTGGGTTTAACCTTTCTTTAAAAATAATTGCTCTTACTAATAAACAGGAATTTGCCTGAATAGAAAGCACAAGTCAAAACATAGAAAGAAAGATGAGGTGAAAAGAGATGCAAATTTTCTATGGCTCACCTAGGTGAGTCACACAACCACCTTAGGGAGTACAATTACAGGCAGAGGACCAGAGAAAAACCAGAAGGCAGAGTATTTCATCACGCTGGAGGGAGTGGAACTATATAGAAAGTACAGTCAAGCTACCTGGCTGATTTGGTTTAAGCACAGCATCCCTTTATCTAACAACTGATATTCTTTAACACAGCAGAGGGCAACTGTGCCATCCCCAGAGGTGGAAGTTAAATTGTTCTGGAAGTGAAACTAGCAAAAGTCTGCACAAATGGAGATGATTAACCTCCTGTAGAAATCACCCAAGAGACCATATTTGAGTAAGTGACTCAGGAAGATGTAGACATTCACAGATAAAATTAGTAACTGGTTCAAGACAGTGACGGTACTTTCTATTCTATGGTCTAAGCAATGCCAATGGAAGGCACATAGTCTTCATGAAGACTAGGAAAGAAGGGTGAAGGGTAGCCCTGGTCAGTGTTTTTCCTGTACTGCCTAGGATGGATGGATGGACCAGGAGTGGTGGGCACAGGCATGCCCTGGCCTGAAAAGGGGTGACTGCAGGAGTGCAGGGGCCACTCATCGGGCTTCTTGGGATGAATGCCCAGTGCATCCCCTCATCCTTCAAATAGCATTACTGTGAAACTGGATGAAAACCCGATATCCCAATGTCAGAATCGTTCATAAAATAACACTATCAGTCTGAAGTATTCTTCTTAAATAAAACACAGACATTTCTTTTTTAATTTTTTATTGGAGTGTAGTTGATTTACAATGTTGTGTTAGCCTCAGGTATATAGCAATATGAATCAGTGATACATATGCATATGTATTCACACTTTTTTAAAAGACTCTTTTCCCATAAAGGCTATTACAGAGTATTGAGTGGGGTTCCCTGTGCTATACAGCAAGTTCTCATCAATTATCTGTTCTATATATGGTAGTGTGTATATGTCCACCCAGTCTCCAAATTCATCCCCTGGTAACCAAAACCCTGTCCTCCACATTTGTGACTCTACTTCTGTTTTGTAACGAAGTTCATTTGTACNGTCTGTTTGGGTAAGACCGGCAGACTGATTTGGCCAGAACAGAGGGTGGGTGGTGACGGTTAGAGGAGAGAGGCTGGAAGCAGCATTTAAATGGATCTTGAAGAATGAATCTGATTTTGATAGATGGAGAGAAAGGAAGTCGCTATAATAAAGCCTGGCGTGCCTTCACATGAAAGCCCAGGAGAATAAGTGAAAAGCTTCACCACGTACAAACCAGAAATTTTTTTTCCCACCTGGACACCTGGAACAGAGGCGGTAAAACTGAGAGTCGGGAACAGAGGAGACCGCACACCCCAGGCTGGGCTGCGGCACAGAAATAGCAAATGCAGTCCACAGGCGCCTGGTCCCGTTATCCTGCCCCACTTCGTCACTCACGTCCCCTTTACAATTTGCAGCCCACAGTATTCGTCTGCTCTGTTTATGGTAGTGACTTCACTGTGCCAAAGGCTGGTCTCAGATGACCCCTTATGCTGACCGCTTGGCATCTTTAATCTAAGCCATTGCCCAGTGGACTCGGGGTTCCTACTTTCCAACAGCCCGCCCAGGGGTGGTGCAAGAATGGGCTGAGCATTTCTTAGTAAGTGCCAGAACTGCTCACATGTCTATCCAGCCCCCAGGTTAGACCTTCTGTTCTTAGAGGAGAAGGATGCGTTTTCTACTTTCTGAAGTAAGCCTGAATTGAGTGATGCTAAGAAATTAAACATTTTAGAAAAAATTCTGTGGTCACAGTGGGCCCAAGTTAATGCTTTCAAATTGAGAATGGGTAATCTTAGAGAGTGTGGGGTGAGATTTGGAGAAGGGCAATCTGTTAGTCAATCTCAGTGACACAGGTAAAGAAGTAAATGTTGGGGTGTGCATGTGTGTGTGCTAAGTTGTGTCAGTAGTGTCTGACTCTTTGTGACCTGGTGAACCATAGTCTGCCAGGCACTTCTGTCCATGGGATTCTCTAGGCAAGAATGCTGGAGGGTTGCCATGCCTCTTCCAGGGGATCTTTGTGACCCAAGGATTGAACTTCTGCCTCTTATGTCTCCTGCAGGTGGGTTCTTTACCACCAGCACCACCTGGGAAGCCCCAGATATTGGGACAGAGAATGGTAAAAACAGAAAAAATATACGGCATCTCTCATTATTTTTCCACAGGGCTCTGTTTTAGGAAGTTGCATGGGGGCAATAAAAAGAATGTGTTATGAAGCTGACAGATCTGAGTTTAGTCTCTGTTATTTAGTGGTTGAGTATCTCTGGGAAGTCCCCTAACCCAGTGGTAACATTTGTCATTAGACATTTTTGATTGTCACAGTTGGGAGAGTGGGTTTGCTACAGGTTGATGAGAGGGTAGAGGTCAGAGATTCTGCCAGACATCCTCCAGGTGCACAGGACAGTCACCACAATAAAGAGTTATTTGGCCCCAAATGTTGATAGTGCCTAGATTGAGAAATCCTGTCAACCATATGAGCCTCTGTTTCCTCATCTGTAAAATGGAGGTGAAGAACAGCTACCTCATGGGTTGCTAGGAAGATCAAATTTAGCGTGCATGTCAACTTGTGGTGGGGGTGGAGAGTTAGTCCCAGGCACACAGTAGGTCCTCAGTCTGGTTCCTGTCATCTGCTCTCAAGTACCTTCTTCATTCTGGATGTGGAGAAATTAGAAAGAATTCAGAAATGTTGCCAAGGTAATTACAGCGCAGGGAGTAACACATTGAAGGAACACGAAAAGAGGTGGGATTATTTAGGCTGAAGAAGAAAGGTGGCTCAAAGGTGACTTAATAATAGTCTTAAAGCCTAAGAAGAGTTATTATTTAGGGAAGGATAATCCACTGCTTTCCATCTCCACTGAGGAATGAAAATGAACCACAAGCAGGATGGAATTAGGCTAGATAGAAGGCAGAACTTCCTGTCTATAAAGGTCAGCTGAAGAAAGAACCTTCCGAAGCATCTTAAACCCAAAGACTGCTCCGCATCAGAATTTACCAGTTAAGATTGATGAACAACTTCCTGTGTGTTGGGAGAGCTGTGGGAACGGTTGGAGTCAGGTGGGTGTAGGGGAGGTGCAACAGTGGGGATGAAAGGGTCTCTGCCCTCCCATTTGGGGAGTGTGTGGTCATGGATGCCCTGGAATGCCAGACCAAGGGGGATGTCCTCAGTTCCACAGGGGCAGAGGTATGGGCAGGGAGAGTCCCTGGCCCAAGCTATGCTTGGAAAGGTTAAAAGTAAAGGTCTGTATTTTGGGCTAGAGGCATCCCTAGGGGGCAGAGCGGTCAGTTAAGGGCCTGAAAATGAGGACTAAGGTGGGGTGGGAGGTAATGAGGGTGGTGGCAGGTGGGAGGAGTTGGAAAATCCTCTCTTGAGCCCTGTTTCCTGGGTGAGCCTCTGATTTCTCCATCACGGTAGACAGGTTGGCTCCAAGCTGGGCCACCTGCTGATCTCAGCACCCTGGAATCCACCCCGAGTGAGTGCTGGATCCTCTCCTTTCCAGTCTGGAAACTTGAAGCGTGGCCAGATGCCCTGCCAACCATGGGACCGGCCGCTGCTGGGGCTCTGCTGGTGGGAATGCAGGAGGCCCACCGAGGCAAGCCAGGGCCCCTGCTCCCCATTGGTGGTTTCCTCTGACTGGTCCTACTTCCGGGTGGTGATGCTGTGTGGAAAGGGAGTGCAGAAGGAATGCCAGGAGCTGAAGCGGTGGGGCCGGGCATAGAGAGCCATCCAGGCCCAGGAGGAGAGCTCCTGACGGAGCTCCATCCTGCCTGCTGCTTGGCAGCCTCTAAGTTGGTGCAGAGTCCTGGTAGCCCCAGGCCGCGCCCGGGGCCGCCCCTGCAGCCTGTGGCAGCAGGCAAAACAGCCGCTCCCCCTGGGGTCAGCTGGAGGAGAAGGGGACGACAGAGGACAAGGTGATTGGATGGCATCACCAGCTCGATGGACATGAGTTTCAGCATGCTCCGGGAGTTGGTGATGGACAGGGAGGCCTGGCGTGCTGCAGTCCATGGGGTCGCTAAGAGTCGGACACAACTGAGCAACTGAACAGCAACGCTGGGGTCCCACCTGAGCAGCACGACTTAGAAGCCTGTACAGCTCCAGGCAGGAAGGTCGTGCAGAGGGTCTCCGCCGAGGCCTGGGTGCGAGGGGAGGGGTTTGGGTTACAGGGCCTGGAGGTCAGGGCTGACCCGAGGGGACACTTCCTGATGCAGAGCAGTGAGATGCAGCCAGGTGCCGAAAAGGGGGCATCAGGAGGAGCGGGAGGGCCTCACCCCAGGAGGTGCCTCGGAGTCACCTGGGGAGAGTGGGGAGCAGAGAGCTCCCCAGGCTCCAGGCAGGCCTAGGGAGTCAGGATCTGGCGCTGGCGGAGCAGCGCCTGCCCTCTTCAGAGCGGTGAGGCGGCTCTCCCCTCAGGGTGAGCGGGGCCTCTGCAGCAAGCTCCCCTCAGAGCAGGGACCGCCAGGAGCAAAGAGCAGAACTTCGGCGTGAGGAAGACCTGCGCTGTGAGTTCTGCCTCGATAATATTAGTTCTGGAACCTTCCGAAAGGCATAAAGCTCAGTTTCCTCCTGTTTCAAAGGAGGGTGTCAGTACCTCTTTTATAGGGTTACTCGGAGGAATAGATGAAATAATGCACTGCCTCTATATGGTTGGTTCTCAACAATTAACATGCTTTCCCTTTCCCATTGCCTCAGGGCCAGAAGCAGAGTGAGCCCAGCCAGGTGGCTTGAGGCGTCCTCTGGAGGCATTCACTCTCAGGTGAATGAATGGGCCCCAGAGCAGGCATCTCCTGCGATTTTGCACTCTGGGAGCATCACTTGCTCACCCTAGTGCCAGCCTGCCCTGCTTTTGAGCAATTTGTCGTGTCAGGCACAGGCTCGTTCAGGTCAAGAAATTCTGGAGAGGGACCTTCAACGTTTGGAATCTCACAGGTGATGTGAAGAAGTAAACATGGAATGTGTGTGTGATAATCAGAGATAGAGATAAACCCCGGGGAGACGAGGACCCAAAGGCAGCCTCTGACCCAGACTGGAGGGGTAGGGGAGGGGGGCTGGGGAGTAGAGTTGGAAGGATTAACCAGCGGGAGTTAACCACCGTCGCCGACTCTCCTACAGTGGGACCCCAGCCCAGTTAATCTTATTCTACCATCATGAGGACAATTTGGCCCAGGCCTACTCAGAGATCCTAAGGCTGTGCCCGCAGGACACCGGCCACCTGTACGGAAAGTGTAAAAAGCTCACCAGATGCTTCTAGAGCTCAGAGGGTTGGCATGGCTGAGGCCTGGCCCCCATCAGCCGGCACATGGCAGCTGCAGAGGAGTGTGGGAATATCCCCGTGGGGAGGAGGATCTCAGTCGCCACTCAGCAACAAGGCCGCTAGCGGCTCACTCCTCTGGAGTGAAGGCGCTGCAGTCATGAATCACGCCACTCCCCAACTATTTTGAAAGGAAGCTTCCGCGATGAAGGAGGAGAATTACAGAGAGCAGTGCCAGCGTTGGGAAAACATGCCCAGCTTCCATCGGCAGCCGTCACTTCCTTTCTCTCTGCTCGAGGTGCATATGACAGGAGCTTCCGAACAACACATAAGTGCAGGAAACTCCGTGAGTGTGTGTGTTTGTCTCTGAGCGACTTTCATCCCGCCAGAGGTTCAGTCTGTCTGTAAAACCCGCTTCCTTGTCAGCAGCTGGCAAGGCAGCTCAACAATGGAACGAACTCAGCTTGTCTCTCCGCCTCCACCGAAGCGAAGCTCACTCCCATCTCTCCCTCCAGCACAGGAGCTTACATTGGTACACTGTTATAGACACACGGCAGAGGGTGGGATCATCAATAAGGTTTCCCCAGCTTGAGCTCCGGCCGGGAGAGCTGCTCTCTGCTCCACCTGCCACCACAGAGCCATCCTCCACCTCCAGCTGCAGCCCTGTAGAAATTCCAGCAAGCTCTGGTGTGGGTGATAAACTCTCTGCTGGACAGGGCCACCTAAGGACAGGGAAGTTGTAGAAAAAGACCTCTGGAATTTGCTGCAGACTTTATGATGCCAGGATCAGGAGAACTGTTCCCAGAGGCCTTTGACGTCCCTTGCTGTTTGAAGTCATTGTCTTGTCTATGGTAATGATCAGATTCTCTGGGACTGAAAAGACTTTAAAAGTCAGCTGGTTCCCTCTCCTCTCCTTCCCTTCCCTGCCTCCTTTTCCCCGCTTTCCATTCTTAAATCTCCTTTGCAAGTTGGTCTTCACACCACTTGTATCCTTCTAGGAATGGGGAACTCAGTATGTCTTAAGGTTCAGGGGCACCTGGATGGTTCTATGGCTCTTTTCCACTGAGCTGAAGCTTGTCCATAATGAGTTCATTGCCACCCCTGAGGAGCACGAAAATGAAATCTAATCTATCCACTATATCACCCTGCAAGCCTCGTGCAAACCTGAGCCTTCTCTCCTCGGGGAGAACAGCCTTGCTTCCTTAAACTGCTGCTCTTGTGCATTGTCTTATGTTCCTGTGATTGGAAATGAATATCTGAAGGCCATTCTGATTCAGATTTTTTTTCTTCTGGGGAATTTAGTGAGCAACACGACCAACTTTGAGCCTAGTATGTTGGTTTATCAAAGTGGCATCATAACTATTACCCCCAGAGTAATTGAGCCCTGCAAACATTGTCTGCCTGATGACGTCCTGATCAGGAGGAGCCAGTCAGTCCTCTGGCAAAACACTCATTCTGTCCAGAACCCAGGCTTAGAGAGTAATTTTCAAATTGCTGAATCCCCAGGGACTTCTTGGTGGCTCAGATGGTAAAGAATCCACCTGCAATGTAAGCAACTTGGTTTTGATCCCTGGGTTGGAAGATCCCCTGGAGAAAAGAATGGCAACCCACTCCAGTATTCTTGCCTGGAAAATGCCATGGACAGAGGAGGAGCCTGGCAGGCTACAGTCCATGGGGTGGCAAAGAGTTGAACATGACTGAGCAACTAACACTTCAGGAGGGGATTCTCAAAGGACAGTGGACATCCTTTAGACATGAATCAAGCAGAGCTGATACCTGCACGCTGTCAATCTGACCTCCTGCACTTTCTCGCTGAAGTTAAGATAAGGAATGTTTTTGAGGGTACCCAGGAGGCCCTTCATCTTACCAGGAAATCCTTGTTTGCAAGAGAATAAACCAGTCTTTGGAGGTGGTGACTAGGTCAGAATTCCAGGACAGGAGAGGCCTACCCTTGGCCACCTTTTGCTGGAGCAAAAACAGTACAGGGGTCTCCCTTCTCTCCAAGGAGATGTGGTTCAGCTCTCCTGGATCTGAACCAGAAAGACTAACGCTTTGAGGAGCTGTCTCCCTGCTTGAGAGCATCCAATCCCTTCCACCACCTCAGTACCTGATTTCCAATTTGTTGATGTTTTCCATTTCATTTCCCTCCCCCTCACCTTTCCTCTCTGCAGAATCATTCAGGGCTTTGATTTTCCTTTGTTGGAATGAGAATTTCCTTCCTATCACAACTGCACCTCCCTCTTCCCACCCCATGACATTGTTTAATTCAGCTGTTTCCTGCACCTGGCTTTGCCTCCCACCAACCAGGGGGTGGGCAGAATTGCAGCCCACAGCCCCTGCTTTACCTCCCTCCGCGTGAGACCTGGGCCTCTCCAGTTATACTCCCTTCTGCTGGTGTCAGGATGGAGTGAACTTTAGTTACTGACGCTGCTGTGCCTGGAATAGGGGCTTGGCAAAGCCTCCACCCCATCCCTGGTGATCTGCCCAGTATCCTGGCAATAGGAACCTAGGATAGTCCCATAATCCTCTGGCTGGTGGAGATCCCAGTCTCTTTCCCTGGACCTCCAGGCAGGACTGTCCCACAGTCCTGCCTCAAACTGTGCCAAGTTTGAGGAGGGATGGTGGTGTGGGAGAAGAGGAAGCCTCTTTTAAGAACTGCAGAAAATGAAACTCTATTATCTATCTCCCGTATTCTCCCTCTCATGGGGTCTTCCTGTGGCGATGGATTGTGTGCATGCATGCTAAGCCACTTCAGTCATGTCCAACTTTTTGAAACCCCTTGGACTGTAGCCCACCAGGCTCCTCTGTCCATGAGATTCTCCAAGCAAGGATACTGAAGAGGGTTGCCATTTCCTTCTCCAGGGGTGGGAATGGATTGCTTTAACCTAAATCCTAACCACTGTCATTTTATTTACGGCTAGTAATTGCTCTTTAAAAATTTTTATTTCTTTGGCTGTGCCAGGTGTTAGTGGTGGCACACGGGATATTTCTTTGAAGCTCATGGGCTTCCCTCTAGTTGTAACACGTGGACTTAGTTGCCCTGTGGGACCTTAGGTCCCTGACCAGGGATTGGACCCATGTCTCCTGCATTGAAGACGATTCTTAACTGGACCACCTGGAGGAAGTCCTCCGCTGGATCTTTGTCTTTATTAAAGCCAATCTGGCTTTGTTCTCTCTCACTCTCCTGATCGCCAAGGTTGCTCAGGTGGGCAAGGTGTTGGGATCAGGGTGTCCCTGTCTCCTTCATGGCTTCAATTCATCTCTCTCCATCTTATTTCCATCTCTGGCTCAGGCTCCACAAATGGCTATTTTCCTATTAGCATCTCCTTTGCATTACAGTTCCCAGTGGTGATGGAATTGAGATGGCTCCTCAAAGAGAGCACAGCTCTGTGGATCAACTGTTTATTGGGTGTTGAGACCATCATACCAATTTCACTACGCCGAGATTTTGATTGATGTTCTCCAACCTGTAATCCATGGTCAAAGGGATTTTGAAGTGAGGAAAGGCCCTGGTCTGCATAAGTAGCCCATCTGTCCATTCATTGAATTATTCATTTAACAAATACTCTCTGACTCTCTAGCCCCAGCCAGTCACTGGGCAGAGCCTGAGGAAAATGAGCTAAGAAAACGTGATTCTTCTTCCCAAGTCACCGACAGGCTTGGGGAAGCCATATGTACCCATGTACATGTTATAGTGCCAGGTGGTGGGTGCTTTACATGTACAGAGTGGGAACAGGGCAGCTGTGCCTGGGGCCTTAGGGAAGGCATCATGCAAGAGATGACTTTGGAACCTGCCTTTGAAGGAAACCTAGGAGCCGTATGGACAGCTGAGAAGGCGGAGGGAAGACTTGACGTTACATTGTTCAGACCAGCAAGGCACTTTCAATTGCTTTCCCTGGTATTTGCCTCAAACTTAGAAATTATGAATTATATCGTTGATTCTTTTAATCTAGTATGTTATCTATACAGGGGCTTCCCTGGTGGCTTAGAATGTAAAGCATCTGCCTGCAATGCAGAAGACCTGGGTTCAGTCCCTGGATCGGGAAGATCCCCTGGCGAAGGAAATGACAACCCACTCCAGTACTCTTGTCTGGAAAATCCCATTGATGGAGGAGTCTGGTAGGCTACAGTCTGTGAGGTCACAAAGAGTCAGATTTGACTCAACGACTTCAGCTCTGTGCTCTGGGGCACCTTACAAGTGGCATCAGCTGCTATTCTTAAAGGTGAGGGACACCAGGCCACACAGAGGGTACAAGCATTAGGGTCTGAAATCAGGTCCAGCCTTCTACCCCTCACTGAGGCTAATGCACGCATCTTCCAGGAAGTGTAGAGGGCTCTGCTTATTGTCTGAGTTCTGAGTTCCTAAGGGTGCCAAGTGTGCACTAGTCAAAATTTAGATGTAAGGAGAGTGTAAATCTGTCCAGGGGAGTTTTGATTTTGGTGTCTGCTCTTTAATCAATAGCATTAGGCATTCCAATTGAAAGGTCTTAATCTGATGGTCTCCCAGAAGAGTCATTGGTTCTGACATGGACATATTACATGGCTTCCTAACTACCAGGAAGATGGGGCCAGCTTCCCAAAGGAACAAAGATGCTGCTCTCTTTGCATTGTCTTTGGATCAAGGGCCAGAAATGAGCTTGGTTTTCATCACAGCTTCAAAGCTTAGCGCTGGAACAGACCTTGGTTAGTTTAATGCTTCTGCCCCTGAAAAGACCACATGAAGTCCTTGGGGGGGCCACCCTAGCCAGGTGAAAATAGATCCTACTGCCAAGGAGAATTCATGATTTCCTTTCCAGAGGACTCTGAGAAAGCGCCCTTAGTTACATTTAAATAATTCAAGCTTAAGTTTAAATGTTTTCCACTTTGTTCTGGTTTCCTCCACATTTCAGACTTGGCAGGCTCATCATCAAGGAATTAGAGAGGGAGCTCTCAGTGGAAGGTGTTCTGGGTGGGTTGATGGCTGTGGGCATCATTCCTGGGGAGCAAAGGAGGTCGGGAAGATCCCCCTGGAGAAGGGGATGGCTACCACTCCAGTATTCTTGCCTGGAGAATTCCATGGTCCTAGGAGCCTGGCAGGCTACAGTCCATGGGGTCGAAAACAGTTGGACATGACTGAGCAACTAAAATGCAACAGCAAAGGAGTTAATGTGCTCAGGCTGTAGCTGGAAGGGGAGCGGCCCATGGAGCTGCTTCAGCTCAGCGCCCATGGCCTCTCCCCAGAGAGGCCCCCCAGCCACTGTACACAGAGCACCTCATCCTACTGGCCTGTTTTATTTTCTTCGTAGTACTGCTAGCTACATTTCCGCTTATTTATTATCCATTTCCCCTTGGAATGTAAGTACCACAAGTACAGCCTTGGTTACTGATGTGTCTCCTGATGTCTTGTAGGGGCTCAATTAATATGTGATTGAATAGTTGATTAAAGAAAATGAAAAGTTTTTGTCTAGACTCTGAAATGCAAGCTAGGTATATATCTTTCTGGACTTACAGTTAAAAGGCCAAGTCTGTGAAGGTCCCAGAGTCATTGTGAAGACTACTATAGACAAGGACTTCCCTGAGGGTCCAGTGGTTGAGACTCTGCACTCCCATTGAGGGGGCATGGGCTCAATTTCTGGTCATGGTGCTTTTGGAGAGGCAGCAGTGAACAGTGACATGAAGGGAGATCTTCACTCCCTGCCTAGGAATTGAACCAGGTAACTTGGATGAGAACCAGAAATCCTAATCATCAGACCAGCAGTCTTGTCTGACTCTTTGCGATCCCATGGACTGTAGCCTACCAGGCTCCTCCGTCCATGGAATTTTCCAGGCAAGAGTACTGGAGCGGGCTGCCATTTCCTTCTCCAGGGGATCTTTCCAACCCAGGGACTGAACTTGGGTCTCCCGCATTGCAGGCAGACACTTTACCGTCTGAGCTACCAGGGAAGCCAACTTGGATGAGAACCAGAAATCCTAACCACCAGACCAGCAAGGGCTAGAGGCGAGAAGCTGTTTTTTCCTGGATCTTTGCCCTCATTAAAAAAATGCATTTTTCACGGAGGCAGAAACTGTAAATGCAGGTACAAAGTTCATTGTTAGAGATGTAGCACAGCAACAAGTGGGAGAGCACACAGGGAAATGCTTTGTCAGTTAAGACGGAAGCAGGACGGAGACAAACACCTGGGAGAAATGAGGTGGGTGTCCCTGCTGATGAGGAGGGATGCGGTAAAGCGGAGGGTTAAGCCTTTATACAGGGCAGTTCTTGTGGGTCTTTGCTTACTGTGGCTAATTATCTGGCTTCTTTTTCCACACCTGACCTACCCTGGGACCCTCCCAAACGTGAGTGTGCAACTTTTCCCAAGATGGATTCCAATCCAGAGGCCTGTGGGGCAGCCTTGGCCCATCCCATAACAGGGGAACCAAGGTCCTGTATGCTGCACACTGTGGCCAAAGAAATGAAAAAAAAAAAGAAGTTATTATATAGACATAAAATGTAGTAGATACATGATGTTTATTTCTGCATCCTCTTTTCTTTTGGGCCCCCATGGTTCTAACTGGCTTGTCAATCACAACAGGCCATAGGGCCAAGCATGTGACCCAGGACTGGATAGTCATCTCTTCCCATAGGACAGTGATTGGCCCAAGAATTGATCACATGATCCAAATAGAGCCAATTAGAGTTCTTTCCTGAAATTTAAATATTTGTGCTAAGGGAGAGGGGGGAAGCTATCAATCAGGGCATTTGAAAGCTATCTTCTCTGTCACAAGGGAATAAAAGCTATTTTGCAGATGACACAGACAAACAGATGAGATGCGGATGGTAAGAGGCTGGTGTCTGATGGTTCCGATTCCCGGCTCTGGCTTCTGATTTTTGGATCCCTGGAGCTCTTCATTCTTTGAACTCTTTTAGTTATTTTTCTACTTTACAAGCCAACATTTTGCTTAATTAGTTTGAGATGGTTTTCATTTGTATGTAGCTGAAAAGATTTATTCCTNAAAAAAAAAAAGAAGTTATTATATAGACATAAAATGTAGTAGATACATGATGTTTATTTCTGCATCCTCTTTTCTTTTGGGCCCCCATGGTTCTAACTGGCTTGTCAATCACAACAGGCCATAGGGCCAAGCATGTGACCCAGGACTGGATAGTCATCTCTTCCCATAGGACAGTGATTGGCCCAAGAATTGATCACATGATCCAAATAGAGCCAATTAGAGTTCTTTCCTGAAATTTAAATATTTGTGCTAAGGGAGAGGGGGGAAGCTATCAATCAGGGCATTTGAAAGCTATCTTCTCTGTCACAAGGGAATAAAAGCTATTTTGCAGATGACACAGACAAACAGATGAGGTGCGGATGGTAAGAGGCTGGTGTCTGATGGCCCCGATTCCCGGCTCTGGCTTCTGATTTTTGGATCCCTGGAGCTCTTCATTCTTTGAACTCTTTTAGTTATTTTTCTACTTTACAAGCCAACATTTTGCTTAATTAGTTTGAGATGGTTTTCATTTGTATGTAGCTGAAAAGATTTATTCCTGGTCATTCATTTATTGGTGTTTTCATTTATGAATTTAGTCATTAATATATTTAACAAAAATTTATTGACTATAAAACACCATTGTTGTATAACAAAGAATTTGATTAATCTTTGTTCTTGGTTTCCAGGATGGAGCTTCTAAACTCTTGGAAGCAGTGTCTTTGTTATTCACAATGGGCCCCTGGGGACCACACCTGAGTTTGTACTAAGGACTTGATTCTGGATGGAGGTTTGTCCTTCCAGAAAAACAGACTTTGTGATTACAGAGTTGGACTTTGAGTGAAGTGATGTTGGCCTGACCTCCCCCAGAGAAGGGAGGGGATTTAGAGTTCAGTCACATGGCCAGTAATGCAATCAATCACATCTACATAATGAAACCCCAATAAAAACTCTGAGCACCAAAGCTCAGTGGAACCTCCTGGCTGGTGAACACACTGATGTCCCAGGAGAACCACACATTCTGATTCCAGGAAAAGAGGGTATGGGCCCCCCAGACTTTGACTGTGTGTCTTTTCATTTGGCTGGCCTTGATTTGTATCTTTTATCATAAACACATTGAAAGTATAGAACATTCCAGAGTTCTGTGGGTTGCTATGTTTAGTCAAGTGGTGTCCAACCCTTTGTGACCCCATGGACTATAGCTCACCAGGCTCCTCTGTTCATGGGATTTCCCAGGCATGAATACTGGAGTGGGCTGCCATTTCCTTCTCCAGGGGATCTTCCTGATCCAAGGAATCAAGCCCTCATCTCCTGCACTGGCAGGCAGATTCTTTACTGCTGAGCTGCCGGGGAAGCTGTATTGAACTATAAAACCCAAGAAAGTTGTAGAAACTTGTGAATTTGCTGCCAATTTTTCCAAAGAATAGGTGGCCTGAGGATCCCCAAACTTGTGGCTGGCATCTGAAGAGAGAGCAGTCTTCTTGGGGACTACCCCCTTAATCTGTGGCATCTGCATTAATTCAGAGGGTTTGTGCAGAGTTTTACTGCATATAATAACCATACATATGACCCAATCATTACATTCTAGGTATTTATTCAAGAAAAAAGGAAATAAGTAGATGAAAGCTTTGTATACAAATGTTTGTACCAACTTTCTTTGTAATAGTCCCAAACTGGTAACAACCCAAATGTCCATCAATAAGTGAATAAACAAGCTGTAGAATATCCTACCAATGGGATACCACTCCATGATAAAAAGGAACAAATTAGTGAAACAAGCAATAACATGGAGAGTCTTAAAATAATGATGCTGAATGAAAGAAATCACACACAAAAGAGTATACACTGTGTGCTTTCATTTACGTAAACCTCTAGAGGAGACCAACTAACCTGTAGTGGCAAGGTGGCCTGAGAGGAGAGGTGAGGGGTGGCAGGGGAAAGTTACGAAGGGCAGGAGGATGCTCCTTGGGTGGTGGGTATGTTCACTATTTTGACTGTGGTGACGGATTCTGAGCTGTAGATCCCTGTCAAAACTCATCAAACTGGGGAAAATAATCTAAAAAAAAAAAAGACTGGCTATATATATAACTGATTCACTTTGCTGTGCATCTGAAACTAACTCAGCACTGTAAATCACCTTTTTCTGTTGTTCAGTCACTAAGTCACATTTGACTCTTTGCAGCCTCAGGGACTGCAGCACGCCAGGCTTCCCTGTCCTTCACTGTCTCCCAGAGTTTGCTCTAATTCATGTCCACTGAGTCAGTGATGCTATCTAACCATCTCATCCTCTGTCATCCCCTTCTCCTCTTGCCTTCAGCCTTTCCCAGCATCAAGGTCTTTTCCAGTGAGTTGGCTCTTCACATCAGGTGGCCAAAGTACTGGAGCTTCAGCTTCAGCATCAGTCCTTCCAATGAATATTCAGGGTGGATTTCCTTTAAGATTGATCTCCTTGCAGTCAAATTAATACTTCACTATTTTTTTAAAATTACAAAATATTAAAAAAGGAAAAAAACTCATACAATTGTACATTAGAAATGTAAGTAGTTTATTGTATGTCAATTAAACCTCAATAAAGCTATTACAGACATCATCATGGTAGGTCCAGTGACAGGCTGGAAGTTTCCTTATAACATATCCTGTACCTCTGACTCAGTAAATCCCAGGACTTATGACTTACCTCCAATGTGCTGTTGCTCCTGACATACTCTCTCCTGGTTAAGGACACTACCCTCCACCCAGAACCCAGAAACCCAAGAGCCTTTCTGGACTTTATCCTTTTCTTTCACCAACAGCTCACTGGAAATTAAATTCTGGTGATTCTTTTTCCACTTTAATATCTCTTAAATTCGACTCCTCTTCACCAACAGAGTTCAGATCATTATCACCTTACATGTGAATAATTACGACAGACTCCTAACTGGGTTTCCAGCTTCGAGTCTTACTGTGACGCCCACTGTACCACCTACTCCTGCTTGTAAGCCTCGTATGATATCCATTCTCTACACTGTTTCCAACGAGACCTTTCTAGAAACTATGTGTGACTCAAGGACCTTAATACATGTTGTTTCTTCCAGATAAAAGGTTGAAAATAAATGTCATTCTCCCTTCTTTGCCTAGATAATAATTGCCTTAAACCATGGCTTTATCACAGAGACCTTCCCATGCTCCCAGGCTAGTGCTGTCTCTCTGTGAGCACCCGGAACTCCTCCTTGGTAGGAGTCTGTGGGCTCACAAATGCTACAATCATGGTTAATTTAATGTCTGCCATCAGACTGTGCTGCTCATGAGAGAATTACGTCTGTTTCATTTAGTGCTGTTTCCCAGAGCTTTGCTCAGTGTTTGGTCCAGACAGGAGTTCCATAAATATTGTTTGCCAACTCAAGGAGGGTTCGGTCTACCAGGATCATAGCATCACAGGGACCCAAATACACNTCTGCAGGGTCGCAGCCAAGGAAGACATAGGTGTATGAGGAGGCAGCATCCAGATAGATAACACCTCTTCTTGGTTAACTTGTCCCATCTCCCACCTGGTCTGGGGAAATTGGGCCTTGGGCTGCAGGAGCAGCACACGCAGACCTGGCCAGCTGGCCCTAAAGAAATGCCCCCAACCTCGACCTGGGTAATCACTGGGGCAGCTGTTGGGCTGGGCCAGGGCTGGGTCTCATCTATTCCAGCGTTGGAGTGCTGAGCCCTGCACTTGGCGTAGGTGGCAGTGGTGGAGAGGTCAGGGGAGCGGCTGTCTTAGCTCAGGGGCTCCACTCCAGCTCATCGTCCACTCGAATCCATGCAACAGGAACACAAAAGATTTAAAAATCTCAGTCCTCAGCCTCCCAAAGTGTGTTGGTGGGTGAGGACAAACTAAATCCCTGCTTTCATGCCTTCCCCCAAATGGAGCTCACATAAAGCCTTTAAACCATTGGCTTTTATCTGTTTTTAGTGTCCAATTTAGGGCTTTGTGAGGGGCTCTCTCCAGGGCTTTCTCAATGGATTTATATCCCAGTCAGATAGCGTCTCTGAAAGCTTGTCTGAGCTGGAAAGGAGAGAAACATCCTTCTCCACTGTCAAGTGACAAGTGACGGCACCCAGGCAGCCGGTTTGAGAGCTCAGGGGACCCACTCTGGATCCTGGGGCCAGGCTGGGCCCTGCCTGGAGGGGGCTCTGCCTTTCCTCTTCTGAGTGCAGAGGCTCCGACTCTGAAAACCTTTCAACAAAGCGCTGGTTGTCCTGTCGGCCTGTCACCTGCGGGCATGAGGATGTCAGCTCCCTGGCCAAGCACCAGGTGCCATGTGCGTGCAGGGGGCTGGAGGGGAGAGCGCAGAAGCCTGCTCTGGCTTGCCCGGGAGGAAGCAACAGCCCTCTCCTTGATGGCTAAGGTGACTCTTCCAGCTTCTCCCAGGAGCTGCGTTAACCCCCTCCTCTCTGCCCACATTCCCGCTCTTAGCTGGGAAGTCATTGTTCTTTCTTGTGATACACATTTTTCATGCCTGTATGCTCAGTCATGTCTGGCTCTTTGTGACCCCATAGACGGCAGCCCACCAGGCTCCCGCATCCCTGGGATTCTCCAGACAAGAACACTGGAGTGGGTTGCCATTTCCTTCTCCAATGCATGAAAGTGAAAAGTGAAAGTGAAGTCACTCAGTCTTTGCGACCCCATGGACTGTAGCCCTCCAGGCTCCTCCATCCATGGGATCTTCCAGGCAAGAATACTGGACTGGGTTTCCNCTGGAGTGGGTTGCCATTTCCTTCTCCAATGCATGAAAGTGAAAAGTGAAAGTGAAGTCACTCAGTCTTTGCGACCCCATGGACTGTAGCCCTCCAGGCTCCTCCATCCATGGGATCTTCCAGGCAAGAATACTGGACTGGGTTTCCATTTCCTCCTCCAGGAGATCTTCCCAACCCAGGGATGTAACCCACGATGCCTGCGTCTCCTGCACTGCAGGTGGATTCTTTACCAGTGGGACACCGGGGAAGTCTTGAGCATCTACTATCTGTCAGGCAGTTTGGCTTGGGGGTTTCCATGCCTAAGTGGCTCGTGGTGAATGTGAGGCAGAGAGGCAAGTAGGTGATGACAGCAGAGTTAATTGTGAAGAAAGAAGAAAACACGAGGGACTGAGATGTTCAGGGAATAACCAGTGAGCCTGCCTGGGGGCTCAGGAGATGTCCTGAGCAGAGACCCATAGTGCAGTGA
>SJYV01050981.1:269278-286985 GCA_006410875.1 Neotragus pygmaeus
TGCCTTTGCCAGTTTCTCATCTACTCCTCCCAGTGACCTTTGGAGAACTTCACTATCCTTTTTATTCTTGTTCAGTCACTCAGTCGTGTCGGACTCTTTGTGACCCCATGGACTGCAGCACGCCAGGCTTTCCTGTCCTTCACTATCTCTCGGAGTTTGCTCAAACTCATGTCCGTTGAGTCGGTGATGCCATCCAACCATCTCATCCTCTGTCGACTCCTTCTCCTCCTGCCTTCAGTCTTTTCCAGCATCAGGGTTTTTTCCAATGAGTTGGCTCTTTGCATCAGGTGGCCAAAGCATCCCCCTTTATAGATAGAGGCAACTCTGAGGAGGGGCATCCAGCTTCATGTGGCAATGGCAGAAACAAAATTCAAACACGTATTCTGCTAGAATTTCTGAGTCTCTCCTCTGTACCACTGCTGCCACTCGAAGAGTTTCACAGAGCTGGTGAGGGTTCTGATGAGCAGGGAGGGAACGCAGAGGGAGAGAAGGAGAAGGGAGGGCACCTTTCCCTCTCCCCTCCTCTTTTCTCTCCTCCCCTCCACCCTCCACCCTCACTTCACCTGGAGCAGCTGCCCCCTCCTCTCCGGACTGGACAGGCCCTTTGTCACGGTCAGCAGCCACGTCGTCCAAACTGGTGGCCAGCCTTGACCCAGAGCCGTGAAAGTCGAGTCTGTCCTTTTAGCCTCAGGGTGACAGTAGTGACCATCAGAAAAGAAAAAGCATCCCAGAAGGGTCACTCTGGGTTGAGTGTAGGGCAGTGGGGATGGGGAGGGGTGCTGACTGGTGAACTTTTAACTTGCCCTATCCAGAACTGCCATGTGCTGGCCGGGCATGCAGCCTCCCCTTACCCACGGCAGTGGTTCAGGTGGGCAGTATTCAAGACCCTGCTTTGATATCCTCACCTGAGAGGCCGCTATCACCCATCCTTATGGGTGAGAAACGAGGCTCTGCGGTCATATGCATAGCAAGGAGTAGATCACGCTTTTGAACCAGGCCTGCCCCATCCCCAAACTAGAATTTTCTACTAGAAAAAAAGAATGTAAACTCCACATAATGTTGCTGGAGGGCTGATTCTCATCCTCTCTGCTGAGTGCCATGCAGACACCATGTCACGAAATCCTTCAAAGGTCCCTATTTTGCAGACAAAGAAACCGAGGCTGAGAAAGGGTAATACTTTACTGTGAGTGACACAGATCTTAAGTTGGGGCCCCAAAGCCCGTGCTCGTCACCTCTAGGCCAACTGCCAGTCACAAGTGGACCCCAAATAGACAAGACCAAGGGCTCACATTTGCTCGCATTTTACGCAGGACAGAGGAGGCACTGTTAGGGTTGAGGGGTGAGAGGAGGGAGTTTGCAGAGGGAAACTGCTGAATGGCCCCTCCCTGCCCTGGGATCACCTGTCAGAGCTGGTACTGAGTGCTGAGTGGTGTGCACCCTCGCCACGAGTCTGCCCATGACTGGAGTGCAGTTCCATGAGGGCAGGGCGCAGTCATAGTCCTTTTAGCATCTAGCTGAGGTTTACCAAGAGCATCCCTGGTGGCTTAGCAGTAAACAAACAAAAAAAATCTACCTGCAGTGCAGGAGCTGCAGGAGATACAGTTTCGATCCCTGGGTTGGAAAGATCCCCTGGAGGAGGGCATGGCAACCTACTGCAGTATTCTTGCCTGGAGAATCCCATGGGCAGAGGAGCCCAGGAGGCTACAGTCCATGGGTCGAATACGACTGAAATGACTTAGCATGAGGTTTACCAAGTGTTTACAGGTGAGGAAATGGGGCCCAAGTGATCTAGATGAGCTGGAAACCCAGAACTCTAATTACCAGTGTGGCAGATCAGGTGTCTCATGCAAGTTCAGAGAGGTTGCTGCTTTGAAGTCCAAGGACTTTTTTTCTAAAGTCCCTCCAATCACCACACAACCATCCTTCTTTTCTTCCTGTCTGTAAGTCAGTTCTGCCCCTGCCCCGTGATGATAAGAGCTGGGGAGGGAGGGGGAAGCAAGCTAGCAACACCATGAAGCCCAAGTCATGACTCATCTCATGATCAGGCTTCCCTGGTGGCTCAGACAGTAAAGAATCTACCTGGAATGCAGGAGACCAGGGTTCAATCCCTGGGTTGGGAAGATCCTCTGGAGAAAAAAACAGCAACCCACTCCAGTACTCTTGCCTGGAGAATTCCCTAGTCAGAGAAGTCTGGCTGGCTACAGTCCATGGGGTCGCACAAAGTTGGACACAAATGAGCGACTAACACACACACACACACATTCTGTAGGTGTCAAGACTGAGGTTCAGAGAAGGGCAATGCTGCAGATTTAGTCCACTGGAAGGACACACTTCCTAAACAATTAGATCTGAAAAGACAGCTCCATTTTCTGAGACTTGAACACTCCCTGGGTTCTTTTCTGTAGGAGTAAGTGGTGTAGTTCTACAGTTTGACTGGCGCTGCTGTGAGATGTCAGAATCACACTTGAGGAAAGGAAGAACTGCCTGGGAGAGAAGGTTGGAGCCAGTGTGGTCTGCACACTGCTGATGATACAGGAGATGAATTTAGATGGTCAAATTATTATCATTGCCTTCGATTTTTGGCAGTGGCTATGGCTTTCATATATGGTAATGATATAAGCTTTAGTTTAAAAAAAGCATTTAACTTAATGAAGTGAGTTGATTTAAAGGCAAATACAAAGCAGTGTGATTTGATTTTTGAGAAACTGACTTAAGGGGTCCTGAAAAGTTTTGCTTGGCCCTGAATTCCCTCCCCGACAAGCTTGTGACAGTTCATGGACTTGGGACAAGGTGTTGCCCATTCTGAGAAACCTCTGTCAGAGCTGCAGGCAGTCAGAGCAAGCAGGCATCTAAAGCACTGCTGGGTCCAACACTTCATATCACAGATGAGGAAACGGAAGCCAGGGCTGAGGTCATGGAAGGGGAGTCAGCACACACATTCTCAGAAAGAGCCTTGCCCTGGTTCACGTTCCCCCTGAGACTCATGGGGTTCAGGGTGGTGCCACGGGTCCAGATCAGAGTCCCCACCAGCAAGGGGTGAGGCTTTCAGTATATGCTTGCATCCATGCATCCATCACTCCAGTCATGTTGGACTCTGTGCGACCCTAGGGACTGTAACCCGTCAGGCTCCTCTGTCCATGGAATTCTTCAGGCAAGAAGACTGGAGTGGGCAGCCATTCCCTTCTCCAGGGAAATCTTCCTGACCCAGGGATTGAACAAAAGTTTCTTAGGTCTCCTGCGTTGGCAGGCAGGTTCTTTACCACTAGTGCCACCTGGGAAGTCTGATTTTGAGCACAGTGTCTTTAAATTTACCAAAGGAGCCTTGAAAACTTACAGATGCCTGGGCTCCACTCCCGGAGATTCTGGTTAGGTGGTTTGATTTGGGGGTAGCATTCAGGGAAACTGTTCTTTAAAAATCTCCCCAGTTTAGCTCAGTGCTCTGTGATGACCTAGAGCAGTGGGATGGAGGGGATGGGAGGGATGTTCAAGAGGGAGGGGATGGAGGTATACATATATATGAATATGGCTGATTCCATTTTTTGTACGACAGAAACTACCACAACATGGTAAACCAGTTATACTTCAATAAAAAAAATAAAAGAAGCTCTATAAAAGAAAAATCTCCACAGTTGTCTACCCTAAATTGGACACCAAAGCCCCAGCATGAGATGCATAGGAAGGACAGTCCTTGGGTTACCCTATCCTTCTTCTGAATTTTCTATGCTCTGCAATAACTAATGCAGAAGGGGTGGGAGAAAAGAGAGAAGGAGCGAGAGAGAGAGGAGGAAGGAAGGGGAGAAGAGAGAGACTGTAAGTGAGGCTTACAGTTATGGGCTTTGGACCCAGGCAGATCTGGCTTAGAGTTCTGACTGCACCAGTAATATTTACAAGATGTGTTACTTAAGGCATCTTTCTCAAGTTTGAGACTCAGTGACCTCATAGATGAGGGCTTCCCAGGTAGCGCTAGTGGTAAAGGACTCTCCTACCAATGAAGGAGATGCTCAAGGGACGCGGGTTTGACCCCTGGATTGGAAAGATCCTCTGGAGGAGGGCATGGCAATCCATTCCAGTATTCTTGCCTGGAAAATCCCAAGGACAGAGGAGCCTCGTGGGCTACAGTCCATAGGGCCGCAAAGAGTTGGACACGACTGAAGCGACTTAGCACACGTGCACATAAAACCCAGGGCCTCAGTAAACAACAGTGAGTTCTCAATGAGATCCACCATATAAAGGGCAAGGCACATGTCCCGACCTCGTTGGATGCTAATTCTCATCTTTATCATTACAGCCGGAGGCCAGAATGATCCCGTTGTTAAGAGGAACCAGGGACTCAGTTGGGACATTCTTCAGGGCAGAGGAGTTCATTAAGTGACTCAGAATTAAGATGGGCAGGAGCTAAGGAAGAGCGGGACTTAATTCCCTTGCATACCCAGGGGAAGGGGTCTCTTTTGGAAGAGATTTGCATTGGCTTTAGTTGATTGCAATTATGCTGTCCTTCGCTGTGCTGAAAATAAAATGAAAACCTAACAAAGTTCCAGGTTTAATTGAAATTTCCTGGGATCTGTTATTACATCGCCGTGATTGTTCTGTGCCACTAATGAGCCTGTGCTAGCTGATTATCCAAGTGTCTCTCCAGTCACTATTCCATTATTGCATTATTAATGATCAGATATGATTGTCACAGCCGATGGTTTGAACATCGAAGAGCAGAGACAAGTCAGAGAGCCTAACAGATGGACAGATGGCCATGATTGGATGGAGTGGGGCCAGTGGGCAGGGTGTGCTGGCCAACAACTTGGTACCCAGAGTAGGAGGGGGCAGGCATATGGACGGTAGTGTGGTGAGGAAACACACTGGGGAGAGGGGGCTATGCTGGAGGAGGTGGTGGGGTGGGCGTGGTGACCAGCGAGAGGTAGACTCCAGGAGCTGACGCAAGGAGATGTTGCCTCTAACTTGGTCAATGGCTCTTAATTCTCCACCTGCCTGGAGTAAAAGCCAACGACTCATGATAAACATAAGCAAAAACCACTTCCAGATGAACAAAGTCTTAGGGGACTGGGAAATGGGGAAAGACCAATGTAAAGGGCGGGGAGGAGGAGAAGGCTGCGAGGGCCAGTCTTCCTCACAAGCCTGGGCATTCACAGCGAGAGGCTGGCGAGTGCCTTTCTCCTGACGGAGGCTTGCCTTGCGATGAGAGGACTGGCAGGCCCTGGAAAAGGGCAGGGGCGACCTGGACCCGGATGCTGCTGGAGAGATCCGTCTAGAAATGGGGGCTGAGCAGGATGAACTCTACAGAAACCTCCCAGCCCAGCTTTCAACCAGGCACCTCTCAGTACTCCCAAAGGGAGCTAGTTAGAAGGGAACCTGCATGTTAGTGCTATGAGAGAACGCTGGAAGAGTTTTCTGGAAACTGGCAGAGCTGGCCCGTGCTAATGGTCTTCTCTAGAGATGGTGATGAGTGGGCTCCAAAGGTTTCACTGAGCCCCATGTCCCACCTTGCACCCTGGACCCCCACGTGCAGGTGGAAGCCCATTTAAATCCCACGTGCCCATAGCCTGGTTTCTTGGGCTCTGACCCTGTGCAGCCCACCACTGCTCCCTACGCCCCTCCTTTCAGGAAGCAGCCTTTCCCAAAAGCACCAGACAGGATGAGGTCACTTCAAGCACCCGGTTGCTGCCAAATTTCATTCTTCAAAGATCACGCTCGCCCTAACATGAAATGCAAGCCAGGAACAGGAGAGAGGAGGGGGACAGACCGACAAAGCGGAGGGCGAGAGAAACCCACGAGCAGGAGAGCAGGAACTGACATTTGAACACGGTTGTGTAATGGGAAAATTGATCCCCTGGCCGCCCCCTCCCCCAGTAATAGGCACGGGGGCTGCTGTTTCCCCGAAGCTCCTGGTGGAGGCCACCTGCTCTGCTACCCTCGCTGCCTCCATCTCGCCGTCTCCATGGCAAAGAGGCGAATGGCTGGGGGCTCCTGCAGCCATGGTTTCCTGGGCAACCCTCAGGCAGCAGCGCACCCTAGGCTGCGCGTGCTGGTGTGTCTCCGCCACCGCTGTGTGGCCGAGTTATTTCCGAGCAGTGGGGGCCTCTGCCCACATAGCCACCCAGAGTCCCACCAACACGCACACAGGTGCCCCTCCACGTGCTCCTGCCCCCTGTCCACCCACGGTACCCATTCTGAACCTGTCCAGCTTGTAGCGGGCTAGGCTGACCGGCCAATCACAGAGACACTTGCTTGGGGCGGCTGGCATGAGGCAGGCAGGGACCCTCGGGGTAGGCAGAAGCTGAACCCTTTCTCAGTCTTTGAGGAGGACTTTTAAAAAATTGAGGCAAAAAAATCTAACTAGGAGAATGCTTTCCCCTTCTGCTCCCCCCATGACCCTGGACTAGTCAGTCATAAAGATGATATTGAACATAATTGTAATAATCCCACCTTGCAGGACTTTTTTGTCCTTAAGGAAGCAGAACAGCTATTATTAGCATCTCCTACTTACAGAAGTGGAAGCTGAGCCCCAGAGAGGTGATGGGCCTGGGGCTTCCCCAGGGCCTACTGGACAGATGATGGGAGGGGGTGAACATCCAGGGGGCAGCCTCTGGCAGGAAATGTGCCCACCCTACAGACACACCACAGCTCAGCACCGACTCCAGAGCGGTGACTGTGAGAGCAACCCAGGGGCTTCCCGGAGGCCGTACTTCCCGCCCCTGCCTCGGAGATGGACCACCCAGGACCTCCCCACACCTTTGCTTGGAGAGGAGCATCTGTCTTGTTCTCAGTCTTCTCCCAGGAAGGAAATTTCATTCTGGCAGCTGCTTTCCACATCTCCCAAACTGTTAGGAAGTTTACATCGAACAGATCTTCCAGAGTCTGCTCTGTGCCAGGTAAAGCAATTTACATATACATTGTCTCAGGTGAGCCTCACCACTGCTCTGCAGGATGGGGAGGGCAGGGCTAGCTCCGTTTCACTGGGAAACAGAGGCTCAGAGCTTAGGCTAAGTCAGTTCCCCACGAGTACCAGCTCCCAAGTGTCAGAGTCGGGATTTGAACCATTGATTTCAAGCCGTGCATCCAGTTTCCCTGACGTTGGCCATAGCTGACAGTGGTGAAGCCATTGTCCTGTATGGAGGAAGTAAACAGCTCCACAGTCCCCTAGAAAACTCTGCAGCCACCATCCCAGGCCAGGACCAGCCAAAAGTTCAACAGAGGAGGCTTGGGACCACTCCATTTGTGACCCATCAACCCACCTACAGACGCACCCCTCAGCCAGTCACTCAGCTCAGAATAAAAGAAGAGCTGGAAAATTCCTCCATCCTTGTCATCCGCCTGTCCCCACCCCTTCTTCTCTGGTCTGAAAAATGTTGAGTTGATTATATTCTGTGCTCAATCACCAGAAATAATCAATCTGTAATTAAGAGCATCCTCCAGCCCTTTGCAAACCTTCCTCAGACCTCCCACCCACTCCAGCCTCCCCCTACCCGCACCTCCGCCACCACCATCCCCTCACCTCCCCCTCCCACCTGCCTTTCCAGCATGGAATTGTTTTAATGAGATTTCTCTGTTACAAATGACCAGTTTGTTATAATTATATGTGGTGCAGCAATCGTGGCTTAAAGATGATTTAAAGCAGGGAAGGCTCCAATTTATTAGGCATCAAATTTTCTGTGGTGAACTTTTTAACTGGAAGCTGCTGCTCTGACACGGAGGGGGCCATCTCTGCCACCCTGGGCTGAGCAATAGTCCTGAAATATTGATGGTTGCTGGGCGGAAATGTAGCCGAGGAGACTTAACTTTGATTGANATCAAATTTTCTGTGGTGAACTTTTTAACTGGAAGCTGCTGCTCTGACACGGAGGGGGCCATCTCTGCCACCCTGGGCTGAGCAATAGTCCTGAAATATTGATGGTTGCTGCTCGGAAATGTAGCCGAGGAGACTTAACTTTGATTGAAATAGAGGAATCCCTCAACAACATCTTGGCTGTCCTGGGTGTCCCGTTCCCCTCCCCAGTGCCGGAGGGAAGGCGGAGCGAACAGAAGGGAGTGAGACGGCGCTGCCGCTCAAAACCAGATGAAGGATGAAGAATGTGAGCTTCTGGACTCACTGCCCGAAGCGTTCCCATGCAGGACTTCTCCACGGAGAGTCATCATCATGTGTTGCTTAAATTCTATAAAAAGCTTTGGTGACAGCCAGAGCTGGGGAGCCTTTGAGACTTCTGGCTTCGGGTTCAAATCTGAAGCTTGCTACTTTCTCCCTGTAAAATCAGCTTTCTGAGTCCAGCAGAGAGTTCCCTGAGATAACGAGTGGAAAGCACTTTGTCTAGAACCTGGTATGCAGCAGGCACTGACTACCTGACAGTAGTGCTCTTGCTTTGCATCTAGTAACTTATGAGGGCCTCACAAACCTGTGTGTCACATATAGTTGGTGTCGTTGTCCCATGGAGAAATGAAGGCCTGGAGAGTCAAGGGCTGCCCCACACCTTAGGTGGTGGAGCTGGGTCAGAGCCCTAGCTTACCCTCTAGCCCCCAGTCCTGGCACCTTTTCCATGCTATATACCCATTCCTAGAAGTTTCCAGAAGGAAGCAGGACTGCCATTGTGATTGAAAACAGCAGTTAATTCTTTCAAAATACAGCTAGAAAGGCTCAGGCTTGAAATCAGGAAAACTACCTTGGCGCAAAGGAAGAAAGGAGGAAGCTGAGGGAGGCTGAACAGACCCTTCCCCTTTCAGAATGTGGAGGCTTCCACTTGTCGTGGGCACAGCCTTTAGGGGCTTGGCCCATCAGGACCACCCTGGGATGGGGTTGAGTATATGCCCCGTCTCCCACTGGAGCCTGAGTTCCCCAGGGTAAGGGTCCTATCTCACCGCCTGCCTCCAAGAACACATAGGTGTGCAGTAATCTAAACTGCATGCTCCCTGAGGTCAGGGGCAGGGCCTGTTTGGTTCATTCCTGGAGGCTAACCCAATGCCTGGCACACAGTAGGTGCTAAATGTTCAGTTGCTCAGTCGTGTCTGACTTTTTGTGACCCCATGGACTGCAACATGCCAGGCCTCCCTGTCCTTCACTATTTCCAGGAGTCTGCTCAAGTTCATGCCCATTGATGCCATCCAACCCTTTCATCCTCTGTGGCCCTGTTCTACTTTTGCCTTTAATCCTTCCCAGCATCAAGGTCTTTTCCAATGAGTTGGCTCTTCACATCAGGTGGCCAAAGGATTGGAGTTTCAGCTTCAGCGTCAGTCCTTCCCATGAGTATTCAGGGTTGACTTCCTTTAGGATGGACAGGTTTGACACTAAATAATAACTTGTTAAAGAGTGACTGAATGAATGGAGAGTGTTAGTTGCATTAGATGAAATGGCCTCTCCTCTCTGACCCTGCTCTCTGGAGAGCACAGTATTGCCCATCCTTTTTGGCAATGTCCCCAGCTACAAGGAAGAGAGATCAGCCTCCCTGGTCTGCTGGGATTCCAGCGTGGATTCCAGGACTCCAGCTCCTACACCAGTAACGTGAAGAGTTACAAAGTTCCTTACACATCAAGTTCTGACTTAGGGGTCATTTCTAGGCCTAGGTGAGAGGATCAGTGGCCCAGTGCGGGTGGCTGGGGTGGCGTGGGGAGGAAGGAGAGGAGGGAGAAGAGGTGGAGGTGAGGGCGCCCCCTTCTGTCCAACTCTGGTCTGTGCAGAGTCTCAGCCTCCTGCTCATTACCCTCCTTCTCTGACCAACTGCCTGGTGAGAGGCATCAGGGCCTCCTTTGGCTCTCTGACCCCTATCAGGGGATAGGAAGATGGAAGGGGCATGTGCTGGTCCACCATAGTTGCATGAAAAGGATGCTTGCCAGCAGGCTGAGAGCCCCTCCAGGTGGCCCACGCGCAGGGTCGGTGGTACCCTGCTTCTCCCACTGCTGTCTTCTGGGATCGGGGTCCAGACTGTCCTCAGGATCACTATGTCGACAACCACAGACCTCCTGAAGGGCGGGGCAGCTCCAGGGGGATGTTCAGAGGCTGAAGTCCTCAAGCAGCAGACTTGAAGGTGAAATGCAGTGCTGCACTGTCAAGTGAAGTTTGAATTTGAATTTCTAGGAGCCTTTGTCCCTGAATGGTGTTGGCCTCATGATAGAAGCTGAACCTCCAAGACGTGGTCCTTCCACATCTCAAATCAGTCTCCCCATCCTCACCTTGGCACTCTGTCAGTGAATATCTAGCCATTTGGTGATGTCAGGGAGGATTTGGCCAGCACAAGTTGGCTCTTTGGGGATCCTCAACCAGGGAGATGAAATGATGTACTGAAAGCTTTGTCGTATTTATCAGCAAAACACTAATGCTGAGATGCAGCTTTGCCTCAAGGTAGCTCTCTGGTCTCAGAGAAGGCGATGGCACCCCACTCCAGTACTCTTGCCTGGAAAATCCCATGGACGGAGGAGCCTGGTAGGCTGCAGTCCATGGGGTTGCTAAGAGTTGGACAGGACTGAGTGACTTCACTTTCACTTTTCCCTTTCATGCACTGGAGAAGGAAATGGCAAGCCACTCCAGTGTGCTTGCCTGGAGAATCCCAGGCACGGGGGAGCCTGGTGGGCTGCCGTCTGTGGGGTTGCACAGAGTCAGACACGACTGAAGCCACTTAGCAGCAGCAGCAGCAGCAGCAGCAGCAGCAGCAGCAGCAGCAGCTCTCTGGTCTAAGCTCAGGGACTCAGTTTTCCCTCTGTGACAAGAGGCAATGACTGTAATTCTTGCTCTGTCAGCATTCCTGGTCTAGGAGAGTCTGGTGAACAGGGATCAAGACCTTTCTTCTGCTTCCTGGTCCCTGCCCAACTAGTGAGTGCTGACCGGATGAAGGATTATCATTATGGCGAGGAGTGCAGAAGCTGACCTCTGGGGGCGTTGGTCGGTGCTCCGGTACTCTGCGGACAACAGGGACCCATTCCTGCGCTGGTCTGTGGCTCTCTCAGGGTCCTTCTGTTCTGGACATCCCCGAATGCCTGTTCCCTCCTCTCACCCCCTGCTTTCTCTTCTCCATCAAGCTGGTGTTCTTCCATGTCTCCATAATGGAATTTTAGCCCTGTCTTGTCCCATCCCATCAGTCACCCCAGGCTCTGCCCCTGCGCCCATGGTAACAGGGATGGCAGGACCCTGCCCATGGTGCCCCTGCCTCCACCCCATCAGCTCTCTCCTGGACTCAGAGTGGGCCTTCAGGGTGGGTCCCCTCCTAACCAGCCCCTCTCCCTGTCTCTGTTGATGACTACTGACCCTGTGACCTCCTAGCTGACAGTCTCTCAGAGCAGCGGCATTCTTTTCTTCGGACAGTGAATATTTACTTGGTGCCTACTGTGCCCTGGGTAGAGTCCTGATTCCTGGCCCAGCGTACCAGGCCCTTGGTGATCTGTCCCTGCCCTGTGCCCCCGCCCCTCCCCGGGCTCTGGGCACAAGATCTGTCCACAGGTCCCCAAGGTGCCATGCGCTCTCACATCCCCATGCCCGTGCATCCCTCTCCACCTCTCCTGCGCTGCTCTGACTTCTCCCCGCTTGCTCTACCAGCCCTCTTGGCTTCATTAACTCATCTTCTAAGATCAGTTCTGCTGCCACCTCTCCTAAGCCAGGCTCTCTGCCACCTGGTGGCACCTCTTACCACCCTGTGGTCTAAGCATACGGCCCGGCAGTTCCTCCACCCCTCTGTGAGCACGCGAGGCAAGGCCACGTCTCCTGTCTCATCGTTTTTCCTAATGCCCTGCACGCAGGGGAGTTTCAGAACAGGCGTTTTGAATACACAACCGTTTTCCTTGGCTCCCGTTTATAAGCTTTCTCTTCTATTTTAGCTTGTACGTTCTGCAGCAGGGATAGGCCTAATGAAGAATAATAACAGCCATAGGTTATTTATTTATTTAAGGCATGGAATTGTAGACTTATTTATTTTCCTTTTATTTCTGGCTGCGCTGGGTCTTTGTTGCTGCACGTGGACTTTCTCTAGCTGCTGGGAGTGGGGGCTGCTCTCTAGCTGTGAGGCACGGGCTTCTTACTGCGGTTGCTTCTCTCACTGTGGGTCATGGGCTCTAGGGTACGCAGGCTTCAGTAATTATGGTGCACGGGCTTAGTTGTTCTGTGGCATTTGGAAACTTCCTGGACCAGGGACTGAACCCGTGCCCCATGCACTGGAAGGCAGATTCTTTTTTATTTTTTTTTTTTTTGCCACTTTATTTATTTTTCAAATTGAAAAATATAATTGTTTTACAGAATTTTGTGGTTTTCTGTCAAAGATAAAGAAGAATCAGGAAGGTGTATTCATAACCACTAGATCACCAGGGAAACCCCAGACAGTTTGTTAACTGCTTACTATAGACCAGTCCTGGGTGTTCATTGGAAGGACTGATGCAAAAGCTGAAACTCCAATACTTTGGTCACCTCATGCGAAGAGTTGACTCACTGGAAAAATTCCTGATTCTGGGAGGGATTAAAGGCAGGAGGAGAAGGGGACGACAGAGGATGAGATGGTTGGATGGCATCACCGACTCCATGGACATGAGTTTGGGTAAACTCTGAGAGTTGGTGATGGATAGGCAGGCCTGGCATGCTGTGATACATGCGGTTGCAAAAAGTCGGACACAACTGATCGATTGAACTGAACTGAACTAAACTGATTTGCCAGTCATTTGCTGAATTCTTAGCATCCATATCTCATTAAATCCTTATTACTAGAGGTAGGTACTATGACACATTATTATTTCCATTTAACAGTGAAACTGAGGCTCAGAGAGGTTAACTGCTGATGCCTGCACTTGAACCTTGTGTCTAATTTCAGTGCTTGGACACTGACCCCTGGACTACCTGGCCAACACCCACCCCAGGATTAGCCTACCCAACCTAATCCCTGGGGAGGAGGCTCAGATGCCTGGGCCCCCTCGTTGAGGCTTGGCCTCTGTGGAGTTCTGTGGTTGCTGCCCTTCTGTACAATATACCTCCTGCACTGAACAGTAGAGGGAAGGCTCGTCACCCCAGGCCAAGGCTGGAAGCAGCCTATTTACAACCCTGGAGGGAGGTGTGGGGAGCAGGGACGAGAGGGTGGTCCAAGCCCCCTTCCCACTGCATATCTGAGTGCTTGGGTGGATGGGGAGCTTTGAGAACCTGTAGGAGACTCCGTTCATTTTAGCTCCGAGCCCCACATGGAGCTAAATAACAGGAAAGCTCCCACGACGGGGGCACACGAGACCCAGGCAGCTGCAGCTCCGACAGCCCGGCTGCGTGCCGGCACCGAGAGCAAGTCACTTACTGGGACACCCTGGCGGGAGGGACTTCAGAACCTGCACAAGTCGGCCACGCAGCCAATCACCACCCCACAGGGGGCCAGCAGGGATAACTGGGGAGGAAAAAACACTTCAGATTCTTTCCAGGCCCTGGAACTCACACATCTTTCCCAGCTAGAAGTTCATCTGGGGAAGCACGTTCCAGAACCAACGAGGCAGGCTTTCTTCTGCCTCACTTCCGGGAAGGAGAATGGCCCAGGCACAGGATGGGCAGTAGACAGCTGTCCAGCCTGCTCAGGCATGTCCTTCAAGGCTGCCCGGTGGTGCCTGTGGCTTCTGAAAACCTGAGAAATTGCCATGGAGGGTAGGGTTTGATTCCAAGGGACAGGAACCAGAGTTTCTCAGAAACCTCTCCTGGAGGGAGAGTCTGCCCCAGAGGTTGTTATACTATTCCTGTCTCTTATACACATCTCTCTCTGGTCTTGGAGAAGGCGATGGCACCCCACTCCAGTACTCTTGCCTGGAAAATCCCATGGACGGAGGAGCCTGGTAGGCTGCAGTCCATGCGGTCGCTGAGGGTCGGACACAACTGAGCGACTTTACTTTCACTTTTCACTTTCATGCATTGGAGAAAGAAATGGCAACCCACTCCAGTGTTCTTGCCTGGAGAATCCCAGGGACAGGGGAGCCTGGTGGGCTGCCGTCTATGGGGTTGCACAGAGTCGGACACAACTGAAGTGACTTAGCAGCAGCAGTATTCTATCTTTTGGGATCCTGTTTGGATAAAAGTAATTTATGTTTTTAGTCTTTATTGTTACTACTATACATGTGTGTGTGTATATACACGTATGTGCATAGTCATGTCTGACTCTTTGGGACCCTAAGGACTGTAGCCCACCAGGCTCCTCTGTCCATTGAACTTTCCAGTCAAGAATTCTGGAGTGGTTTGCCACAAGCCCACATCTCTTAAGGCTCCTGCATTGGCAGGCAGATTCTTTATCAACTGCATCTCCTGGGAAGGCAGAGTGAGTGAGTGAGTGTGTGTGTGTGTGTGTGTGTGTGTGTGTGTGTGTGTGTGTGTGTGTGTNCGTGTCCGACTCTTAGCGACCCCGTGGACTGCAGACTACCAGGCTCCTCCGTCCATGGGATTTTCCAGGCAAGAGTACTGGAGTGGGGTGCCATTGCCTTCTCCAGGTGGGGTGTACTAGAGAATCCTAAAAGAATTCAAGAAACCTGAGGAAGAAAAAAGAGAGGAACACAAACATATAGGTCGAACGTCCCTTTCTGAAAAGAACCACAATTTAACTGGGACACAGTATTTAATTCACCAGATGTTAGTTTTAGACTGAGAGTTCTGAAGGTTGTTTCTCTATTAGTCCCCACACTAGGTGTGAGGCAGGACACACCTGTAGGTGGGATGGAGCACCCCAAAGGGCAGAAACAGAAGCACCCCAAGTATGTTATCTTTCAAGTGTACTATGAGTACGAGATCAAAGAGTCTGTTCATATCCTTCTTAGAATAATCCTAAAATGTAAATGTGCATTTTAACAAACTCATTCTTTAAAACATGTCAATTACTTTACCATTTCGACATTAACTTTGTGTTATAATGTCTACTCCAGTATTCTGGCCTGGAGAATTCCACGGACTGTATAGTCTATGGGGTCGCAAAGAGTAGGACACAACTGAGCGACTTTCACTTTCACCTGGTTATGAATATTCCATCTTTTCAGTTCCTCAGTAACAAGCTGCAACTGGATGATTGTGGAAGGATAAAAAACCATGGATTAGTAAATCAATAAGGAAAAAAGACTTAGTGCAACATGAAAATCTAGATCCTGTTGTTCATAAAGGAGGAAAAAACTCTTCTAAGAAAGTACTAATATAAAAGCTTTCTCTTTTAAAAAAGTATTTTATTACTTGACATAATAGGGATAATCATTATTCTAAGTAAAAAATAAAAATTTTTATTAGCATGAATTTTATCATTCATTATATTGTACAGGGCCAATTTTTATGTTTTAAACTCATATGTGGAATCATCAATATTTTATAGTTCATACTTACATATGTATTTTGTTCTTTCCCGAAAAATTGAAATCGCAAACTGCTTTATTCATTTCTTATTACCCACACATTATACCAATACTCACTGTCTTTCATTCACTAATTAGCAAGGAAGAATTGAAAGGAAAAGGGACTCTGGGTTGTCTTAGATTTTCTTTTCTTGTATGTTGTAGCTTTTAGTTAAGTGGCATGAGTAAGAAAGAATGTAATAGGTCTTTTTAAATATATATATATATTTGTGTCTTCCTAGAATCCCATTACTTTCTTTCTCTGAACCAAGTTCTGGTTCAAATGAAAAGCATGAACTCTTGGGGTACCCACTTATTCAGTCTTGGATGTATGAAGATAAAATGAGCATACAATTCTGGTGGACTTAGGATGCATGGGAGTTGAGTGAGACCCAAAGTCAGTGCTTGTTAAATCTGTTGTGAAAGTTTAATGATTACTAATAATTATAGTTACTAATTACTAATAATTATAGTTACTAATACTATATGGAAATGATTGGCAAAGTTCTGTGGACCCAATTGCGTCTATTTCCTCTGCTCCAGTGTCTCTATGAACTTCACTCGCAAAGTACAAGTTCAAAGATAAAATTGTTAAAAATTCAGAGCTTTTCAACAAGTGCAGGGCACTTCTGAGAGTGGGGCTTTGTGTAACTGCATTTGTTGCATGTCTGTGAACTGGCCCTGGAAGCTACAGATCCAGGCCCTATGTCGTCCTTTCCTCATCTGATGCCTATAGATTCCATCCTGGCTGTTACTACGTATGCATGCCAAGTCGTTTCAGTTGAGTCTAACTATTTGCAACTCTATGGACTGTAGCCCTCCAGGCTCCTCTATCCACGAAATTCTCCAGGCAAGAATACTGGAGTGGGTTGCCATTTCCTGCTCCAGGGCCTCTTCCCAGGTTTCAAACCTACGTCTCTTTGTCTCCTGCATTGGCAGGTGGGTTCTTTACCAGGTGCACCACCTGGGAAGTTCCTAAGTATATGGGCTACTAAAAGTTAAGCTGCTTTCAGACCTGGCTCTTGGCATTGGTGTCCTTAGGGTGAACACAGATGAAGAAAGCCAGTAGACCAGATTCTGCCTGGAATTTGGGGGATGCTCCACTTAGGGGTGTCTTGCTTCTCTCAGCCCAGAAAAAGGTCTGAAACATTGAAGAGATCTTGTATATTATTCCCTGTGCACAACTGATGTGCTCCACTTATCAGGAACTGCCTGCCAATGAGACAGAGTTGAATTTTTCTGGAATATCATACAAGTCTCACCAAAGATTTGGAACTTTCATGACCTTGACTATCATTTTTTATGATGACTCCTAATTTTATATCTCAAGCCCAGGGACTTTCTGTTTGAACTTCAAACCCACAATTCTAACCACATACGTGACTCTCCATTGGCATGCTTCACTGACACCTCAGACTCAAAATATCCAACTCAGTTCATTGTGTGTGTGCGTGTTCAGTCACTAAGTTGTGTCTGACTCTTTGTGACCCCATGGACTGTAGCCTGCCAGGCTTCTCCGTCCATGGGATTTCCCAGGCAAGAATATTGGAGTGATTGTCATTTCCTTCTCCTGAACCAGGAGGGGATCTTTCTGAACCAGGGATCCAACCCACATCTCCTGCACTGGTAGGCAGATTCTTTACCACTGAGCCACTAGGGAAGTCCCAATTTATTGCACTATTCCCCAAATGTTCTCCTGCTCCTTCTTCAGAAATTCCCATTTTGGTAGCAGCTACACAATCCCAAGCTATGGTGGAGGTAATGAAAATAATGGTGACCTCCCTCAAAAGATCCCATGCATGTACTGCTACAGACCATGCCCCGAAACCTGCAGCAGGCCACCACTGACCCACACCTTCACCGGAGACTCCCAGACACCCACAGGCAAGTCTCCTGTGGGGTCACTGTCCTTGGTCCTAGTGCACAAGTTTCTGTTGTGTCCTCCAAGAGTCTATTTCCCAGGCTTATATAAGTTCTGGCAGCTCTGTGGTGGGGTTAATGGTGACCTCCTCCAGGAGGACTTATGTCATACCCACACCAAGAGCCCCTGTCCCTGCGGCAGACCACTGCCAACCCATACCAGATGGAGAAACAGTGGAAACAGTGGCTGACTTTATGTTTTTTGGCTCCAAAATCACTGCAGATGGTGACTGCAGCCATGAAATTAAAAGACGCTTACTCCTTGGAAGGAAAGTTACGACCAACATAGACAGCATATTAAAAAGCAGAGACATTACTTTGCCAACAGTCTAGTCAAGGCTATGGTTTTTCCAGTGGTCATGTATGGATGTGAGAGTTGGAATATAAAGAAAGCTGAGTGCTGAAGAATTGATACTTTTGAACTGTGGTGTTGCAGAAGACTGTTGAGAGTCCCTTGGACTGCAAGGAGATCCAACCAGTCCAT
>SJYV01050981.1:296959-326440 GCA_006410875.1 Neotragus pygmaeus
GGGGTCGCTAAGAGTCGGACACGACTGAGTGACTTCACTTTCACCTTTTACTTTCCTGCATTGGAGAAGGAAATGGCAACCCACTCCAGTGTTCTTGCCTGGAGAATCCCAGGGACGGGGGAGCCTGGTGGGCTCCCGTCTCTGGGATCGCACAGAGTCGAACACAACTGAAGCGACTTAGCAGCAGCAGCAGCAGCAGTACACCCCACCAACTCACAAACTGGATCTGGGAGAAAAGGAACTTCCCAGGAAGCAGTCATGAAGCTGCAATCCTGGTGCCCTATAAGCCCTGTCTAGAGAGTTATTTGGTTTTCTTATAGTTGTTGTGCTTCCCTGGTGGCTCAGACTGTAGAAAATCTGCCTGTAATGTGGCAGACCCAGGTTCAATCCCTGGGTCAGGAAGATCCCCTAGAGAAGGGAATGGCTACCCAGTCCAGTACTCTTGCCTGGAGAATCCCATGGACAGAGGAGCCTGGCGGGCTACAGTTCATGGGGCTACAAAGAGTAGGACACGACTGAGCAGCTAACACTTTCACTTGTAGTTGTTAGTCATGTTTCTCTTCACAGTTAAAATCAGCGTGGGACTGTTTTCCCATCTCCAAAGTTCCGGGCAGCCTGAGTGATTAATGAATCTGTTCCATCCTTAGGAGGGTTTGAAAGATGCCTAGTAAGGAGTGGTGAGGGAATTTATGATCCCCCAGTGACCCATCTTGCCCCACTGTCTGCCTGATGAAGGCTGACAGTGTTTTCTGGGAGCCCCATGTCAAGTGTTGTTGTTTTTCAGTCGCTCAGTCATGTTTGACTCTTTGCGACCCCATGCACCGCAGCACGCCAGGCTTCCTTGTCATGTCAAGTGGAGGGAAGGAAAACCAGCCTTATTTGTGCTCCAGAGTGCCACTGTTGCTTGGATCCCAATTCTAGTTTCCCTTGTAGGCATTCAGAAACTTCAGAACTCCAAGCATCACACTATTGCCCCCTGGTGGATGACGATGTAACAGTTTCTCCTTGCTAACACCTAGGTGGAGTATTTCTCTGAGCTTGGATATTCATTTGATACATGAATCCCAGTAAATGACCACCCTAACATATATACTCTCTCTGGAGCAGTCAAGTATTTTGCTGTAAATTGGGCAGTTTAGACTCTCACTTAGCTGTCAATATATCTTAATCATCAGGGTTTTCCACCACCATGCTTTTTACTGACGTTTCTATTGCCCACAGAAAGTCCAATTCTCTAGTCCCTGGCAAGCTACTTGCAAAATTTCTGAGCAGCAATTACTGGGGACAACTACCACCACTGAGGGTCTAGAGGATCCAGTCCTCAGCAGTGAGACTTACCAGATATTTCAAACTGTAAAAACAGTTCAGTCGCTGACCTCCTTAACCCTTACAGGAATGACTCCCTTAGAACTAGATGGTGTTTGGGTAATAAAAAAAATGAATATCCAAGTGTTTTGACTAAAGCCCACCCTCTACACCACTAGAATAAACCAGATACTAGAAAATTCTTATTTAAAAAATTGTTCTCCCCTATCTGATACAGGGTATTACCCAAAACTACAACAATGTCATTCTTAATGGAGAAATTTTCTTGAAAAATCAGCATTGGGAAAAAGACAACTATAACTACTACATTCAACGTGGNTAGAATAAACCAGATACTAGAAAATTCTTATTTAAAAAATTGTTCTCCCCTATCTGATACAGGGTATTACCCAAAACTACAACAATGTCATTCTTAATGGAGAAATTTTCTTGAAAAATCAGCATTGGGAAAAAGACAACTATAACTACTACATTCAACGTGGTACTTCTCTTCTTGTACATTGGCATACCCTATCCTAGCCCACATGTATTTTGTTTATCCCAGTTAGCAAGTAAAGGTAGAAATAAAAATTAAAAGATAAGGACTGCAAAAGAAGAAACGTATTTATTCACAGATGATATTAAAATATAAGAAGTTCTTAAATCATTCAAATTAATGAGAATAGCAAAATGACTGGATATAGAATCAATTGTTTTTCTGTATGCCAACAAAACCAAAATTATAGAAAGCATCCATTTTTAGAACAGACTAATTTTTGTAGCAATTAGTCTTTCAAACATATTAGACCTTTAAACAATTAAGTACATAGGAATTAATCTAATAAAGTATGTTTAAAACTTTTATGGAGAGAGTTATAAAACTTTATTACAAATCATTAAAGAACATCTAAATAAGTAAAGAGAATACCTTAGTAGATAGGAAAACAAAAATCCTAAAGTCCCAACAATATCTAACTAATGTATAGATTCCATGCATTGCTATCAAATTACCCTAAGGATTTTTCTAGAAAGTTTTCAAATGTTAAAATTTCTAGGATAAGTCAAAGCCAGGGATCACATAGATGTTCTAAGGAAAGGAGGAGAAAGGGAGGTGGTATAAGACTTGCCGTTTCAAAATTTATCAGGAAGCCAAAGAATGATTGGCAAATTGACAGTGTAACAGAGAAGAGCCCAGAAACAGACCTCTAACATGTTTGAAAGTGATGTGACAGAGTTAGTACTGCAGATGATTGGGGAAAGAATAAACCATTCAGTAAATGGTACAAGGATGACTGGACATCCACCTTAAAAGAAATTTTGTCTCTACCTCACAGTGCACACAAAAATCCATTAAAATGAATTAAAGACTTGAATGTGAAAGGTAATTAAGATAGACACAGTGAAATTTTATTCTTGGTTTGGGATTTGGTAATGATTTTAATCCAAAGGGCAGGCTAAGTCCAAAATCTCAGATGAGAGCTTTTAAAATGTAGTACAAATAAATCAAGGAGCCCAAGGAAAAGCAGTCAAGATGCAATGTTTCATTCAATTAATAGTTAGCATACTAAATCATTAAATCTGTGAAAAGTATACCAAAGTGCACTGGCATTCCTAGGTCCATGCAGTCTTCTTAGGTATCTTATAACCCCTTGAGAAAATCTTCCTTATATTTTAAAAGAGTAATCTTTTATGAATCTTAAACACACGTACAAAATGACACTATCAGTTCAGTTCAGTCGCTCAGTCGTGTCCGACTCTTTGCGACCCCATGAATTGCAGCACGCCAGGCCTCCCTGTTCATTACCATCTCTCGGAGTTCACTCAGTCTCATGTCCATCGAGTCCGTAATGCCATCCAGNTTCCATGAATTTTTTAAAAGGGATAATTAAATAAGTTCTAGGGGAAATACATGATTTTACTTAAGAATATGATAGTGTCACATATTGAACTGCCAAATCTATTACTGGCTTCCCACTCTTGACATTTGAGAATTCAAAGCAGTTGTTGATAACCTCTCATAATAAATTGACTGAGCCGGATAATCCCTCTTACAATATTTCTTTTTCTAAATGTTATTTAGAAACTTCAAATGAGAAAAACAGCTCTTTGGAGGATGAAAGGTCACATGTATAAAATACAGCTTTTAGGACCATTTTTTTTTTACTGGCCTATTTGAAATGCAAAGCCTCACTGAAAATCAATTTTGACAGAATTTCAATGTATCAATCTGTTGTGTGATTTTTATGTGTGGTGTTCTGTTATTGTTTTAAATAATTTTGGTTCTTCTCAGTTTCCAAAGATACATTTTATTGTGCTAAGAAATACAAAGCAATTTGTTTTGCTAGATGAGCTTCAGGAGTTATGTTTGTCTAAGGAATGTTCTCTGTGTTTTAAATGAACATAATTGTTTACCAAAAGCTGGAGAAAAGTACTTCAGTATTTCAGAGGATCATTTGACTTCTGTGCACTGACAGCTGAGTTGATTTGTGCCATTTACAGATTCTTCTTAACTGTAAATACAACTTGGGGGGTTATAATAAATGTTGAGGGAGAGTGTAATAAATGACTGATGTCAATAGGAATTCAAGGAAGGCTGGAGCAAGATAATGTGCGGTGGGGTGGTTATGGATCTATAAGTGAATAAAATATATACTACTAAAACTAGAGTCTGATAAACATTTTTTGCCCTGAAGACCGTCTTCCTTTGAAAAGGAAATTCCTGGGAGGAAAATGGACCAGATGATGAGGACCAACCGCGGAGACAAACCAGTAATTCTGTGCTATGGAAGAAAACATGCTGGCTGTCCTTTTGTTAAGGATGTAATTACACTTGTTTTTTTATTTTATATTAGATGACCATACTGCCGTTTTTACCTGTTATAAATAAAGAGACCTTGATGTTTTTACTTTCAAGTTGCATGTTAGAACCAGTAGAGGAAGGATGGCATCTGTGTGTATGCAGGAGTGATGCTGGCCTGTCTAGCTCCCGAATTTGCATCACCTAAGGAAACAGAAGAGAAGGGGATGACAGAGGATGAGATGTTTGGATGGCATCGCTGACTCAATGGACATGAGTCTGAGCAAACTCAGGGAGATGGGGAAGGACAGGGAGGTCTGGCTTGCTGCAGTTCATGGGGTTGCAAACAGTCTGACATGATTTAGGGACTAAACAGCAACAACAGAGAAAGCCCATATCTCTTTTTAAAAAAAGATAAAGGAGGGCCATCCCTGGTGGTCCAGTGGTTATGAACCTGCCTTTCAGTGCAGGTAGTATGAGTTCGATCCCTGGTCAGGGACCTAAGATCCCACATGACTTGGAACATCTAAGCCTGTGCCACACTACTAATCTGCACACCACAACTAGAGTCTGTGCACCACAAGGGAGATCTGATGTAACCAAATAAGTCAAAAAATAAATATTTTTATAAATCACATAAAGAAGAAATCCTCTTCTCTGTGAAATGAAGCCAGTGTTCTCCTGTTCATTTTTAAAAAATACTTTTTAAACCTTGCTAGTTTCAAGTCACTAGTCATCTTTTCTAAAAAATCTATTTATAAGCAGCTAACAGAGCACTCCACATTGACCCCACTGGTGATTAGTTGTTGGGTGAATGAATATGCAGAATGGTCAAAGGAAGGTCTGAAGAAAAGAATGAAGACCATATTGATTAGATATATTCTGTTTTGCCTTTCTGTTTGCAAACTTGAACTAGATTATAGTTGCTAACATCAGGACTAGGATGATCATTTCATTCATTCAACAAAGACTTATTAGACATACATTATGTGCCAGGTACTGTGTCACACGCAGTACAAAGATAGTCCTGTGTTCCCTGTGATATTAAACATTACTCCAGCAGAAAAGATAGAAATTAATTAAAAATTTATTATTTCAGACTCAAATAGTAGAAGACACATGGTTCTCTGGAGCATGTAACAAAACAATCTGGCCCAGGATTAGCTGTCAGCAAAGGTGTCCATGAGCAGAGGACAGNGATGGTTGCTTGGCATCACTGACTCAATGGCCTTGAGTTTGGGTAAACTCTGGGAGTTGGTGATGGACAGGGAGGCCTGGTGTGTTGCGGTTCGTGGGGTCGCAGAGTCAGACACGACTGAGTGACTGAACTGACTGACTGACTGAAGTACCAACAATAAAATGATGTGCCCACTACCTGCACACCTCTCCTATGTAACCCACATCAGTAGTAAACCATAAAATAAGAGTAGGTAAAGTTTAGAAAAATCTACTTTCCCCCATAGAAACTGTTTTGATTCTATCTGAAATGTAAAATATCATATGAGGGGGACTTTGCTGGTGGTCCAGTGGCAAAGAGTCCAAGTTCCCAATGCAGAGGGCCCACGTTTCATCCCTGATCAGAGAAATAGAGTCCCCATTCCACAACAAAGACCCAGGACAGCCCAATAAACAAAGCAAAAGTTGGAACTTTTTTGCTTTGCTTTGTTGTAAGAATTTGGTTGGTTTGTATGTTGGATACACTGGTGCACTCAGTCAGTCCTGGGAGTCCCATTTCAAGAGGGACTTTGCTGTATCTAGGGGCTAGATCTCATGTGTCCTTCCTGTCTTCCAAAACATCCCACGGCTCCCCTGTGCCCATGGAACAGAAAGCAATCTCTTTCACCTGGAAGCACTCAAAGCCTGCCAAGTCCTGAAAAAGGAGGCTGTTTCTTAAAAATCCAAATGAGACACATGATTTAAAAGCCAAAACTACCAAAAGGTTCATAAAGAAATACAGCAGTCTCTGGTTTTACCCCTCTCAACAAATTCAGTCCTATTATGCAGGGCCTATCATTTTAATCTTTTTGATTTATTTATTCTGATAATTACTTTGCTATCTCTAAATAATATGTTTTTACTGATGTATCTGGTTTTGTGAACTTTACACATTATCTATTGATTTCTTGTGATAGTGGTTGAGTGTTTACTACACAACCTCCACTTTCCCTTCCTTCATTCTTCTACTATTACTATTTTGGGGGAAAAAGTCAATAAATAATGTTTATTGCTTTCTTATGGAAATTTTGTTTACTGCCTCATCAAATTAGTTGCACATTTTTTGTATAGCTTTTTATTTTCTCGAGTTTCTAATTCCTTTCTTTTTGTCATGCTTTATTTGCCTTTGTAGAATTCCTCATGTTTTCTATTTTCCAAAGTTTCATCACATCAAGCATTTTATAAATCTCTCTTTGTTTCTCCTGAAAACATCTTTCCAGGAACGTCAGTTCTGTTCTAGTCTGGACTAGTTGCCCTTTGGATGACCAGGACTGTGATCATTCCTGGAATTGTCCCTTGCTGCCTTCTTGGGCTAAATTCAATGTCTTCCTTAACACACATCTTCCTCTCGATTTATTTCGTTTTCCAAGAGCACACCCTCAAGTAAATTTGCAAGAAAGAGTGAGTGCATGGGAGATAAATGATCTGAGTCCTCTGTGCCTGAAAATACATTTGATTTGCTGTTGTACTCAATTAGGTATAGGATTCTCAATTTCCGGGTTGAAAATTATTCTCCTTTAGGTCTTTGAAGGCTTCTCCAATGTCTTCTTCCTTGTAGCCAGTGTCAAAGATGAAAAAGGTGAAACCAGTCTGGTTCTAATTCTTTGTAGATGAGCTGTTCGCATCCCCTCTTATCTGTATCATTCTTTCCACCACCCCATCTTTCTTCAGCCATAGTTTCCTCAGTTTTCACTCATTTTCTTGAACCTCCATAGAACCATTCAATCTGAATATTCCTTTAAAGTCTGAGAAATTCTTTGGTAATGTTTTGGACATTTTCTTCCCTCTATTTTCTCTCCTTCCTAGGATCCTCTTAACCAGATGAGGAACCACCTGGATTGATCCACTATGTCTTTTTCTTTCACATTTTGTTTCTTTTCATTCTCTTTCAGGAATATTTCTTTGACCTTATCTTTGTAACTTTTTAAATTTAAGAAATATATATATATAAATTTTCAAGAACAGGACGCTATGAAAAAAAGAACAATCAAAACACAAAAGATCTCTTCATTTCCCTGAGGATCCAATTAGAGTCTTTTTAGTGTTTGCTTTTACTTTATCTTTTGTGGTCTGAATTATCTTCTTCAGGGATCAGTTTTTTCCATTGTTGTTGTTGCTTTTTTAAATTCTCAAGTTTTGGGGATTCTTGGATATCTTTTCATATGAAAGTATGAGAGGATAAAAATGCACTTAGCAGATACATGTTTGTGAGCAAGACTGGCTAGCTGATGGACTTTATTCTTGGGGTGATTGGGCTGTGAGCCAGCTATTTTCCTGGGAGTTAGCTAAGTGTCAGAAGAAAGCAGGATCTTTGTTTTAGGGTTATTTGATTCCTTTTTAGAAGAAATTCTTTTCTGTTTTGGCCTGGGGTTAGAGAAATATGGCTGCCAGGAATTCTATACAATGTAGGGATGGGCTGTTACTGTTTGATACATGGATTTTCAATTGGCTTCTTTAATTCAGCTCCAAATATCGCCTACATTCTCTGATGTCCCTTACATCTGAGATGAAAACCTGCTTCCCTGGGCCGGTTGCCTGCATTCTCTGTAGCAGCACACCTTCTCCTAGCTTCATCAGTGACCATTTCACCACCTGCTCTCTTGAAGACATTTAAAAACATTTCACTTGCTGATATGCCTTCTCTCATTCTTTTTGTTATAAACCTTCTTTCTTTCTTCTCTCTCTTCTTTTTCTCTTTCTCCTCCTCCTTCTTCTCCTCCTGCTCCTCCTCCTTTGTAGTCTTCTTCCAAATTATTACAAAATGTCAAAATATTCCTATTCCTTTCTCCTCAGTCCTGTTAAGTCATTCATTCAGAACATGTTGCTATATTGCTTCCTACTTTTTAAAAAAGTGATAGATTCAGTTGATATTTACCCTTAACTCATCCTGTGTCCCTACCTCACCAATTCTAACCACTGTTGAACTTTGGTATTTTTCACTCTTTTGCAAGTTTTTATACTTTTGCTACCTATATGTGGTATACAACATAAGCTTTTGCATTGAGTGTCTTGTATTTTTATATAAAGCTATCAGTGTATACCTATCAACTTCCCCATTACTTCTTTCAATATTTCTTGAGACCGATCAATGTTGTATATGTAGCCTTACTGCTGTATTTGCTTAATTATTCAATCATTCTCTCGTTAATGAAAGGTTAGATTGTTTCCGACTTCTCACTGTTATATACAGTGGTTATATACAGTGCTAATCTGAACAGTCTTGTAACTTTTCCTTGAGCACAGGTGCAAAAATTCCTCTAGTCATATATGCTGTGTCATAGTACACATGCTTCTTCAACTTTACCGGGTAATGGCAAATTGTTTTCCAAAGTAGACATCAATTTATCCTCCCACATCAGCAGCATTAGAGGGTTTTCTTGTTCCATATACTTGCTGGTAGTCCATACTGTCAACAAACCAGATTTGCTAAACTAGTCAGTGTGAAACAGTATCTTTTAATTTGCATTTGATTGTAACAATCAAGTTAGTTAGGCATCTTTTACTGGCATTCAAGCTTCCTCATCTGTGGATTCAATGTACATAACTTTTGCCCAATTTTCTACTGGGTTATCTTTGATTACCTTGATAGTCTTGGTATTTTCTACTTTGGTTACCTTGGTGATTTATAGAAGACTTTATATCTGGCATAGTGTGGGAGGTCTTAGAGACCCACCCTGGACCCACTGGATCAGAGTCTCCATTTGAATAAGACTTGGGTGGTTTGACTGCATGTTTAAGTGTGAGAGGCACTGATGCAGAGCATTTTCTCTGTCTCTTGAATGTTTGGTAGAAGTTCCCTGTAAGGCCACCCAAGGATGATGCTTTGTCAGTCAGAGCTACTGCTGTTGATGTAGGTAAACTGACACTTATTCAGCTACTTTAGTGACTATAGGCCCCTTCTGATTTTTAATTTTCTTTACATTTTAGTAAGTTACTTTTTCCTAGAAAACTGCATTTATCTATGGCTCTTCATGTATTTATAAAAATATATTCATATTAACTTCATTGTTTTAAAATTCTATGTTGTATCAAGTTACACTTTTTTCCATCTTTAATACTTTTGATTTGCATGTCCTTCCCCATTTCATTCTCACATCAATCCTGCCAGAGGTTTGTCTGTTTTACTGCTCTTTTCAAAGGACCAGATTATGGTTTTATTGAATTCTTCCCTTAAAGCATTTTCTATTTCATTATTTTCTGTCTTTATAATCGTCTTCTTCTTACCTTTTTGGAGTTACTTTGACTTCCTTTTTTCAACTTGTTAAGTTGAAGTCAGCTCATTAACTTTTTAATCTTTNTTGAATTCTTCCCTTAAAGCATTTTCTATTTCATTATTTTCTGTCTTTATAATCGTCTTCTTCTTACCTTTTTGGAGTTACTTTGACTTCCTTTTTTCAACTTGTTAAGTTGAAGTCAGCTCATTAACTTTTTAATCTTTCTTTTTCATGATTTAAACATTTGAGGCTATAAATTTCCCACTAATTACCACTGTAGTTGTATTTTACATGTTTTGATATGTCATATTTTTATTATCTTTTAGGTCCAAATGTTTTCTAATTTCCATTATTACTTCTTCTTTGACCCATGAGTTATTTCAAAGTGTGTTTTAAAATGTATGACTGTATAGAATAGTCTTAAAAGATTTTTTAATATATTTCTAACTTAATTACACTGTGGATTGAGAACATGATCTTTATAATGTTACTTCCTTGGTGTTTGTTGTGACTTGCTTTTGGATACCGTAAATGGTTTGTATTTGTAGATGTGTCATCCATATTTGAAAAGAATGTGCATTCTCCTCTAATTGTTAGTTATATTTTTCAAAGCTTTAGTCCTTATCCGTTTCTATTTGCTTCATATATCAATTGCTGACAGCTGTGTTACAAGTGTCATTATGATTTTGGATATGTAAATTTCCCCTTGGAATTTTGTCAATTTTGACTTTATATATTTTAAGGCAGAGGATGAGATGGTTGGATGGCATCACTGACTCAATAGACATGAACTTGGGCAAACTCTGGGAGATAATGAGGGACAGGGAGGCCTGGCATGCTGCAGTCCAAGGGCTTGCAAATAGTCAGACACCACTTAGTGACTGAACAACAGCACCAAAAACATTTTTAGACTATTTAATTAGCTTCATGCAAAGTTAGAATTTCTATATATTTCTGGCAAGTGGTTCCTTTTGATATCGTATGATGTCCATCTCTATTCTTAACATTAAAAGCTATATTGATATGCAACAAAAAACTCCTCCACCAGTGTTCTTTGGGTTGGTGTGTGACTGGGGTATCTTTTTCCAACTTTTTTGTGTTCAACTTTTCTATGTCCTTTCTTTTAAGACAAATCTCTTATAAGCAACACAAAGCTTTTTCAAAAATCCAATCTGTCAATCTTTGTTTGAACAAGTGAGTTTAGTCAGTTTACATGCTATGATTATACATTAGATTTAATGCTACCATTTTATTTTGTGCTTCTTTCACCTAAACTGTATCCAGTTACTATGTCTGTATAACCATTTCCCCCAAAACTTAGTGATTTAAAGCAGACATTTATTATGCCCACAGATTCTGCGAGTCAGAAACTGGGCAGAGCATAGCTCCCCACATTTGGATTCTCATCTAGAAGACTTGAAGGTGGGATTCGTCTCAAGGTTCGCCCACTCACATGTTTGGGTGTTGATGCCAGCTTGTCTGCTGAGACATTAGCTAGATCTAACAGTCCAAATAAACTACCCAGAGCCACTTTGTATGGCTGGAAGTCTGTCATAATATGGTGGCCAAGGGCAAGAATCTTGAAAGAGAGTGCCAGGTGGAAGCCGTATTCCCTTTTATGAACTAGTCTCAGAAATCACAAAGCATTATTTCCACCACATTCTAATTGTCAAGATAATAATAAGGTCCTGCCCAGGATCAAGGGGAGAAAGATCAGACTGTCTGTTGGTGGGGAGTTTAGCAAGATTCTGGAAGAGCATGTGGGATTAAAATTATTGCTGTGGACATTTTCAGAAAATATAATCCACCATACTATGCTTTTTTATTTGATTCATTTTCTTCTTCTTGCCTCCTATTGAAAAATTTCAAGGCTTGTAAAAAATTATTCTCTTATTCTGCTGACGGTCTTGGAAGTCATACATTCTATTTCCATTTTTTAGAGTATGTACCCGTAAAAATTTTTTGAATCTATATGTAACATAAAATTCTAATTTGATTGGTATCCCTGTTTTCCTCTCAAATAAAACAAGGATCTCAAAATGCCTCATTTTAACTCCTATCACTCCTTTTCCGAAGTATAGAGTCTGTGGTTCATATTTTAATTTCTCTTCTATTTATACCCTCAATTATTCATCATTATTTTGTGTATGGCCTTTTTTTCTTTAAATAGCAGCCAAGACATGTTTCACTTTACTGGTACATACCATATTTTTAACTATATCTTTGTTATGCTTTCTTGCATTTATTCCATAGTTGTGCTTTCAACAAAGCCCTATAGTTAAAAACTCTCAATCATTCTATATCTGAAAACATCTTTATTTTACTGTTAGTCTCGAAAAACGGATTTAGCTATGAATAAAATCCAAGGTTGACAGATATTTTCTCTTAGGACATCACATATATTCTTCTACTATTTTCAGGAGTCAGTACAAATGTTCTTTTATATAATCTGTGTATTTTATCTCTGTTTATTTCAAAGATCTTCTTTGCCTTTGGTGCTCTGAAATTTCACAGCAATGTTTCTCGATGTGCATTTAGTTTTAGCCATGCTACTTGAGGCTCTTTACAAATATGAGGATTTCCAATTTTGGCGAATTCTCAATCATTATTTCTTGGAATATTGTATCTTCTCTAATCTCCTTCTTCTGTTCTTTAACTATTGGACATATGATGGACATTCCCGTTCTGTCTCTGTTTCTCTCTTTTTAAAACTAATTAATTAATTAAGCCGAGTCAAGTCTTAATTGTGGCACTCTGGCTCCAGAGCATGCAAGCTCAGTAGGTGCCTCAAGCAGGCTTAGCTGCTCGTGGCACATAGGACCCTAGTTCCCCAACCAGGGATTGAATCCATGTCTCATGCGTTGGAAGACATATTTTTAACCCCTGGACCACCAGGGAGGTTCCCGTGACTCTCTATCTCTTTTTAAATTTTATTTTATTTTTAAAAAAGATTTCTTTGATGTGGATCATTTTTAAAGTCTTTATTGAATTTGTTACAATATTGTTTCTGTTTTCTATTTTGGTTTTTTGGCTATGAGGCATGTGGGAGTCTTAGCTTCCCAAACAGGGATCGAACCTGTACCCGGTGCATTGGAAAGCGAAGTCTTGCCACTGGACAACCAGGGAAGTACCCCCCATGTCTCAGTCTCAAATATTTTCCATCTCTTTGTATTCTGGGTTGCTGTTTGAGTAATTTCTTAAGGTTTCCTTTTTGTTCATGAATTCTTCAGTTATATCTATTATTTAAACTTTCCATTGATGTTTTAACTTACATAACTACACATTTCATTTCTAGAATCTTGGAGGGTCAAATCTACCCTTCATGTTTTCGTAGTGACATTTTACGTTTTCAATTCCTTCTTTTATGTCTTCAATTATTTCAGGAAATAGACTCTATCCAACCCCCAGAAGTTCTCTTTATGCTCTTCTTAGTCACAACCTCTCCCTTTCCTAAGAAAATCATTGTCCTGACTTTGGTAGTAATCGCCTTTCCTTTGCTTCCTTTTTTTACAATCTAAGTTTTTCATGTGCTTTTAAATTAGATTTTAAACTCATCTTCAATAGGATTTTCTCTCTAGAATCCCAGACAAACATAGATAAGAACACATTCTTCTAAGGACATCTTATGTTTGCTTATGATTTTGTTGTTGTTCAGTTACTCAGTCGTATCTGACTCTTTGTGACCCCATGGACTGCAGCATGCCAGCCTCCTCTGTCCTTGGCTTTCTCCTAGAGTTTAGCCAAACTCATCTCCATTGAGTTGGTGATGCTATCTAATCATCTCATCCTCTGTCGCCCCCTTCACCTCCTGTCTTCCATCTGTCCAAGCATCAGGGTCTTTTCCAATGAGTTGGCTCTTCACATCAGGCCAAAGTATTGGAGCTTCAGCTTCAGCATCAGTCCTTTCAATGAGTATTCAGAGTTGATTTCTTTTGGGATTGACTAGTTTGATCTCCTTGCTGTCCAAGGGACTCTCAAGAATCTTCTCCAGGACCACAATTCAGAAGTATCAATTCTTTGATGCTCAGCCTTCTTTATGGTTCAGCTTTCATGTCTGTACATGACTGCTGGAGAAACCATAGCTTTGACTACACGGACCTTTGTCAGCAAAATGATATCTCTGCTTTTTAATATGCTGTCTAGGTTTGTCATAGCTTTCCTTCCTAAGAGCAAGTGTCTTTTAACTGCTTATGTTAGGCATCCCAAATGGAACCACTAACCCATGATCACTTTTTAACATAAAATTACCAACTCGTTTGTTTCTGTACCATGAAGCTAAAGTCAAAGACCAATTTTTCATGAAGAGTTGGTCCTTGGTTGTAAATTGCCAAGTGAGACCTTTAGCCTATGCTGGCTGAGACAAACAAATTTCCTTGTCATCTTCCTAGACAAATTAACCACTTTTTCTACCTCTTTCTCTGGTGGGAATGTAACATTTGAACATCAAGGCAAAGATCTCAGTTCCAACACTTCTCCTCAGAAGGCTCAGCCTAGCTCTTGGGCCTCATGTGAGCACTAACCCCATGGGCTTGCAGTGGCAAAGAGGTTCACAGGCTTGTGGAATGCACCTATGGTTGCTGAGGGGAAGGATGAGGGGAAGGGATAGTTAGGGAGTTTGGGATGGGCATATATACACACTGTTATATTTCAAATGGATAGCCAACAAGGACTTATTGTATAGGACATGTAACTCTGCTTAGCATTATGTGGCAACTTGGATGGGAGAGGATCTTGGGGGAGAATGGATACATGTATATGTAAACAGCAAACAGTCCCTTTGCTGTTCACCTGAAATTATCACAATGTTGTTAATTGCCTATGCCCTAATATAAAATTAAAAGTTAAATTAAAAATAAAGCAAATACAAACACCAGCACGGTCATAAAATACTAAGTAAACAAAACAAAACAAAAAAACATGCAGTGGCTACAGCGTCACTCCAGTGCTTCCTGCTATAGGGTCTTTGTGTCTGGCTTGAGGGTGAATGTTCTTTCTTAAAGGTCAGTTAGGCACTTAAAGAATATTTGCCTTTCTAGGTCTTGGTCCTGGGTGTGCATTCTGGCCAAATAGGCCACTACACTGCTGAGCTGCGGGTGCTGCCTCTTTTTCCTCAGCCCTGAATGCCACCGTGACCCACCTGTTACATCCTTCTCTCCAGCACGTGGGGCCTGGGATCTGTGGTTGAGTCCTTCCCGGCCCATTCCTGAGCCCAAGTGCCCTCTAGTTCCTGTGCATGTGGGCTTCATGGTGAACAACCAGGCTTCCTGTCAGTCCTTCTGCAGACCCCAAGTGTCAGGCTTCCTCCACCAGTCACAGAAATCAGACAATGTCCTTTACATGCCACTGTCTCCTCCCCTATTCTTTGGCTTCTTATGAGTATATGTCTTTTTTCTTTTCATTTCAGCAGGGTTTTAGAAGGGAGAGAGAGAAACACATGTTCAATGCTCCACATTTAGCAGGAAGTTCAAAGAGTACCTTATCTTCATGTTTCTTTAATTACAAGTGAGGTTGTACTTTCTAATGAGTCCATTCAAATTAATTTATTATTATTATTATTAATTACACTGCAGGGCTTGTGGGATCTTAGTTTCCCAACCAGGGATTGAAACTGGGCCCTCGGTAGTGAGAGCTTGGAGTCCTAAGCACTGAACTGCCAGGGAATCCCCTAACAAGTCCATGTTTCACAGCTTCACTGCTATGTCATTACTGTTCACATCCTTTACCTATTCTGTGTTTGTTCTCCTCCCCTGCCCGCCACCCCATCCTGACTCTCAGAATATTCCCTTCAATTCATACATCAATTATTTATAGTAAAATATTAATGCTTGGCCTGAAAGGTTGGAAGCAAATATTTTTCTTCAGTCTTCCCTTTTTATAAAGGCATTTTATTGGTTTGTTATTTACATAAACTGTTAACTGTATGTAGTTTAATCTGGCAGGTTTTGCCTTTATCGGTTTCTACTATTGCTCCTGCATTGATTGGGAGAGTGGAAATGTTCCCAAGAGACTTGCTGGCTACTAGTGCTGTTTGGTTCTATTGGGAGAGAAGGCCCTGATGGGAAGCAGAGAGAATGAAATAGGAGAATTTCATTAGAGTTGTCATTTGACCCCGGTCATCTGTCAGTACACAGATAATTGAGAACTGACTCCAAGTGAAATTGATAAACTGACCTTCTTAATTACATGCCAGTGTCCCTATCATTCTCCATGGGCAGGAAAGCAATTTCTAGGTTCGGTCTATGCCATGTGCTCATCCACCCTCTTCCTTGCGACTTTGCACTTTTGTGACCTGCCCTTCCGGTGCGTTCCCTTTAGGACCTACTTGCCTCCTGATGCCAAAAGTGCTGAAAGATAACAACATCCCGTCTTTATTGCTGCCTGAGTTCCTGTGCCCCCAGCCAGTGCGTAAAGAGGAAGCAGCGTATATCTCAAGCGCCTCTGATGGTAGCTGGCATGATGCTTGATAACAGAATTTCTCAGACAACAGGCCCAGGCTGGGGAATTTTAATATTGTCTTTCCCTACAAGTAATTTCCAGTGTTTATGCTCTGTGGAGCCCCTTTTGAGTGTCAGAGCAGAACAAATGCCAGTTTTAATGGACTTGCTAAATCATAAAAACTGCTTGCGAAATTGCATCTGATTAAAACAGGAAAATGTTCCATTATTCAGAAAAATCTCCCTGCAGAGGCTCACAGAGGCTGTTGGAGGTGCAGAAATGCAGGGAGTGCCCAGATCCTGTGGAGTTTTTTCTCCACGGAAAAGATGTGGCTCCATTTATGTCTTTTTCTCTCCCCCAAGTCCCCAATTCTTCTGCCTTCCCTGATGAAAGGGAAATTGACATGAGTTATTTCAAAATTAATTTATGTGACAACATATTATTAGCAGGGGCAGAGCACGCATGACAAGGTACAGCCGGTTAAGAGATGGTGGGGGCGGGGTGGGGGCATACTCTGAAACCTCTGAGTTGCCTCTGAGTTGTCTGAGCGCCTCCACAGAGCAAAGACCAACCGATACAGTAAAAGCCAAAAGGGTGCTCTGTTAAGTTGGACGAGGCTCTCCTGGCTAACAACAAAATATAAAATAGAACTGAGTTATCCCATAGATGTGTTGGGCTTCCTCAGTGGCTCCATGATAAAACATCTGCCTACAATGCAGGAGATGCAGGAGACATGGGTTCGATCCTTGGGTGGGGAAGCTCCTCTGGAAGAGGAAATGACAACTCACTCCAGTATTCTTGAGTGGAGAATCCCATAGACAGAGGAGCCTGGTGAGATACAGTCCATAGGGTCCCAAAGAGTCGGACATGACTGAACGACTGAGTATGCATGTATGCACGGATGTAAGTCACCCCCGAGAGAGCCGTTCCCAGGGAATTGTCAGTGGAGTCTGGTTTGGGGATTTAACCTACAGGCAGATGGCTAGACCAATATCACCAGCAAGTACCCTCTGTCTGCAGAGAATTGTCCCTAAGTCTGGAGAGAGAGCGAAGGGAAGCCCTGCCTAGTCCCAGCCCCAGCTAATGGTGGGGGCAGGGAGGGGGCAATTGTAGCCTCATGAATGAACCAGCCTGACACCACATGGAGCAGAAGAGCTGCCCCGCAGAGCCCAGCTATCCCAGGAATTGCTGAAAGCAACGTCATGGTTTTTTCCTGCACTGGACTGAATAACCGAGACTCTCAGTCAATTCCAGCCTCTTCCCTGGGATCTTCACATTGGAAGGACCTGCCCAAGTTCCCTTCTTGGTGCTGCTAACTGAATGACACCAATCAGGATGGCACCTACAGTGACTTGGCTGTCACTCACCATGAGCTGGTCTACCTGGAGAGATCCTGCTCTCTATCTAGGACTTTGCTTGTCTTGCCCCTTCCTCCTTTGTATTCTGTCTCCCACCTCAAGGACTGGGCACTGTTCCCTTCACTTTCCCTTCAGACCTAGGGGCATGCTGAGTGGGCTTCCCAGATGTAGCCAGAGGTCTGTTGGGCAGCTCTGCTCCACGTGGTGTCAGTTGGCTCATTCATGAGTATGCAATTCGCTGGGGCTGGAACATTCAAAATGGCTTCACTCCCACATCTGGGACCACATCTGGCTGGAGGGCTGCCCAGCTTTTCTTTGTCCATGAACTCCATGGAGCTGTGTAGTCTGTGGGTAGACAGTATGTCTCTGCATGGCTACTCAATCCTAGAACTCATCAATGCATTTCATTGGCCAAAGCAAGTCACAGGGCCAGTCCAGGTCAAGGGTAGGGGAAATAAATCTCATTTCTTGATGGAGAAAGGCAGGCATACTCAGGGATGGGAGACATTTTGGTGGCCATCTTTGTAGACACCTGGCCAGGTGAGCATTCGGGGGCTGAGATTCAGCAGAACCTTGCACCAGGGCAAAGCTGTATCTGCCTAGAGGGTTCTCTTGGCCCTAATGCTTGCAGAGACTCTATATGGGTTGCTGCTGCTGCTGCTGTCACTAAGTCATTTCAGTCGTGTCCGACTCGGTACAACTCCGTAGACGGCAGCCCACCAGGCACCCCGTCCCTGAGATTCTCCAGGCAAGAGCACTGGAGTGGGTTGCCATTTCCTTCTCCAATGCATGAAAAGTGAAAGTGAAGTTGCTCAGTCGTGTCCAACTCTTTGCAACCCCATGGACTGCAGCCCACCAGGCTCCTCCGTCCATGGGATTTTCCAAGAGTACTGGAGTGGGGTGCCATTGCTTCCTCTGCTATATGGGCTAGGCATGACTATTTCTGGTTCTGGTCCTGATACAGCTTGAAAGGCCAGCAGTGGAGACCTGCCAGCCATCAGCCTGCTGAGCCCTTCTCTGCTCTGGGCTTCTTAGCCGCCCAAGGCTGCACGTGATGGAACCTCCTCTGCTTAACCCCAGGGTTAAGTATTCTGTCCTGTTTATCCATCAATAACTGTCTCCAACCTCCTCGGCTTCCTTCCTGGCCCTCTCAACCCTAGGCCCAGCTGCTGCCTGTCACCCTCTGTCTTCCCTGCCACAGAAATGATTTTTTTTTTTTTATAAACTCATCCTTGACTGAAGAGCCACTTTAGAGAATTTAAAACACCACCACTCTCTTCTAATGAGAGGGGAGAAGAAACGCAGAGGCACTAAATTCTCTAGAGCTTTCCTGTTGCGTTCTGATGTCACCATCTCTGGAAATAATTCTCTTCCCACAACACACAAAATATTGGCTGGGGAGCATCAGCACCTATTTTAGAATCATCCCCTTGAGCACTTTGTCTCCTTCTAGGATTGCCAAACTCTACGCAATGGCAATAGCACAGACTTCAAGAGCTGGGATGGGGATGCAAACTGAAGCTGGTGCTGGGCTCCACGTGTGTCAAGTGCTCAACACACCCCTGCCTCTGGCTGGGCTCCAGGGGGAGGAAGTAAACAACTCATGACAAAGATGTTGCCCTTTGCTGGCCACCCAAGATGGAGTCACTGGTGTCCTGGTCATCAGAAGTGATGTCAGCTGGCCCAGGCACGTTGTAAGGCCAGTTTGCCTTTCCCGGTGGAGCCTCGCAGGCACCACTGAATGGTCGGAGTTGCAACCCTGACACTCCCTATCCCAGTTTGCCCACAGTGATCTGTTTAGTCTTTGTTTTCTAGATCTAACCCTCCAACTCTCTACTATTTGGAAACCACCCTGGCTGGCAGCACTGATGTTACCTCCCCATCAACTGTGGAGAAAGGGTTGCCCCTGTGGGACCTCCAAGCCATTGCTGCTGGGTTCCAAGCATCACCTGCCATCCAAACACTCACCACGCCCCTAGGACCCCTCCTGACTTTCCTGCACCCTCTCCATCCCCCAGAGCCAGCTCTACAGCCAGATCCCTTCCCTGCCCCCACCCTGCCTGTCCCCGCTCCCTTCCCCTCCCCACCAGCATATGGGCTTGGAGTCCCATCTAGTCCCTTCCTAAAAGTTTCTCTCATCTTTCACTTCTCAATGCACATGAGGCCTGAATCAGACTGTCTGTGTCTCTTGCTTAGATTGAGAAAGCAGTCCCTAACACATCCCCCGGCTTTCAGCTATGCTTGTGGAAAACATCCTTCATAATGAAGCCTGAGGAATCTTTCTGAAGCCACGGGCTGGCATGCCCTTTCCCACCTGGACCACTTAGAAGGCTGTCTTTCCGTGGGCTTCATGCCACTCCTGACTGGCACATTCACCTCACTGCTGTCACCCGCTCTGGCACAAGCTGGGCCAGACTGAGTTATCCCTGCTCTGCCTCTGACTTTCTCTCACCTCTCGGGTGTTAAGTACTGGGTTCAAATCCATTACTAGCAGTATGAACTCGTCATTAGGTGAGGTTAATCAGAAACCTAGCTGCCCAAGCAGATGCAAACAAGTATATATAGAACAGATAAACAATAAGGTCTTACTATACAACACATGGAACTATATTCAATAGTATGTAATAAACCATAACAGAAAAGAATGTGAAAAACAATATATATATATATATATATATATATATGGATCACTTTTCTGTACAATAGAAACAAACAGGTTATAAATCAACTATTTTTCAGTAAAACAATTTTTTTAAAAAAGAAACCTAATTGACTAGAAGAGGTGAGTTTAGACTTAGAGTCTGAAGATATTAATAATAGTGATGATTATGGTAGTAATATTGACACCTAATGCTTAGATTGTGCAAATTAATTAAGAAAATATTTAACCTCTCAAAGCCTCAGTTTTCTCATCTGTAAAAGGGGAGAGATGGGTTGATGTAAGGATTGAATGAAATAAGGTCTGAAGAATCTCTGTGTCATGCCTGGAAATGGCAACTCTTTGATAGAAGTGAGCTCTTGTCATCACTGTGCTGACTCCACCACCCAGAACTCTAGTCTGGCTCTCACTACTGTCTTGTCTGGACCTTCTCCTACCTTACCTGCCTGGATGCTTTCTGCTCACCATTAAAGCCTTATTTTAGATATCACTTCCTTCAGGAAGCCTTCCAGGACCCCTTTGGTTCTGTATTGTTGCTTTGAGCCTGTTAGAGGATACACTTCTTATATTAACTCCGGGGGCAGCTTACTTGTCTGTCCCTCCCTGCTAGCCTGTGAGCCTCCTTGAGAAGAGGACCTGAATCTTCCTGGCACAGCCATCTCATACCTGGTATAACACCTGTAGTAGATAAGCAGGAATCATTTGGGGCTGGAACCAACAAAGACCTAGCAGGCTTCATGTCCACACATGCTCCTCCCCTTGGCAGGACCAGCCCTGACCTTGAGGATTTTTTCTTCCAGATGGGAAGGCAAGAATAATACGGATCAAACACCAGTGAGTGATACAAGATAGTGCTTATGTGCGTTACACAGCGCGCAGGATGGACAATCAGTTGGCCGAGCACTCAGAGAAGGGAGCTATCTCAGAGAAGGGAGTGATCACTGTTCGCATATTGAATATTGTTTCAAATAAGTGGGCCATCGACTAGGACATGGAAATTGCTTTTGTCATGCTGAAGGTTTCATTGCAATGGTACTTGCCGTAACAGGATTTGACTTATAATACAAAGCTCTTGTAGGACCTTTGTGATTCCCAAGCACTTACCATACAATCATGAAATGCATAGTGTGAAAGAAAAAATCAAAATTGTTTGGAGATTGGCAGCTCCAATTTTCTGCATCAAGTCTGCAATTGCTCCCTGATCAACCTTCCAGCGAGGGCCTGGGATTTCAGGTTTACAGCCCTGTCCAAAGTGGGCTTGGGCTGCTGGCCAGCCAGAAGAGTGTCTCCTAGGATGCAGGTGGGGCCACCTGTCGGGAGTGATGCCTCTGGTTTTTCTGAGGACAAGAGAGGCTGGTACATCTCAACACCAACAGGGTAATGCAGATGCGTGTTGACCAGTTCCTTCCCAACTTGCTGAGGGATAAAACCATGATCCGGAGCAAGGCCGTGACTCTTCTGTCTCTTGCAAACAATGAACCCCTGGGGCCATTTCACACACCTCTGCTGGGGCTTTGGGGGCACCAAATGCAGATCGGCTGCTCTTGTGTCCGGGGGATGTCAGCGCCCAACCTCACCGTTTCGGTTTGGTGTGACTTGTCATGTACTGCAGGCCCAGCAACCAGGCTTTCTTGGTCCCAGTACCTATGGTCCATATTCTGCAGCTTTCTAGATCAGCACTGGGCACATAGTAAGGACCACCTCAGTGTGAGCTGGCGTGATCATCATTACCAGCATCACCATCTTACAAATCCAGATCTAAATTCGTCTCCTCTGAATAGGTTTCTGATTGACTTCCCCTAATGATAATGGATTATGCCTATTTGGAATTTTTCATTTACAAAGCATTTTCACATATATTATCTTATTTCAGCCTCACAGCAAGTCCGGGAAGCTAAACAGCTGGGACAGGGAGTGCCATTCACATTTTCCTAATGGTGATAAGAGTTTCCGAAAGTTCAAGTGCTTTTGTCCAAATCGCATGGGCCGAAGTCAGTGACTGTGCTGATCTCAAACCCAGAGCTCTGACTCCTATGACGCACACGCTTTTTAGAGCATGGTTTCCAGTAAGAAATAAATTTTATATCAAGACTCAGTACAGAATTTGAGTCTTTATACATAATAAAATATAATACCACTGTGCATCCCAAAAAAATGAAATAAATTTTCATAAAACAATACTTTTTTTATTTGTAAATATTTTATTAATTTTGGGGGGGGCTGTGTTGGGTCTTTATTGTAGCATGTAGGATCCAGTTCCTTGACCAGGGATTGAACCTGGGCCCTCTACAGTGGGAGTGCAGACTCTTAGCTGCTAGACCATCAGGGAAGTTCCAATAATACTTCTCTTACTGCATGCAAAGCACCCTCCTCCCTTCCCCGCTCTCCCCTCTCCCCCCTCTCCTCTCCTCTCCCCCTTCCCCTCCCTTCTTTCCCTGTCTATTCTCTCCCTACTAGTAGTGCAAATCGCATCTTTTACTCTATATCTAGGGCTCTCCCCACCCCAGGTCTGCTTCTCACCTGATTTTTTTTTCTCCTCACCCGCTTCCTCAAACCTGATTCACTGCTTTGCACTTACCTGTATGTTGCTTTGCAAGCATTTTAAAGCTTGGTGCATGTCACTCCCAATATAGGGTATAGAGGAGGTGAGCTCAGAGACCCTGTTGCGTGGTCTCCTCTGCTCTTCTCGATGGCGGCTCAGGCCTGAGCCACAGGGAGGACCCGCCCGGTCTGTCCAGCTCTCCTCCAGGCCTCCTTGAAGGACCTTGGCTGGCCTCCCATCAGATGTATATCTCTCTGTGATTAATATAGGCCCCTTTCAAACCTTGACACCTGCCAGCACCAAATGTTTATCGGGCAGAAGGCGTTGGCAATGCAGCATCTAGAGATAGCAGGACTCCAGCCCAGGGAGAAGGAGAGAAAGGACAAGGGAGGGGTTTCGGGGGGAGGCACCAGGCTGATGGTTCACTTCAGGACGACTGTCAGGGTGAGACATAGGGGGGTCAGCATGGGACATTTAGCAAGGTGATCCTCCTGGCGCTTCCTCGGCAAGCAAGCTGTGGTGTGCTCAGCATCAGCTTTGCCCCCATGGAAACACTCATACACCCCTATCTCTTCCCCAGCCAGCCTTTGCCAGGAGGTAGATCCCAGGACCAAGACCACTCATCTAGGCAGAGGCCATCCCAGAGGCTCTCACGAAGGCTTGCGCACCGTGACTGCAGCCAGGTGAGGCAGGCATGAGCACCCTTTTTGTCCAGACAAGAAACTCAGGCTGTCCAGGGATACTGGAAAAGCAGTGGAGAGCAGAGGTGAAGTGCTCTTTCCTCTGGCAGTTAGATCTGCTCAGAGCTCTGGGTTTCAACCTGGGCTGTGAAAATAATTCTCCTGCCTGGCTCCCACCCCCAGCACCCTGACTTCACTCATGTAGGTGTGGCCTGAGCATCTGCCATGGGTAGGAACCACGACTATGTTTAGGAGTGGCTGATCAGATACTATTAGAAGGGGTGTGTGTGTAAAAGCATCTCCCCAGGCCAACACCAGCCCAGGCGTAGCCAGCGGATACACTGACCTCGGGCCCTCGGGGAATCAGGTGGGTTGAGACAGCTCTGGGGTCTTGCCCCTGGAAGGGGAGAAGCAGCGCTACCATGCCCCTCCTTGTCACTGAAATGCCATCCTGTTTCTGTGACTGCTGTTATGTCCCCAGTGAGACACAGGGTTACAACCTGTGCAGGAGAAATACCAAATCATCCTTAGCATCTCAGCACCTTTCCTCCAGGAAACTCCCGAAGACACTGAGCTCAGTGAGGTCAGAGAACCCGTCCTGGTCATTGTTACCTGCGATGTGACGCATAGAAGGGGATTGCAAATCTTGGTGAAATGCTGAGTGGAGGAAACCCAGTGTCTGAGAAATCTGCTTAGCCCTGTTTTACAAACAGGGAGATGGGTCTAGAGAGGGAAGAGTAATGATGACAACGATTTGTGGAGTCTTTGATGGGCCGGTCACAAAGTGAGATGCTCTTTGCACATCAACTCCACTAATCTTCCAACAGCCCTCTACATAGGCATCATTAGCTCCCATTTTAGAAATGAGGGAAACTGAGGCTTTGAGAGGTCAACATTTTGAGAGGTTACACAGCAAGCAAGGGGTCAGATACACCGTGCCAGGCTGCCTCAGCTCCAGAGTGTTCCAGCTTCCTCCCATCTCCGCTCAGGCACACTGCCCTACAAGTGACTTTAAATCCTTGGTTTTCCCCTCTTTGCCAGCTTGTGAATGATAAATAAATTTCAAAGCAAATCACGCAGAGATCAACTCAGACCTCTCATTTCTATAAACAATATCTTCTCTGGAAACAGTGGAGAGTGGTCTTCAGGGAGGCAGTCGCCTGGGCTGCAGGAATAAGGGGGAGTCTATTACCGACAAGAACCCACACGCAGCCCCTAGGGACCGGCTGCCTCTGACCTCAGCGTCCTTTTTCATCTCTGATTTCTGTAATTCTGGGATTCCATGCAAACCTCATTCTTCATGCAGCACCCTGAGTTGCCACTGAGTTGAACTTTCGCTAAAGAATGTCAAGGTGTTTCATCACGCTGGGTAGTGATTGGGGAGAAGGCGTGAACATGCTATTTCTGAGTCCCTACTGCTCTCCTGGGTGCAGGGCTGGAGACAGATGTGAGGACAAAGTCAGGTCTAGGTCAGGACCTGGGCTTGGAGAGCCACTATCCCAGCGTTCTCTTGATCCCTCAGAGCCCCCGTCGACCTGGTCCAGGAGGTGCTGACCAGCAAGTAGGTGATCCCTGCCCTGGAAACTGCTATTTTCCACTCCCTGCTTATTCTTTCATTGTGCACTTTCTCCTAGGCACTGACTTATTTCCTGTAGGTCGAAGGCTAATGGATTCAGATTCAGAGTAAGATTAAAATATATTTCTGAAGCCAGACAGGGTTGGATTTAGGTTGAATTCAGGGCTGTGTTGGAGGAGTAGCAATGGCATTTTCTACCATTGGGGACCCCCGCAGGACCACTATTCAAGCTTCAAAGGTGGGCTTGAGAGGCAGTGGCCGAGCCTGTCGACCAGGCAGGAAGATTTCTGGAGTCGAGGTTGAGCTTTGAGTTCAAGGCTAGTCTTTACTTGGATAACCTGGGGAAAATGACTTTGCATCTCTAAATCTCAATTTAATTATCTATAGAGTGGACCTAATAATAAATACTACTTCCTGTAATTAATATGGGAACCACATAGCACTATATATGTGACAGCATTTTGCCAAGTGAAATACACTATCCAACTGTTAGTTAGGACTTGTACTTTCAAAATGCTTCCTTGATTAAAAAAAAAATCTTTTGTATCTTTTTTTTTTTTAGATTCTACATATAAAGGATATCATATGATATTTCTCCTTCTCTGTCTCATTTACTTCATCAGAAAGAGACTCGCAAACTTAGAAAACAAACTTATAGTTGCTGGGAGGGTAAAGGATAGTTACGGATTTGGGGAAGGTCATGTACACACTGCTATATTTCAAGTGGATAACCAACAAGGACCTATTGTATAGCAAAAAAAAGGGGGGGGGGGAAGTCCCTTCTCCTGGAGCAGGGTGAAGACATTCTCCCCTGCTGAATTTCTTCTCCCACTTTTCCTAGGACACTCATTTACTGTGAGTGTTCAGGCAGGAAAGGGGGCACAGTAGGGACTGAGCCAGGGGGACCCTCAGATCATTCAGACCTCCCTGCAGCTTGAAATCACAGTCTTTGTTTTGGTGGAAGAGACTGAAATCACATGAGAGGCCCTGGAGAGAGGAGGAACGCAGAGCAAAGAGAAGTGAGGTCCCAGTGCCTTCTTAGCCCCTGTCCCAGACCAGCATAAGTCCTGGCCAGAGCCCCTGGAGCTTGCACAGTGCCAGGAGAGAAGCCCTCCCGGCCTCACAGGCCTGACCCTGAGCCTCTCTCCTGACTAAATATCCACCATGAGCTGACACCCACACCCTTGAACTTTGGAGGGTCCTAGCAGGTCTGAATGGATCCCTGAGGGGCAAGTGGCCAAGGGCACCCGTCTGTGCATGGATGGGGGTGGGGTGGTATCAGCTGATTCGAGATCCTCCTGCAGTTCATGTACGAGTGCCAGATCCACGCCAGGCAGCAGGCAGGTTCCCAGGACAGAGGGCTGGTTGGGCTGGAGGTCCCATCCTGGATCCTCTGGGCTGGGTTTCCACCTACAAATGCCCTCCTTTGTGGCTGCTGGGGATGAAAGCAGAGACAGCAGGTATGACGGGGAAATGCCGAGTTATGAATGACTCCAGAGGCTGTAATTAACTGCTTCTCAGCTGTGTGTATTTTTAGATGCAAAATATTGTCACCAGACGTTTCATGGCCACCCCAGAAGCTTGCTCCTCTCAGGAGCTCCCTTCTTCCTTGCAGGCTGGGACTTCCCCGCTCAGGCAGAGCTAGGAGTCCAGGGTGATCTGGGCCTTAGAGCTGGTCCTTCCTCTTCAGTGCTGAAAACCAGCTGAAGAGGCAACAGAGGACTGGAAACCTGGGGACCGTCCTGCACACACAGCCCTTCACAGACCCGCCAGGTGACCGGAGACACCTGGCACCTATGGAGCCCCTTCTAAAGCCTGGGAACAGCCAGGATGGTCTTCCTGCTGCAGAGTGATACAGGCACTTCTCGATGGCGGCAAGCCCATTTTTCAGCCAGAGAAGTGGAAGAGGCTTTAATGCTCTCAACTCTACCACCTCATCAGGTGGACGAGAAAAATAAGGTGTAGAGAGAGCACTGACCTGTCTAAAACCATGCAACTGGTGTGGACAAACCAGGAGACAAACTCAGGACCTTTGGCTGAGGGCTGATTCTCCAGGTGCTGAAGACCATGTCCAGCTGAGGAATGCGGGGTGGCCATGTAGACACTCCAGGCCCGGGGTAGCCTTGAACTTCTCCGGGTTGAAAGAAATGTCCAGATTCATGGAGATTTATCGCCAATGTGTATCATATCTCACCAGATATGACACACAATTTCGTGGCTTAAGAAAATCTCTGACTGTCTTTCATAGCTGCATGTGTTGACCAGGCGTAGCTGGATGGTGTCTGTTGGGGCCTCTCACACAGTTACTGTCGGATGGAGGCTAGGGCCAGAGTCATCTGAAGGCTGGTTGGGGCTGGCCCTCCCAGGTGGCTTCTTCACTCACGTGTCTAGTACCTGAGTAGGATGACTGGAACAGCTGAGGAATGACTGGCCTTCTCCAGGGAGTGAGCTTGGGCTTCTTCACAGCATGGTTTTCTTTGGGCGCTCAGAACACGTACATGGTGCCCAGCTTCCCCCAGAGTGAGCACTCCAAGAGGCCCAGAGAAATCAGCAAGGCTGCTCATGCCTCAGAAGTCACGTGGCCTCACATCCACTGTAATTCACCGATCAGAGCAAATTACGGGGCTAGCTCAGATTCATGGGAAGGGACCACGCAAGGTGATGAATGCTGGCAGGCATCACTGAAGACCAGCTGTTGCAGTAAGAAGCACAGAGGCTAGAATAAGTCAAAAGAGAGTGGCCTTCTGCCTCACTGTGGAGATGGTTTTCTGCCTTGGTTCCGCACTGGCATTTTGCTCAGGGCCTCCCTCTCTCTGCTCCTAACTCCCTTTCCCCCAGCCTTCTGTCTCCTGTCATCCCCAGTGCCACTCCATTTGGCTGAAACGAAAATGGACTTTGGAATGAGGCAGCTGTGTTTTTGTATCTCACTGCCATTACTTATTGGGCTTCCCCGGTGGCTCTCCACGGCTAAGAAGTAATAAGTGCCATTACTTATCCGCTGTGTGATCTTGAACAGTTCGAGTCTCAGTTTATCCATCTTGAAACTGGGGGAACATAATTAGCCAGCATCTTATCTCCTTGGAAACTGGTTGAGATGTTGAGAGGCACAAAGAAATCTGTCCCAGCACAGAGAAATCCCTCGAGGAGTAACCCCTTCCTTCACTGACTTGTCTCAGAGGACTCAGAACCTGGAGGTGACAGATTCACAGTGGTCCCTCGCAGACATACCCACAGCTCTTTCTTTTTTTATAAATATTTATTTGTTTTTGGTTGTGCTGGGTCTTTGTTGCTGCATGGGTTTTTTTTTTTTCCTAGTTGCAGGGAGGGGAGGCTTCTCATTGCAGCGGCTTCTCTTCTTGCTGTCTCTAGGGCGCTTGGGCTGCATTATTTGTGGCACACGGGTTCCGTAGCTGTGGTTTCCGGGCTCCAGAGCACAAGCTCCGTAGTTGCGGTGCACGGGTTTAGTTGCTCCATGATACGTGGGATCCTCCCAAATCAGGGATTGAAGCCGTGTCTCCTGCATTGGCAGGTGGATTCTTTACCACTGAGCCACCAGGGAAGCCCAGCATTAAAAGTATCCTCACAAAATTGTTAACAGGAGTGATAGTGAGACGCTCTTCTTTGATGGACATCAAACCGAGGCCCCTCCTCCATCAGCTGCCTGCCATCCCTGCTGCCAAAAGATGCCTGGGGAAAAAGGGAACGTTCAGCCTCTTCCCTGGCTGCTTGCTTCCCTCCATGTCAAATGCCCGTTTTGACCAACTTCTCCGTGTTTGAAGTGACAGGCTATCTGAGAGCCATATTAGACCCAACTTGGGTAAATGTCATTTATTTTGGAACTACTGCTTGGGTTCTTTTCATCCAAAGGAATCTAGACTTAGTGTCAGAAAACCTGGTTCAGGCCTAACTCTATGGTCCCAGCCAAATCTTAAAGCTCAGATTCGTCATCTGAAACATGGATGAAAGTCACTTAGTCATGTCCAGCTCTTTGCGATCCCATGGACTGTAGCTTGCCAGGCTCCTCTGTCCACGGAATTCTCCAAGCAAGAATATTGGAGTGGGTAGTCTTTCCCTTCTCCAGGGAACCTTCCCAAACCAAGGATCAAACCTGCATCTCCTGCATTGCAGGCAGATTCTATACCATCTGAGGCACCAGGGAAGCCCTCTGAAAGATGGGGATGTTAATAATTACTTCTTTCAGAAAAAAAATGAGATAGAATATTTGAGAGAGGCTTGGGGATTACAGAGTGTTATATGAACATCTGGGATTTGTACTGCCAAAAATACTGTTTGGCCCCAAGTTGAGAAGGAAAAGAGGAAGGAGAGAAGAAGGGAGGGAGAAGTTATCACAATAACCCTAGCAAATAAGGTACTGAGATTATTCCCATTTCACAGATGGGAAAACTGAGCAACAAAGGCATGTAATAACTTCCCCAAGTTCACATAGTGCATGGTAGAGCTCCAGAAGCAGATCCCCTGATGCTGTCCCCATGGGTCCCACCTGTGCCAGACTCCCTGCCACACCCTGGAGATAAAAGATGAATAAGATCCAGTCCTTGTTCCTAGGCAGCTTATGGAAATTCCTTGATGGTTCGGTGGTTAGGACTCCAAACTCTCACTGCCAAGGGCATGGATTCAATCCTTTGTCAGGTAACTAAGATCCTGCAAGCCGAGTGGCATGGCCAAAAAAAAAAAAAAAA
>SJYV01050981.1:326734-455070 GCA_006410875.1 Neotragus pygmaeus
CCAGCTTCCCCCAGAGTGAGCACTCCAAGAGGCCCAGAGAAATCAGCAAGGCTGCTCATGCCTCAGAAGTCACGTGGCCTCACATCCACTGTAATTCACCGATCAGAGCAAATTACGGGGCTAGCTCAGATTCATGGGAAGGGACCACGCAAGGTGATGAATGCTGGCAGGCATCACTGAAGACCAGCTGTTGCAGTAAGAAGCACAGAGGCTAGAATAAGTCAAAAGAGAGTGGCCTTCTGCCTCACTGTGGAGATGGTTTTCTGCCTTGGTTCCGCACTGGCATTTTGCTCAGGGCCTCCCTCTCTCTGCTCCTAACTCCCTTTCCCCCAGCCTTCTGTCTCCTGTCATCCCCAGTGCCACTCCATTTGGCTGAAACGAAAATGGACTTTGGAATGAGGCAGCTGTGTTTTTGTATCTCACTGCCATTACTTATTGGGCTTCCCCGGTGGCTCTCCACGGCTAAGAAGTAATAAGTGCCATTACTTATCCGCTGTGTGATCTTGAACAGTTCGAGTCTCAGTTTATCCATCTTGAAACTGGGGGAACATAATTAGCCAGCATCTTATCTCCTTGGAAACTGGTTGAGATGTTGAGAGGCACAAAGAAATCTGTCCCAGCACAGAGAAATCCCTCGAGGAGTAACCCCTTCCTTCACTGACTTGTCTCAGAGGACTCAGAACCTGGAGGTGACAGATTCACAGTGGTCCCTCGCAGACATACCCACAGCTCTTTCTTTTTTTATAAATATTTATTTGTTTTTGGTTGTGCTGGGTCTTTGTTGCTGCATGGGTTTTTTTTTTTTCCTAGTTGCAGGGAGGGGAGGCTTCTCATTGCAGCGGCTTCTCTTCTTGCTGTCTCTAGGGCGCTTGGGCTGCATTATTTGTGGCACACGGGTTCCGTAGCTGTGGTTTCCGGGCTCCAGAGCACAAGCTCCGTAGTTGCGGTGCACGGGTTTAGTTGCTCCATGATACGTGGGATCCTCCCAAATCAGGGATTGAAGCCGTGTCTCCTGCATTGGCAGGTGGATTCTTTACCACTGAGCCACCAGGGAAGCCCAGCATTAAAAGTATCCTCACAAAATTGTTAACAGGAGTGATAGTGAGACGCTCTTCTTTGATGGACATCAAACCGAGGCCCCTCCTCCATCAGCTGCCTGCCATCCCTGCTGCCAAAAGATGCCTGGGGAAAAAGGGAACGTTCAGCCTCTTCCCTGGCTGCTTGCTTCCCTCCATGTCAAATGCCCGTTTTGACCAACTTCTCCGTGTTTGAAGTGACAGGCTATCTGAGAGCCATATTAGACCCAACTTGGGTAAATGTCATTTATTTTGGAACTACTGCTTGGGTTCTTTTCATCCAAAGGAATCTAGACTTAGTGTCAGAAAACCTGGTTCAGGCCTAACTCTATGGTCCCAGCCAAATCTTAAAGCTCAGATTCGTCATCTGAAACATGGATGAAAGTCACTTAGTCATGTCCAGCTCTTTGCGATCCCATGGACTGTAGCTTGCCAGGCTCCTCTGTCCACGGAATTCTCCAAGCAAGAATATTGGAGTGGGTAGTCTTTCCCTTCTCCAGGGAACCTTCCCAAACCAAGGATCAAACCTGCATCTCCTGCATTGCAGGCAGATTCTATACCATCTGAGGCACCAGGGAAGCCCTCTGAAAGATGGGGATGTTAATAATTACTTCTTTCAGAAAAAAAATGAGATAGAATATTTGAGAGAGGCTTGGGGATTACAGAGTGTTATATGAACATCTGGGATTTGTACTGCCAAAAATACTGTTTGGCCCCAAGTTGAGAAGGAAAAGAGGAAGGAGAGAAGAAGGGAGGGAGAAGTTATCACAATAACCCTAGCAAATAAGGTACTGAGATTATTCCCATTTCACAGATGGGAAAACTGAGCAACAAAGGCATGTAATAACTTCCCCAAGTTCACATAGTGCATGGTAGAGCTCCAGAAGCAGATCCCCTGATGCTGTCCCCATGGGTCCCACCTGTGCCAGACTCCCTGCCACACCCTGGAGATAAAAGATGAATAAGATCCAGTCCTTGTTCCTAGGCAGCTTATGGAAATTCCTTGATGGTTCAGTGGTTAGGACTCCAAGCTCTCACTGCCAAGGGCATGGATTCAATCCTTTGTCAGGTAACTAAGATCCTGCAAGCCGAGTGGCATGGCCAAAAAAAAAAAAAAAATCAGAGCCAGGCAGCTTACCGCCTGGGAGAAGAGGGTTCAAGCGGGAACGCTTGTCTTGGACTTGCTATTTGAGACAATTCTGTCCTCCAGGTGCATTTTTTTGGCAATGACCCACTGAAAAGAGAAGTTATCAATAGAGACAAATAGTCATTACAGATTTGACCAGAGCAGAACACTTCTAAATGTATCCATCCACAAAATTACATTTGGGGAAAGATAGTCTCCAACCAGTCCATTCTAAAGGAGATCAGCCCTGGATGTTCTTTGGAAGGAATGATGCTAAAGCTGAAACGCCAGTACTTTGGCCACCTCATGCGAAGAGTTGACTCATTGGAAAAGTCTCTGATACTGGGAGAGATTGGGGGCAGGAAGAAAAGGGGACGACAGACTATGAGATGGCTGGATGGCATCACCGACTCAATGGGTGTGAGTATGAGTGAACTCTGGGAGATGGTGATGGACAGGGAGGCCTGGCGTGCTGAGATTCATGGGGTCGCAGAGTCGGACACGACTGAGCAACTGAGCTGAACTGAACTGAACTGAGCCTATGTTTGCTAAACAGCTGAGAAACTGAAAAAAAAAAAATACTACCTGTGGCACAGAAGCAAAATATTACAAATGTGTTCATAGTGCTCTCTGGTTTAAAAAAATGACTTCCTCAATTCTCACTGTGTTTTGCATGAAATGGGAGGAGGAGGGAAGCTGCCCCTGCAGGACCCTCTTTGTGTAAGGAGCAGAGGGTTGCTGGGCGCTTCCCCTCTACTGTTCACTGGCCCCCTTCAGAGCAGGAGCCCCATCCTAGACCTCAAGGGTCACTCTCCTCCTACAGTTAGACCTTTCCTCCCCATCACTGCTTATCACCATTGTGCCTGCAGAAAACAATAGACAACAAATAATTTTTTTTGCTCATTTCAACCTTCCTGCTCAGACGGTCCACAGGAGCAGGGGGAATTGAGTCCCTCTATATGCCAAACCCTGTGTGATGTGCTCTGTGTACATGATTTCACGTCACTTCTCCACAATAAGTGCTATTCTTATTTTCATTTTCAGATGTGGAAGGGAGGCTTGTAGAGCTTCCATAATTTGCCCAAACCCACATAACCAATACGTGGTAACACCAGGATTCAAACCCTGGTCCGCCTGGCTCCACCACTCAGGTTCTTCAGCATCATGGTACACTGTCCCTACTGAGAAGAAGGCAGACTCAAATTATTTTGTGATTTTTAAAAATTGAAGCATTATCCATTCAACAGTATTACATTAGTTTCAGGTGTCAGAATAAAACTATTTTAGAAGACATCAGTACATATGAGGGCGTCCCCAGTGGCTCAGAGGTAAAGAATCTGCCCGGAGTGCAGAAGCCTCGGGAGACACGGGTTCGATCCCTGGGTCAGGAAGTTCCCCTGGAGAAGGGCATGGCAACCCACTCTAGTATTCTTGCCTGGAGACTCCTATGGTCAGAGGAGCCTGGAGGGCTATGGTCCATAGGGTTGCAAAGAGTTGGACAAGACTGAAGTGACAGAGCACGTATGCACACAGTACATTTGTTTGGCGAGTAGTGACTTCATTCATTCGCTCATTTCTTCATTCATTGGCTTCTGAATCCATGTACTGATTCCTACGACATTTATTAGCTATACATCTAGGAGTATATTTCTGCCTGGTGTCTGCAAGTGTGGGCTCTGGGATCAGAATACAAGAGTGCAAGTCCCGGCTTCACTGTTCACTAACTCTGGGACTTTGGGCAAGCTCCTTAATCATTTTGTGCTTTAGTTGACTCATTTGTAATATATAATAATAGTAGCTTCCTCCTAGAGCTGCTGAATAGATTAAACAATACATATAAAACACTTAAAATACAGTGTGACACATAATAATTATACAAAAATGTTAGCCTTCATTTTTATTCCCTTCAATGGGTGCTGTGCTGAGCACTGCCAAAAAACAAAACAACTATGACATACGAGCAAAAAATGACTCACCTCTATGAGTCCTAGGGTAGCACTAAATGCTTTGGAGTGATGAGGGGCTGATTGAATTTTGTTTTAGGAATCTTAATGTGGCTGTGAATAAGCTGGATCAAAGGACAGGTAGACTGGCTAAGAGGCTGCAGTAATGGTGCCAGTGAGAAGTCGTTCCAACACAGCAGCATAGAAGACAGGACCCAGCGTGGTGCTTTCTTGGACTTGGGCTGCCGTACAGGGGCAGGGAGCAGTGTCCTAGAAGAGTGAGACTTCCAGCCCAGAGGAAAGGGAGAACTCAGAGGCGACCAGCAGAAACAGGGAACAGAGGAGGAAGGACCGCTGGGAGGAAAGCTACTGATGGTCTCTACCTTTGCAGGACTGGGACAGGGAGGCTACCCTTGCCTATTTAAGCCTTTGGACTGTTGTCTAGACTCTTGACCTCCTGGGAATTGGTCAAAAGACAGCCCTGCCCAGAGGCTGGCCCATGGCCAGAGTCCTCCAGAAGTCCCCCATGATAGACCCAATTTGGAACCTGACTTTCCCAGCCTGAGCCCTGTGTTTCATCCATGTAACCCGGCTGTCTTTTTTTTTTTTGCTCCTTACTGTCTCTCTCTGCCTTTCACATTTTTGGATCAGAAGTAAATTAAGAGAAAGCATCATTGAGACCTCAACCAGCTCTACTGGGGTGAGAAGCCACTTTCAGGTCCAAGGAGGTGCAAGGGCCAGACCCAGGAAGCCTGTTACGGTGTGACCTGAAGCTCTACTCCTATTGCCCCTCAAAGAGAAAGGGCTCGCACTCTGATGGGAGAGGTCCAGGCTGTCACCAACAGTGGGTAATCCGGTGTGGGGGTGGGGGTGTCAAAGTTGGAGCTACTGAATGGTCAAGGGCTAAAGCCTCAGGTCCAGTATGGGGGATGGTTGACATCGAATAAGAACAATGGTAAGAAGCATCTCTGGGTTATTGGAATCCCCACCTAGCATCTCTCCCCCCATCACTTTCTCTATATCCCCAGTCCCTAGCACAGCACCTGGTGCTTAGTAACAGCTTGATCAAACTATTGAATGAATGAATGAAGAAATGCCAGATTCCCAAATCTCCTTCACTCGGGGTGGGAGCGAGATTAACTGCCTACCTGGCTATGAGAACCAACTGTGCCACTGAGAAGCAGCATCGTCTGGCTGACGGTCGATGAGCAAGAAGCAGAGCCCCAGTTCTGAGAGGCGTGTGGGGGCAGGAGGATGCAGTGTCCACGGCCAGGATGGCTGGGGTGGGGGCACTGCCAGGCAGCCTGCCAAAGAAAACCAGCTGCCGGCCAACTCGCCTCCCCAGCCAGAGGTTGCAGACCCTGGGACAGATGACAGCATTGGGTATGCAAATCTATGCAAATAATGTCACAGAAATGCTCTCGGGTTCCCAGAGAAAGGATATTAATGTCCGCCACTGGACAGCTGGCCACTGGCAGCGAGGACTCCAGTCATTACTCCACCATTCTGTGACAAAAAGCCCCAAACCTCCCTAAAATCCTGCTGGATGTGGGTCTCGTTTCAGGCCACTGGACATAGAAGAATGGAGCAGCAATCGAATCACAAGTATGCTTTATTGTTTGATCTATGCTGGTGTTGTCTGAGATGGGCCTGTGACCCCAGATCGGGGTGGGCAGTGCCAGCTCTGGGCTTTCTCCTGAGGGTGAATGGAAGCTTGGGGCCTGGGGGTTCCGGATCTCCTGAGGGAGGACTGGACACAACTTGCCCCAGAGGAGAAGGTCGGGGAGGCTGGGGTTCCTGGGCCTGAAACAGCCGTTTCACCCAAAAGCCAAAGAGGAGGTGGGCTTGGCATCAGAGCCAGGAGCTGGCACTTCCAGAGACCAGAGAAGACTAGATGAGAGAGCTGCAACTGGAGGAGTGCTGGCAAGGGAGGAGCCAGAGGCTGGAGATGGTGGAGGCTGGGAGAGGCGAGTCTGCAGTGAGCCCCGCAAGGCAGATGACGGGGCCCGGGACTCCCTCGAGGGCGCGTGCTCCTTCATCCCTTCTTTCCACGGTGGCCACTGTGCTCACTGCTGGGGAGGCACAGCGGACATCTCGTGAACCTGTGGGCTGGGGGGAGAAGGGATGTTAAGTAAATCACTAAGGCCACTGAGTCAAAGGGGGAGGTGGGATGCTGTGGAGAACAGGCACGTCCAATCTAGTCTGCAGCAGTGAGGAGGCTTTCCTGCGGATAAACCAGAGTCAGCTCAATGGGAGGAGAGGGGGTGGGGTTCCGGTGGGGAGGTCTTCCAGCCAGATGGATGTGTAAGTGCAAAGGACCTGGGTTGGGAAGAGTCAGGCTCCCTGGAACCTGAAAGAGGACCCAGGTGCTGAGTGGAGGTTGGGGGTTGCAGGATGAGGGTCAGGGGTGGATAGGGGCCAGGACACACTATAGGTCATGCTTTGGGATATTGGGCTTGATCCCAAGGCAATAGGAAGCCATTCAAGGATTTTTGTTAATCAGGGGGGTACTATGATCGGACGGATGACTTCAAGATAGCCTTGTAGCTGCCGGAGAATAGATAGGAGACAGGAAAAGCTATAAAAAGCATGTCCTTGAATGGCCTCTGCAATGCTGCTGTGGTCATTGAAGATGAGGTACGGCTAGATGTGAGAAATGAGCAAAGGACTTGGATCTCAGGAGCAAGGTCCTGAGAAAAACCTCTTTTTTTTCTTCCTGGTCTCCTGGTGGTGGCAAAAAAAAAAAAAAAAAAAAAAATTAGCCACAGTTCCTAACCAGAAGACAAACTATGCCAAAATCTGCTGTCCTTTTCTTGTCTTCTTTGCCCCTGTTCAGAGTAGGAGGGAGGGGGACTCCTGCCTGTCTGACCCGCTGTCTGGCTTCTGCTGGCCCTCCCCGGGCAGGGCACCTCCCTGGACTCGCCCCCGTGACAGGTGCCCATGGCAGAGACCACCCCTCCCAGAACACTCCCACCCGCTGTCACACACTCTCCTGCCCAGAAAAACCCAGGAGGTGGGGGCATAGCAGAACCAGCCCAGGCTGACCTCCATCTCCTGTGCTCCTTGTTTTGTGATTTGTGTGTTTTTATCTTTCTCCAGGGGCTTTCCCAATGGCTCAGTGGTAAAGAATCCATCTGCAGTACAGGAGCTGTGGGTTCCATCCCTGGGTCAGGAAGATCCCCTGGAGGAGGAAGTGGCAATCCGCTCCAGTACACTTGCCTGAAAAATCCCCTGGACAGAGGAGCCTGGTGGGCTGTAGTGCATAGGGTCACAAAAAGTCAGACGTGGCTGAGCGACTGGGCACATGTGCATGTCCGTCCCAGGGTCAGCCCTGCTGTCCCAGGTGCCTCCTGCTCTCCTGCTGACAAAGAGAGAGACAATACTGGCTTGAAAAAGGTGGTCCCCGGTCAGCAACATCTTATTCTCTAGTTATAGGCAACACAGACAGGGGTGTCTATGGGCCATAAAAGCAATAGGCAACATGTGACATTTAATTCAAGATTAAAAGAAACCATCAATTGGAGCTGATTGTGCTCATCCAGATGTCACCAGAAACAGNAACATCTTATTCTCTAGTTATAGGCAACACAGACAGGGGTGTCTATGGGCCATAAAAGCAATAGGCAACATGTGACATTTAATTCAAGATTAAAAGAAACCATCAATTGGAGCTGATTGTGCTCATCCAGATGTCACCAGAAACAGCTGTATGCCATCTGCCTGAGTGGGTACCACCAGCTGGAGCACCTCCCCCTAAGACCCTGGCTTTGCTTTTCTCCACGGCAGGAAGGGAGCACCAAGGCTGGAGGCCAACCCAGGTGACGGGGATGATGGAGGCCGAGGTGGCGTCTCCTCCCCCTCCCCACTTCCCAGGCCTTGTTTATGCTAACAAAGGCGAGTAATGAATTACTGATAAGTGGCCTCTTTTAAAGGGAAATTATTCAAGAGAGCAGGTGAAATTCTGCCGACATTCATCTTCCCAGCTCCGCGAAGCTGGCTCTGAGATGAGGAAAGGTAAGGGAGATGATTCATGACCACAGCCCTCCATCCGTCACTTGGGGCGTCCTCGACAATGGAGAAGCAGGATTGATGGGCCCCGGGGCCCAGGTTGGCAGTCGGCTGGGAATCCACTGGCTCCATCTCATTAGCCAGGGCAACAAGGCCACGAATCACTGGGACTGGAGTACCTGGCGCCAACTTAATGCCAAGGGGCAGTCATGGGGAATTACAGGAGGGGACAGAGTCACTTTGCCAGGAAACAGCCTCACCCCTGTACAGGTTGGTCCCGGAAAGGGGATGCCAGTCGAGGGATGGTGCAGGAGGCTGTGGATGCTCACTGGTGTGGGCGTCAGGAGAGGAGGCCCAGCTCAGCCCCTTTCCCTTCCTGCCACTGTTTCATAAAATGAACGGATCAGATATCCCAGACTTCTGGGCCCCATGGGCAATATTCAGACTTGTTTTCTTGACCCTGCATGGAGTAGGACCACACATTGCATTTTAAATCTGAATGTGTTGTCAACTTTAAATGAAAACTCGGATAACTAGCTTCCTTGAAAAAAAAATCAAATCTAGCAATTAGTTGGGCCTGAGTACAGCTGGGCCTGAGTACAGGTTGAGGGAAGCACCCCCCGCCTTGGCCATCCGCCTCTCAGCTCTGATTTTATGCCACGGTCCACTCTCTCAGCTTCATCTGTCTGCAGCTGCACAGGACCAAACCTGAAGGCACATTGCTTGGTGACTGCCCTGCATGCTGTGGGCCCCTGGCCTCATAACCTCCCCGCTGATGCCGAGGTGTTACCCCACAGAACCCCACTCAGCACCCACAGTTGTGCAGCCGAAAAGTGCTGGGGAGTTAATGTTCAGTGAGGTGAACATTTGATCCCCGGAAAACGGGAGCTAGTAGAAGATTCTTCCCTCCTGCTCCCTCCCAGCAATTGCTCCTGAGACATATAACTTCTTGAAATGGCCTTGCAAGATTGAGCAATCAGTCGCACTTGGCAGCAGCCAGCTCAGCGGTGTCTCCTCCCAGTGGCCCTTTCCCTCTCCACCTGGGATTGCACTCTCTAATAAGAGGGACCCCGTGATCCTCTGCCTCAGGCCCTGCCTGCTGGGAAATCCAGGTGAAGACTGGTATCAGGAGTGACCCTGGACAGCAGCCCCTTATGGTGGGATTTTAGAGTTGGATTACTTGCTGGAGTTCTGGCATTAAGAACCCCATCATCTCTATCCCTAGGGATGGTAGTAACCCTGGCATTGCAGTGGTGAAAACTCTCACCTGTGGAACCCTGGACAGAGGTGCAGGTGAAAGGTGAGACCTTGGGGTATGCAGTGACCAAGGTGTCTGAACAGGTGATTGTAATGATTGTGGAGCGTGCATGCCTGCTCAATCATGTTCGACTCTTTGCCACCCTATGGACTGTAGCCTGCCAGGCTCCACTGTCCATAGGATTTCCCAGGCAAAACTACTGGAGTGGGGTGCCATTTCCTTCTTCAGGGGATCTTCCCAACTCAGGGGTTGAACCCACATCTCCTGTGTCTCCTGAATTGGCAGGCAGATTCTTTACTGCTGAGTCATTGGGGAAGCTCCGATGATTGTGGAGCATGTTGCTTTTTGTCAGCTGCATTTTGAAAGCCTTGAATATGAGAAAGGTTAGGCTCTTGCCATTGAGTAGGACCTGGAAACCTGGGATGGGAATGAATGTGTGGGTGAGACTGAGAATCTAAAATCTTGGGGTCCCTGGACCCTTCAGGCTGACAGATGCAGTCACCTTCCCCTTGAGAGAGAGGGAAGCCTCCCTGGCCTGGAGAACCGCGGTGGCTCCCCCAAGGCAAGCGTCTCCCACATGGTTTTTTTCCTCAAACCTGCTCCACCCCCATCATTTGTTATCTCCAGGCCACTGGCCGGGCTCAAGTCTCAGAACAGCCTGAGCTGGAAAGTACATCCCTGCTTCAGAAGGAAATAGCTTATATTGGGAAGGAATGGCAGGCCCTGCCCTGGGAGCCTCCAGGACTAGGGGAGCCCAGGATAGGAGGAGGGAGGAGGGGAGAGCAGGCTCCAAAGAAAAACTCGCTGACATGAAAACACTCACCCTGGATTAAGGAGCAAATGTTAGGACGCACAGCTGGTCCTAACAGTGTGATGGGATGGCTTCTTAGAACTTGGTCATGACAATGCTGTTGCTGCTAAGTCGCTTCAGTCGTGTCTGACTCTGTACGACCCCATAGATGGCTGCCCACCAGGCTTCCCCATCCCTGGGATTCTCCAGGCAAGAACACTGGAGTGGGTTGCCATTTCCTTCTCCAATGCATGAAAGTGAAAAGTGAAAGTGAAGTCACTCAGTCGTGTCCGACTCTTAGCGACCCCATGGACTGCAGCCCACCAGGCTCCTCTGTCATGGGATTTTCCAGGCAAGAGTACTGGAGTGGAGTGCTATTTTGGATGGGCTAAAGTGACACTTTCCCTTTCCCTGATGGCTCAGTGGTAAAGAATCAGCCTGCGTATGCAGGAGACTTGGTTTTAATCTCTGGGTGGGGAAGATCACCTGGAAGAGGAAATGGCAACCTACTCCAGTATTCATGCCTGGGAAATCCCATGGACACAAGGGCCTGGCAGGCTACAGTCCATGGGAGTTGCAAAGAGTCAGATACAACTTAGCAACTAAAAAATAACAACATAAAAATGGGCCACGGAAAATGAGTAGAAATGCCAGAACTTCCTCAGGATAGTATTGAAGAGGGGTTGGAAGGTTCACGAAAGGAAAGTTTTTAAATTTTTATTTTATTTTTAATTATTTTGGCTGCACGCCATGGCCTGTCAGATCTTAGTTCCCCAGCTGGGATTTGAACTGTACTGCCTGCAGTGGAAGCATGATGTCTGAACCACTGAACCTCCAGGGAAGTCCCTGGAGGGAAAGGTTTTTAGAATGGGTTTTCTTTGCGGGCTCTGGGAACGTACCAGATGACTGTTGCTTATACGTTGAACTGTGTCCCCAAAAGACACGTTGAGGCCCTAACTCCCAGCACCTGTGGGTGTGACGTAGGGGCCTTGTGTGGAAATAGGGTCTTTGCAGATGTAATTAAATCAAAATGAGGTCATTAGGTGGACCCCCAATATAACCGATGCCCTTATAAGAAAAGGAGAGGACACACAGGAAAGCGAAGGCAGAGATTAGACTCGTGTGGCCACAATCCACAGACCTGGAAGAGGCCAAGAAGAATCCTCACCTGGGGCCTTTGGAGGGAGCCTGGCCCTGCCAACACCTTAATCCCAGACTTCTGGCCTCTAGGACCGAGAGAATAAATCTCTCTTGTTTCAAGGCCCCCAGTCGTGGTGCTTTTTATGGCAGCTCTAAGAAATGAATACAGTTGTTTTCTCCGGGGATGCCCAGAGGAACCCATGCTCACAAAGGCAATACTAGGGAATGCTTTGGTGAGATGAAGGTCAAAGAGAAGAAGTACACAGTGGCTGCATGTGGCAGACTGGGGCTGACAGTGGAACCAGCCTCCCCCTTCCCAATGGGTTCTGGGCCAGCAGAGGCCAGGTGGTGGCACTTCAGCAGGAGAGGCACGCGGGCTGCCAGACAACAGTAGCAACTGGGGAACCTGGGCCGGCAGGGGTTCTTAGCCACGGCCCATCAGCCATGGGAGAGAAGAAGGCTAGCCAGGGAGGGTATTGCCTAACTTGTTTGGTTTTTAAAACAGTAAGAAATGGTGAGAAGAAGGATGACATCAGGTCTTCACACGGTTTCCAGATGTGAGTTTGATCACAGACCCGGCATCCTTTGATAGAAAAGGAAGAGGGTCCTTTGAGAAAGGCCCATACAAGCATCCACAATCTAGATGACAAATATCCCCCCATCCTTTCTTGGGCGTCCCAGATGGCTCAGTGGTAAAGAATCCCTCTGCCAATGCAGGAGATACAAGAGATGCAGGTTCGGTCCCTGGGTTGGGAAGATCCCCTGGAGAGGGATATAGCAACCCACTCCAGTATTCTTTTCTGGGAAGTCCCATGGATTGAGAAACCTGGTGGGCTGCAGTCCCTGGGGTCACAAAGAGTCTGACATGACTGAGCAACTGAGTATGTACACACGTACATAATCCTTTCTCAAACGAGCTACAGGCACTTGCTAGAACAGCTATGCATGAGGGCTTCCCGGGTGGTGCCAGTGATAAAGAACCCACCTGGCAATGCAGGAGACAAAGAGACATGGGCTTGATTGTTGGGTAGGGAAGGTCCCCTGGAGGAGGGCATGGCAACCCACTCCAGTATTCCTGCCTGGAGAATCCCATGGACAGAAGAGCTTAGCGGGTACAGTCCATAGGGTCACACAGAGTTGGACACGATTGAAGCAACTTAGCAGTATTCATGGAGGGAGGGGGCAGTGCCTGCATTTCTAAGGACTGTTAGATACAGGCGCTGACCTCACAAGGACAGCAAAGGGTCCAACCTGCCACCGTGGCTTCCAGCTAATGACGGGGCTTCTTGGAACCCAGGAGGCAAAGGTACCTTAGTTTAAGTCTGTCTTCCGGAGGATTCATGGGCCAGCCCTGGAGTTACATTTCCCTGTCCCTGAATGCATAATTGGTACAGCTATACCAAGGAGCTGGCAGAAGCCTCACGTTTGGTTCCACAAATGTGAACGAGAGCCGTTATGGTAGGATGGGCCAAGTGGGAGGCCCTGAAACTACCCTCCAGCTCAGTGCCAGCCAAGATAGTAAATCAGAAGAATTATTGCCACATTCTGGGAGAGACTGCAGAGATTAGTGACACCATTAAAAACTTAGAGGTTGTAGAGTTGGTGCTCCCCATCACAGACTCATTCGGCTCACCCTTCTGGCACTGCTCACGCCAAACTGATCATGGGGAATGGCCGTGGACGAGCATAAACTTAGCCAGGTGGCGACCTCATTGGAGCTTCCGTGCCAGGTGTGGCCATTTTACTAGAGCAGGTCAAATGGCTTCTGGCATTCGTGTGAGGCTGTTGATCAAGCAGATGCCTTCTTGATCCATGAGGGCAAGATTTGTTGTCTTCCCCAGGACTGTTCTCATCCTTTTGTTCTTCGTCAAGATGTGGATGGGCCTCCAGTGGCCACAAAGCACACGGATCCTGTGTCTCCCTTCAACCCCACCAGAAGCATCTAAGGAGAGTTGGTTCTCCACTGTCAGGTGGAAAGGGTGACAAATCCCCAGGAAGTCAGCCATCCTCGGTCATCAGTCACTCTAGTGCAGACTCAGAGGGACGATGGCAGCAGGAATCTTAAGACTGCCAAAACTGAATATGCAAACCAACGGCAGCAGAGACTGACACTGAGCCTTTAGTATGGCACACCATTCCTACAGGAGACTAGTTGGCCTCCTGGCAGGAGGTGGATGGCATCAGACCCCCTCAGTCCTGGAAGTGAGCTGATGGCACACTGGTCTCCCTTTCCTGTCCATAGAGCCAGATTCAGGTGCCAGATTCAGAGGATGCACAAATTACCTGATATCTGTATGACATTGTTCAAACCAAGAAACCCAAGTCATAAAAGAAGGTGTACAACCGGTTCATGGTCATGAGATTCCTAGTCTTGTGTACTTATCACCCTGAAACAGCCAGTCTAAGAGAGTGGTGAAATGTCTTGTTAATCTAAGGCCCTCGGTTAGGGACAATACCCTGAGGCTTGGAGTAATATCCTCCAGGAAGCGGCATATGTGCTGTGTTTTGCGCTAAGTTGTTTCAGTCGTGTCCAGCTCTTTGCGGTCCTATGGACTATAGCCTGCCAGGCTCCTCTGTCCATGGGGTTCTCTAGGCACGGTTGCTGGAGTGGGTTGCCATTTCCTCCAGGGGATCTTCCTGACCCAGGGATCAAACCTGCATCTCTTATGTTTCCTGCATCGGCAGGTGGGTTCTTTACCACTAGCACCACCTGGGAAGCCCCATATATGCTGAAATAATGACCTATATATGACGCTGTGTCCCCATTAGCTAGAATACACAGAACTGGAAATCGAATGATAGAAGTTAGATTGCTCCTCACAACATTATTCTTATTGAACCACTTGAGAAATCTGTGCTTCCTTATTCTTGTAGGCTTTTCCAGGTTAGAGGCCTTGGTTCCTATGTGCAAATGCTTCTGCCAGAGGACAAAGTAAGGGCATCTTACTTAAACTTGAAATTGCAATTATCTAGACACTCTGGGCTCTTCATGTCTGTGAACCAGTAAGCAAATAGTCACTATGTTGGCGGGGTTATTAACTCTGTTACCATCAGGAGCTAGAGGTTCTGCTATACAATGGGAGAGGGGAGAAGGACATCTGGAACTCAGAAGCTTCCTTGGGGCATCTCTTGGTGCTTCTAAAACAATGACAATATTCCATTGTATATAGGTCCCACACCTTTATCCGTTCTTATGTTGATAGATATTTAGATTGTTTTCAAGTCCTGGCTGTTGTAAATAGTACTGCAATGAANTTCCTTGGGGCATCTCTTGGTGCTTCTAAAACAATGACAATATTCCATTGTATATAGGTCCCACACCTTTATCCGTTCTTATGTTGATAGATATTTAGATTGTTTTCAAGTCCTGGCTGTTGTAAATACTACTGCAATGAACATTGGGTTACATATGTTTTTTGAATTAGTAGTGGGATTTCTGGGTCATATGTTAGTTCTATTTTTAGTTTTTTAAGGAACCTCCATACTGTTTTCCGCAGAAACCGTACCAATTTACATTCCTACCAACAGTGTAAGAAGATTTCCTTTTTTTCCACACCCTCTCCAGCACGTATTGCTTGTGGATTTTTTTGTTTTTTTAATGATGGCCATTCTGACTGGTGTGAGGTGATACCTCATTATAGTTAAAGTAGATAGCTAGCAGAAAGCTGCAACATGAGGCAAGGAACTCAGCTCAGTGCTCTATGATGACCTAGAGGAGTGTGATGAGGGTTGGGGCTTGGGGTGGGGAGGAGATCCAAGACGGAGGAGATAAATAAACACCTTTAGCTCCCTGATAGCTCAGATGGTAAAGAATCTGTCTACAATGCAGGAGACCTGGGTTTGGTTCCTGGATGAGGAGGACCCCCTAGAGAAGGGAATGGTAACCCATTCCAGTATTCTTAACTGGAGAATTCCACAGACAGAGGAGCCTGGTGGGCTACAGCCTATGGGTTCACACAGATTCAGGCACAACTGAGTGACCAACACAACCACCACCATGGCCGATACACTTCACTGTACAGCAGAGACTGACACATTGTAAAGCAATTATACTCCAGTGAAAAGGATATCAATGAACAAAGATTCACCAAAAAATAATAATAATAATGAGAACCATAACTCACAAAGGCTATTAGAAGCCCAGACTCCCCAGGATGAAAGGTCAGATCCCATAAGGCAAGCAACCCAGACCAGTCAAACTGCTGGCCATGGATAAGGGAAACCTACAGTGAAGAGTGGAGAGAGAAGACGGTGAGTGTTGATTATAGCCTCAGGATCCAACAAGGCAGTGAGGACTGTAGCTTGTTTCACTAACCTTTCCTTACGTCTCTTTAAAGAGATGGCTGGCTCCCTCTTGAAGGGGACTCTTTGACTGATTGTTTTGTACCTCTTCCTTCAGGAAAAAAAAAAAAAAGGTGAGGGTCTTCTGCTCGCAAAAGAAAGGCCTTGTTTTGTGATTTGAGCCCTAGATCTGAAAGTCAAGGCAGGTCAGGCCAGAGGCGGATAGCCCAGCCGTTTTCCTGCGGCAATGTCAGCGGCTCTGCGCTGGCTCCACTGGGTCCTCCCGAGAGGGCCTTGTCTCATGTCTGTGTTGCCTGCTATCTTGTCTCACCTCCTGCATCACTAACATCAAGACATGGGATGTGAGGGATCTACTGTGGTGCTCATAGATTACTCCAGAAGGGAAGGGAACTTAGTGCTCGGTGGGGCCAACCTTTAATCATTGGAATATTGAATCTAGTGGCTAAATCTTCCCTCTTCCTCTGGACAGTTTTTGCAGCTTCTTGCAACTTCAGTTCCACAAGATTGGAAAGCAAGTTGCCCTTGACAGTGGCCACCTTGATGACACATCCTTGTAGTGTCTCTCTGTCCTTCCCTGCTTCACTCCTCCTGCCCCTGACTCTTGTGCCCCTTGATAAAATGATGCCACGTGAGCCTTTGCCTCAGGTTCTGCTTTGTTGGGAACCCAGGCAAAGACAACCTCTGATATTAAAGGTGGAGTTGTTATTTGTCATCTAAACTCCACATTGCTCATTTATATCACCTTTCTGGTCCTTGTGATACCCAAGTTTGGGACCCTGAACCACATGGTCTCTTAGATATGCTGCTCTGTCAGTCTGTGGGCTTATATTTCCAAGAATGAAGGATACAGACTCTTCCACAGCTTCACTGGCCAAATGCTTCTGTCCCCTGGGGATTATCTCCTGCATTAAGCTCTAAAGGGTGAGAAGTTTCAGGTTGTCTTGAATTGCATTTTTAGGGCCACCTCTATACGGATTCCTAGATATACCGTGCTCCTAGATGGGACTCTCCTTTGTACCTAGACATCAGCTGAGAGAAAAAACGGGGGGTGAAAAAGAGAGGAGAGATTGGAAGGCTTATGGGAAGGAGGACAGGTTAAAAGAAACTGTTCCATCAAGAACTTGGATGGGCTCTAGGAAATCTGCTTTAAGAAATAAAAGCCAGGCCCTAGAACACTTCTGGAATCTCTGCATGGGGTCCTGGAATCAAGGCTCTGAAAACCACCCACTATGTTTGGAAGGTCTTCAGAGAGAAAGGAAGCCAGGCATTCTGTCATCAGTGCCAGCAGCAGTCACCAGCTTTTGCCCCAGATCAAGCATTTGATCAGCACATGCTTTACTCCTACTATCTACAAGGTACTGACAGCATCTTGGGAATGAGGAGAAGACAGCAGAGACACAGATTTGGACATGCTTCCTGCCAAACTTGAACTTGCGATGTATTTCTAGGCAACAAAAACAAGACAAGGCAGCAAGAGCTAGTTACAGAAAGAGCGGTGTGGAATGTGGGCGATGCGATTGAGAATGAGCTCCCTGAAGAGGTGGGTTGGGCTGCTGAGCAGTCACAGTGTTCATCCAAAAAATATTTATTGATTATCTGTGATGTATAAGGCACTGTTCTAGGGTCTATATGAGGTGGGGTAATCAAGGGCATTGTTGGTGGGGACATAAACAAATATATTGACCTATTCTCTAGGGCCTTTGGTGCTTCCCATGTAGCGCTAGTAGTAAAGAACTTGTCTGCCAATTCAGGAGACATATAAGACCCAGGTTCAAGCCCTGGGCCAGGAAGATCCCCTGGAGGGAGNTAAACAAATATATTGACCTATTCTCTAGGGCCTTTGGTGCTTCCCATGTAGCGCTAGTAGTAAAGAACTTGTCTGCCAATTCAGGAGACATATAAGACCCAGGTTCAAGCCCTGGGCCAGGAAGATCCCCTGGAGGGAGGGCATGGCAACCCACTCCAGTATTCCTGCCTGGAGAATCCCATGGACAGAGGAGCCTGGTGGGCTACAGTCCATGGTATTGCAAAGAGTCAGACACAACTGAAGTGACTTAGCATGCACCCACTAGGGACTTTAAGTGGATGAGTTTAGAATCAACCATGAATGGCTATAATACCAGTCATGAGGTATTAAATAGCATAGGGATGATAAGCATTAGTAAATCTAGGAACACATAAAATGGAAAGGCTCAGTGCCAAATTAAAGAGAAGGCATTCCCACTGGAATGTGAAAGAGACATATTCAAGCCTGTCATGTGGGTAGACGAGAACGGATTGGGCAAGGGGCAGGAAAGGAGGGCACAGGTGAAGGCTGGACAGTGGGCTGCGGGGTTTGGAGAATGCTGTGCAGTCCTTTGATCCTTCATCAGTCACACGCCATGTCCCCAGCTCCAGGTCCTCTGCCAGTGCTAGCAATGTGTTTTGGTTAGGATGGTGTTTGGTGGATCACAGATACACCATTAGAGAAGGTTAGCCTAACAGGAGGGATGTTTTTGTTTGTTTCCACATCACTGGAAACCAGAGTTTAGACCCTGAAGCCCCACAAGGTCATCAGCTTTCTTCTGTCCCTCTGTTCCTCTGCCTTTAGCATGCAACTTATTACTCATGGTCATAAATGGCTGTGCCATCTCTGGATTCATATCATGAGAAGGAAAACAGAAGTGGCCGAGGTTATTTTTGGAGAGCAAAGTTCTAACGCTTAGCTTACTCATCACTGGCAGGAACGCTGGCATGGGCACCCCTGCCCAAAAAGAAGCTGAAGAGGCAGCTGGAGCTTTTCCCCTCCACCAGGACTAGGGCTGTATTACAGGAGAGAACAGAGTGGCTGGCGGGTAGGCAGTGAGCAGAGTCCTCCCTGGGATACGGCCATGATGGAACGGCATCTGCCATCGACGAGCTCGCAGTCCCGTGGATGGACGTGCGAGCTGCTCATTTCCCTGGCAGGGCCAAGCACAGGGTGTGTGCGAGCTGTTAAGAGGGACCTCTGCCCCACTTTGGGAGAGGGTGCAGAGGTCCCTAGGACTAGAGGCAGTAGGAGGAGAGGGAGGGTTGCTGGGCTTCCTGGTAGGGACGAGTAAGTGAAGTGGCCAGAGGGCAGGGGTGGTGCATCACGCTCACAGGATCAGAGGATGGCAAGGCAGCAGGGCGGTGACCGGCTGACAGTGAGGATGGAAAATAAAAGATAAAGGCAGGGGACAGAAGCTAAAAGAGTTTTTCTGCCTCATTCGGGGTTGGGGACTTCATCCTCTAGGCAGAGGAGAGTCACTGGAGGACTTAGGGCAGGGAGTGGTATGTCAAGGGTATGCTTTATTTATTTTTAAAATTTTTTAATTTTGTATTGGAATATAGCCAATTAACAGTGCTATGATAGTTTCAGGTGAACAGCAAAAGGACACAGCCATACATATACATGTATCCATTCTCCCCCGAATTCCCCTCCCATCCTGGCTGCCATTTAACATTGTGCAGAGTTCTACGTGTTATACAGTAGGTCCTGGCCGGTTATTCATTTTAAATACATCAGTGTGTCCATGTTGATCCCAAACCCCATAACTTTCCCTTCCCCCCATCCTTTTCCCGCAACCATAAATTCTTTCTCTAAGTTTATGAGTCTGTTTCTGTTTTGTCAATACATTTGTAACATTTCTTTTTAGATTTCACGTATAAGAGATGTCATACAATGTTTCTCTGAAGAACCTGCTTTAGAATTCAGAAGAGGTATTAATTTGGATTTTCCCCCTCATCGATTACATTTAAAGTCAATTTAAAGCTGGGTATCTACCCAAGGCGACTACCAAGGGGCTGTGTGTAGAGATAAAAACAGAAGAAGTGCCCATGTAGAGTCCTAGGGGACTCCAGTGTCAAGAAGTTAGTAAAATGAAGGGGAGTCAGCAAAGGAGATAGTGGAGAAGGGGGAAAACCAGAAGGGTGTGGGGTCCCAGATTCTTGTAAAGAAAGTATTTCAATAGGAAGGCAGTGATCTGTATGGCCAGGGGCTGCTGACAGTCAAATAAGATGGGAGGTAAGAACGCCCCACGGACCAGCACTCTGGAAGGCAAGGAGGACCTTGACATGAACCCCTGGGTGGAGCAGAATGGCAGGTGGACTCGGATGGAGGAAAGGAATCAGATGCAGTGAAGGTGGACAGCTCTTTCCAGGAAAGTAACTAGAGGAGGTGGGACACAAAAGGATCTTTCTTTCCTTTCCTTTTCACTTTTTTTTTCTAAGATGGGAGGAATCACAGCAGGTTTGCCTGCTTAGAGTAGTGGACTAGGAAAGAATGGGAAACTAATGTAGGAGCGAGCAGAGGTGCACACAGGCTATGTCTTTGAGTAGGTGAGAGGGGTGTGCGCTGGCCTTGGCAGGAGTGTGGACTGTCTGCCCACAGCACAGGAGAGAGGTAGGAAATTTGAAATTGGATGCCATGGGAGGGCAGTTGAGGGGATGGAAGTCTGAAGTTTTACTTCAATTCTTCCCACATTGTCAGTGGATAGATAGCAACGTTTTCAGTGGAGATGAGGGTGCAGGGGATGTGTTGGAAGTTTAAAGAGAGAAGGGAGGTATGAAATACTCATTGGGGTGAGGAGGAGAATGAATGGAGCAGAGAAACGATGGATGATGCCAGCTGGCAGCTAACGCCCACTTGAGTTTAGGGATCATAAATTTAAAGTAAGACCATCAGCGTACCGTCACCCCCTTTTCCTCTCCCAAAAGACATAGGGGCTGAGTAGGGGAAAGATGGAGGCTTTGCTAAGTGACCAGGAAGGGAGAGGGGGACCAGGGAGTCGAGAGCACTTGCAACGGATGATTGCTTTTAATCAGGAAATTGCTCTGGTTCAGGAGGTGCGTTGGGACACCAGGAAGGGGGTAAAGAGGTGACAGGACCAGCAAAGTACAGGTTCAAGTGGGACCAGAAGGTGAAAGCTGAGGGGGTGAAGTGGGGAGACTGGCTGTGGGGCTGGAGAATAGACGGCTTGGGGTGGGGATTGTGGAGCAGTGAGGCCCGCTGCTGCCAGGGACAGGGTTCAAGCTGAGACCTTGGGGAGCAGCTGGGCAGGGCTGGCTGGGGACCAGCTGATGGGAGGAGAGGAAGTCAAGTGCCGATGGGCCAGAACCCCCACCAACCACACTGGGGTGGATTGGAGACAGCCGCTATTGATCCAGAAGCCAAAACATTCAAGGAAGGAGAGGAAGACCAGTGGTTTGTAGGTGATATCAGCAAGGAGGGGTGGAACAAGGTAGAGTCTTGGACTTGAGATCCAAATCTGGGTGTTTTTCAGGAGGTTGTTGTTCAGTCGCTCAGTGGTGTCTGACTCTTTGTGACCCCATGGACTGCAGCATGCCAGGCTTCCCTGTCTTTCACCATCTCCCAGAGTTTGCTCAAACTCATGTCCATTGAGTCGATAATGCCATCAAACCATCTCATCTTTTGTCACCCCCTTCTCCTCCTGCTCTCAATCTTTCCCAGCATCAGAATATTTTCCCATGAGTCAGCTCTTTGCATCAGGTGGCCAAAGGATTGGAGCTTCAGCTTCAGCATCAGTCCTTCCAATGAATATTCAGGGTTGATTTCATTTAGGATTGACTAGTTTGATCTCCTTGCTATCCAAGGGACTCTCAAGAGTAGTCTTCTCCAGCACCACAGTTTGAAAGCATCAATTCTTTGGGGCTCAGCTTTCATTGTGGTCCAACTCTTACATCCATACATGACTACTGGAAAAAACACAGTTTTGACTATATGGACCTTTGTCGGCAATGTGATATCTCTGTTTTTTAATACAATGTCTAGGTTTTCAGCAGGAGGGATGGACATTGTCAGGAAGCTGAGCAAGGAGGAGCCAGGAGGACCCTACTCCACCTCCAGTCCCAGGCACATGGGAGAGAAAACAGTGTAGGGAGGAGAACTGGGTTCAATTAGAGCAAAAGGGGGTAAAAAAGACCATTCAGAGGAGAGGCAGGGTGGAGGCTGGAGGGGGACAGAGGCGGCTGATGGTGGAACAGAGGCAGAAGGCCTACCTGGCACGCAGGTATCCCCAGGTGGGGTTCAGGCCCTCTTAGTTGCCTGCCTTTCTCCAGCTCTGTGCAAACCTCCTCAAAACCATTCCTTAACCAAGTGCTGCCCATGCCCCTGTGTCTAAGGGACCTCAGAGATAATCTCTTAGAGGCACTGAGGTGTTCAAACTGCAGCAGGATCAGCGTTTGTTAATATGCAGTAACACAGCCCTGGGGATGAGTCGTTCATTCACGAGGCCACCGAGGCCGCTTATCTTGCAATATATCGCACTCTACAAGGGATGCCAAATGCCTACACGATGGAAATTAAAGAGGATAAGGGCTGAGGTGGTGACAGAGATATTAAAAGAAAAAAAAATCAGGACCTGGGCTTACCTTTAGGCCTTCTGAAGTGGAATATGTGTGCTCAGACTGTGAAAGGCAAGCAGGAAGCCAATCCCACCCTCGAGGAAAGGCTGGGGGTCCCTGGCTGCAGAAACCTCCCATTCATTACTTTTGATTTACCGTGGAGCAGACAAGAGGCACTCACATGATACATAGCTTGTATATTCTTCTATCGATTTCCAAGACTTCGTTTTCTAAACTTCCCATCCATCAGCAGTATCTGCGCCAGCTCTCCCCCAGAAGAGATGAAGTGGGGATGAACCACCCCGTCTCGCAGAGAGTGGCAAGTTTTATGAGCCTGGAAGATTGGAAACAGAGCCTATATTCTTGCTTGTTTCTGCCAACAGGTGAGGAAGGTCGCCTTGCCATGAAGTTGAAAGGGCACAGTCAAGCATCAAGGATGTGGCTGTCAGGAAAGGGCGTGTGTGCTAAGTCGTTTCAGTCGTGTCTGACTCTTTGCGATCTTATGGACTGTAGCCCACCAGGCAGCTCTGTCCGTGGGATTTCCCAGGCAAGAACACTGGAGTGGGTTGCTATGCCCTTCTCCAGGGAATCTTTCCGATCCAGGGATTGGACCCGCGTCTCTTATGTCTCCTGTATAGGCAGGCAAGTTCTTTACCACTAGCAGCTCCTGGGAAGCCCCTCAGAGCTCCCCTAAAGCCCAAAGAAACAGGGCTGGGGAAGAGCCAGGTAACATGGTGAGGGAGGGGCATGTTCTTGGCGATCGGCCTCGCCCAGAGAGGCCATCCTGGATGCTGCTACTATAAACACTCTCTGTGCTGAGTAACCAGCACGAACGCTGCCCACATTCATCGTCAGCTTCTACCCCGCAACAGAAGGATGCGGATGGTGCCGCGGCTGCCAGCCTGCGGACCCTGAGAGCTGACAACCGCTCCCCGCTGGCTGCCGAGAGAGGTTACCGTGCCCCCACCGGAAGACGCACTGTGCTGCACATATAAGGAGGGCTGGGCACCCACGTACCACCTTAACTCCTCTTCTCCTGCCAGTATTCTCAGAATGGAAAAGGCAAGCATCTGTGATATTCTATCCACCCCCAGCCCTCCCCCACCCCATTTACAGAAAAGATTCCTTCAGCTTTCACAAGCAGATCTCAATACCTGGGGGGCTGGGATGGATGGAGGGACATGGAAAAGATCGTCACTGCACCCGCTTTGAGGCTGGAGCACAAAGGGGAGGGAGAAGCAGGGCTGAGGGCTGCCAGGGTCTTGGGGGAAGAGAGGCAGAGACAGAGGGCTATACTTTGCCTTCGTGGGGCGCTGGGGAATCTTCAAGGGGGCTGAGACTCTCAACCAAACCCGGAGCATCTCCAGCCAGGAGGGGAGACATGCCATCAGAAGTTGTGCAAGGAACCAAGTGTCAGGAGGTGAGGGGCTGGTCCTGCTCGTGGCCTTTGGACAATCTCCCCATCTGCCTGTGCCTCACTTTCCCTCGGAGAAATAGTCTTAGAGCTCCTCCACCTCTCCAAAGTATTGGAAGGCATCCAAAGAGTCTCAGAAGCGACAATATTACCAGTAAGGGAATTATCGATGTGATTGATGGTTTCAATTGAGCCTTGGGGTCTCTGCTATTTAGAGGATGGATCAATAGTAATAACAACAATAAATAGTGAATAACTCAGGAGAGAGTCTGTAAAGGACCCCGTGGCGACAGGGCCAGATAATACAGAAGCAGAGGAGGCCCTCTGTGCTCCCCATGTCGACACAGCCACCAGCCTTGCTCTGGGGAGCGGCTGTCCTCCTGATTAGCCAGCCTGGCTAGGGGTTTCTACTGCTCCAGATGGTATTCCAAAGGGAACCTGGCTGTGCTGGAGTTGGAATGGGGAATGAGGAAGCTGGGCAAGATAAAGAAGTCCTCCAGAGGTAGTGTGTGGCTCCAACCAGCACAAAATGAAACCAAATGAAATGCCGTTCATGGGTCCCAGCCCAGGTGAGGTGTGCGCCCAGGAGAGGTGGCAGAGTAACAGGCCCCAGTGTGCGATGGACCAGCCACGGCCAGAGCCCATTCCTGGCGGCTTCCAAGAGAGAACAGATGTGCTGCGAAGGGCATGGGGTGTGGAATTTGTGAACCTGGTTTGAAGTCCTGACTCTGGAACATCTCACCTGGTGGTGGGCTAGTCTCATGATTTCCCCAAGCCAATGACAGCTGTCTAACTTGTTGCTGCACGATGTCACCTGCGAGAAGATAGGGGAAGTTTTCCACAAAATATTCAGTGTTTATCACCCACATGGGAGGATGGGCAGTATCCCAGGACTGCCTCTTTTCCCAGCTTAGCTTTGCCCCATCCAAGTGGTCACAGAACCAGTGCTCCTGAGTTTGTCCTTACTGAGGCCGAAACACATCTAAGGGCTGATCCTAGGAAAGATGGGCTTGCCCACACACTCCCTCATCCCCACGCCAACCTCTGTACAGGAGCTGTAACATCTTTTATACGCACTGGGCTGCCTGCCTCTGATTTCCTGCCGAGTTGTAAGCCCTCGTGTTAGTGGCGGTAGGCACCATCTTGACACACGCTGGTGCACGGTGAATGAGTGAGTGGGCCCCATGGGTTCCTCTGTGTTTCTTTAGGCACTAACAACCCAGGGCTGAAGTGTCTGTCATTGGCTTGGCTTTTCCTCCAGTAGGGAGGAGCTGATGTAACAAGCTTGCACAGACCGCCTCAGATGGAATCAGAAAAAGCCTCTTAGAGGGGACAAAAAGTCTAGAAAGTCCAATGGGCTGCGCCAAATTCCAGGTACTTACAGAAAGGTTTTGGGAAGCCCAGCCTGGTGCGGGGTCCTTACCACCAGCTGTCAAGTCCCAGACTGTAAGCCTGACCCTCATGGAAAGAAACCACAGTGCTACAAGTGAAAGTCACTCAGGCGTGGCCGACTCTTTTCGACCCCATGGACTGGAGCCCACCAGGCTCCTCTGTCCATGGAATTCTCCAGGCAAGAATACTGGAGTGGATAGCCATTCCCTTCTCCAGGGATCTTCCCAACCCAGGGATCGAACCCAGGTCTCCTACATTGCAGGTGGATGCTTTGCTTTCTGAGCCACCAGGGAAGCCCAACANGCTGGGGAATCTTCAAGGGGGCTGAGACTCTCAACCAAACCCGGAGCATCTCCAGCCAGGAGGGGAGACATGCCATCAGAAGTTGTGCAAGGAACCAAGTGTCAGGAGGTGAGGGGCTGGTCCTGCTCGTGGCCTTTGGACAATCTCCTCATCTGCCTGTGCCTCACTTTCCCTCGGAGAAATAGTCTTAGAGCTCCTCCACCTCTCCAAAGTATTGGAAGGCATCCAAAGAGTCTCAGAAGCGACAATATTACCAGTAAGGGAATTATCGATGTGATTGATGGTTTCAATTGAGCCTTGGGGTCTCTGCTATTTAGAGGATGGATCAATAGTAATAACAACAATAAATAGTGAATAACTCAGGAGAGAGTCTGTAAAGGACCCCGTGGCGACAGGGCCAGATAATACAGAAGCAGAGGAGGCCCTCTGTGCTCCCCATGTCGACACAGCCACCAGCCTTGCTCTGGGGAGCGGCTGTCCTCCTGATTAGCCAGCCTGGCTAGGGGTTTCTACTGCTCCAGATGGTATTCCAAAGGGAACCTGGCTGTGCTGGAGTTGGAATGGGGAATGAGGAAGCTGGGCAAGATAAAGAAGTCCTCCAGAGGTAGTGTGTGGCTCCAACCAGCACAAAATGAAACCAAATGAAATGCCGTTCATGGGTCCCAGCCCAGGTGAGGTGTGCGCCCAGGAGAGGTGGCAGAGTAACAGGCCCCAGTGTGCGATGGACCAGCCACGGCCAGAGCCCATTCCTGGCGGCTTCCAAGAGAGAACAGATGTGCTGCGAAGGGCATGGGGTGTGGAATTTGTGAACCTGGTTTGAAGTCCTGACTCTGGAACATCTCACCTGGTGGTGGGCTAGTCTCATGATTTCCCCAAGCCAATGACAGCTGTCTAACTTGTTGCTGCACGATGTCACCTGCGAGAAGATAGGGGAAGTTTTCCACAAAATATTCAGTGTTTATCACCCACATGGGAGGATGGGCAGTATCCCAGGACTGCCTCTTTTCCCAGCTTAGCTTTGCCCCATCCAAGTGGTCACAGAACCAGTGCTCCTGAGTTTGTCCTTACTGAGGCCGAAACACATCTAAGGGCTGATCCTAGGAAAGATGGGCTTGCCCACACACTCCCTCATCCCCACGCCAACCTCTGTACAGGAGCTGTAACATCTTTTATACGCACTGGGCTGCCTGCCTCTGATTTCCTGCCGAGTTGTAAGCCCTCGTGTTAGTGGCGGTAGGCACCATCTTGACACACGCTGGTGCACGGTGAATGAGTGAGTGGGCCCCATGGGTTCCTCTGTGTCTCTTTAGGCACTAACAACCCAGGGCTGATGTGTCTGTCATTGGCTTGGCTTTTCCTCCAGTAGGGAGGAGCTGATGTAACAAGCTTGCACAGACCGCCTCAGATGGAATCAGAAAAAGCCTCTTAGAGGGGACAAAAAGTCTAGAAAGTCCAATGGGCTGCGCCAAATTCCAGGTACTTACAGAAAGGTTTTGGGAAGCCCAGCCTGGTGCGGGGTCCTTACCACCAGCTGTCAAGTCCCAGACTGTAAGCCTGACCCTCATGGAAAGAAACCACAGTGCTACAAGTGAAAGTCACTCAGGCGTGGCCGACTCTTTTCGACCCCATGGACTGGAGCCCACCAGGCTCCTCTGTCCATGGAATTCTCCAGGCAAGAATACTGGAGTGGATAGCCATTCCCTTCTCCAGGGATCTTCCCAACCCAGGGATCGAACCCAGGTCTCCTACATTGCAGGTGGATGCTTTGCTTTCTGAGCCACCAGGGAAGCCCAACAGTGCCAAAGACCTGGTTTGTAAGCTTCCTCATCCAAGTACAAGCATCCCAGAACCAACAAGGGACACACCTCTGGTGAGTGGATTTGGCTGAGGAGCCGAGAAGAATGTGGACCTGGGTCATGGCAGGATCTACCTTTCATCACGCCATCACATGAAGTGTTCACCCACATGATAATTGGGTGTCTTCTGGAGTGGGGGTCGGGTCTGAGCAAACGCAGGCACACACACACACACCCCTGTGTGTCCAAATGCAGATATTCACAGAATCCTACCTATCTGTGGACCTGCACAGATGTGTGCAGACACACACGTGATGGATTTAAACAATAATTCATACAGTGAAATGTCTAGGCCCTTGGGCCAGCAGGGAATTTCAGTCCCAGTAACAGATGACTGTCCCTGACCTGACCAGAAGTCTGGGCTCTTTTAATAACTTAACATCACAGAGTTAGAGTTCAAAAGGGCCTTAGAAATCAACAATTTCAACCTCCAGCCCTGAGCATAAAAATCCCCTCTAACATTCAAAACGTGTTGACGTATAGCCTTTGCTTAATACCACAGTGATGGAGGACCTATTACCCTGCTTGGAACCCCATCTAATTGTTGTTATTAATAATGAAAAGAACTATAATATATTAAGTGTAGACTTGGCCTGCAGCTGGGCTAAGCACTTCCCTGGACTGGCTCAGATGACCCAGTGAGAAATCTCCATTTAACAGAGGCTTCAACTGAGTCTCAGAAAAACTGACTTGTCCTCAGCGGTGCATTCAGCATGTGGCAGAGCTGGGATTTGAATCTGGGGCTTACTCTAATGCTCTTCACTGTTAAGTCATATTAATTTAAGTTATATCATATAAGAAACTGTTCCTCTGCTTTTCTTTCTTTCTTTCCACACCCCCTTTCCCATGGCATGTGGGATCTTAGCTCTCCGACCAGGGATCAAACCCATGTTCCCTGCAGTGGAAGCACAGAGTCTTAACCACTGGACTGCCAGCAAAGTCCTCTGCTTTTCTGTAACTTCCATAGACTGCATCTGGATCTGGGCTCTGGAGCTTTGCAGAGGCTTTCTCTTGTCCCTCAGGACCTTCCCTTCTCCCTGCCCCTTTCCTTTGATGCCCTGTGGATACTCTTGTTCAAATATAGGCCCCAAAGAATTCCATTCTCTTTGGATACTGTCTTGGCATATGAGGTGACGTCGCTCAGTCATGTCCGATTCTTTGCAACCCCATGGACTGTAGCCTATCAGGCTCCTCTGTCCATGGGATTTTCCAGGCAAGAGTGCTGGAGTGGATTGCCATTTCCTTCTCCAGGGGATCTTCCCGACCCGGGAATCAAACCTGGGCCTCCCGCATTGCAGGCAGAAGCTTTATTGTCTGAGCTGCCAGGGAAGGCCTTGCACCGTCAAAATATGTGTGTATAACCGAGTCCCTTTGCACTCACCGGAAAAGCACAGCCTTGTTAATCAGCCCGCACAGTTGTTGTTTGTTGCTCAGTTGCTCAGGAGTGTCTGACTGTCTGAGTCTCCATGGACTACAGAGCAAGAGTCTCCTCTGTCCTTCGCTGTCTCTCAGAGTTTGGTCAAATTCATATCCACTGAGTTGGTGATGCCATCTAAGCATCTCATCCTCTGTTGCCCCCTTCTCATCCTTCCCTCAGTCTTTCCCAGCATCAGGGTCTTTTCCAATGAGTCTGCTCTTTACATCAGGTGGCCAAAGTATTGGAACTTCAGCTTCAGCATCAGTCCCTCCAATGAACATTCAGGGTTGATTTCCTTTAGGATTGACTGGTTGACTTAATCAACTATATGCCAATATAAAATAAAAATTTAAGTGAAAAAAATATGGCATTGGTATTTCAGCCAGTGACCTCATATCACTGACCATTTTAAAGAAATTGTGGAGTTTCATTTCATTATATTTACTTAGCTCTTTTCTACAATGACTACTATAAGCTTTTTTTTTTTTTTGCAGTTGAGATTAAAGAATATGTTTTCAACTTATTATTCCAGCTACTTTTAAGACCATTTTGAAGCACAGTTTGTCAACCAGGGCTTCAGGTAGCCCTGTGGCTTTGAGGCATCTGCAAATGGCGTAAGCTGACTTCCTGTGCCAAGGAGTTGATCAACGCCAGTCCACGATTCAAGGGCTGAGTTCCGGTTACCATCCACTAGAGACCACCCATCAAATGACACTCATCTCCGAAGCATTTCTCTGGTGCCAGTGTCTGATGCCACCCACAACTTTGCATACTTGATTTGAAAGAGATATGCCAGGGGTCACTTTAGAAGAAATAAAGAACAAAGGTCAATTCCAACCCAGAAGAAAGGATGAAGTCAAGGGAGAAATGCCAGTCAGTAAATATCACACCTCTCCAGGAGGTAAGATTACCAGATGGAGACATCAGGACTGGAAACACCAGTGGCTGAGGGGACAAAGTTGGAGTTCGAGACATACACCAAACTTAGAAGTGTGCCCGTGTTTAGTCGCTCAGTCGTGTCTGGCTCTTTGTGACCCTTTGGACTGTAGCCTGCCAGTCTCCTCTGTCCAAGGGATTTTTCAGGCAAGAGTGCTGGAGTGGGTTGCCATTCCCTCCAGCAAGGGATCATTCCAATCCAGGGATGGAACTTAGCTGATGCTGAGCTATCAGCTAAGCTCCAAGCTTAGGGATTTACAGACACAAACGGGACGTTTCAGGCAATGCCCCGGTGAATCCCAGAAGACTGAATCCTGTTGGCCTGGGGCTCCTTTTTGAAAAGCCCAGATATCCACCCTTTCTGGCTCCCTTAAATGCACCACCTGGCTTTTTCTACCTGGCCTCTGATCAACTTTTGAGCTATATGTAGTGAATCTTCTTGATGATAATATTTAGCCCTCATTTCTCCCTTTTGCTACTAAGGATGAAAACTGTGGTCAAATAACTTTTAGAAATGGAAGAGTATCACATGTAAGGCATTCCGTTTATGTCAGTTGGATTATTTTTCCCCTGCAGGTTACAGAAACCCTAAATCAAACTGGTTTAAACAATGAGGAAACTGACGGGCTTGTGAAATAAGAAGCCCAGAGACAGATACAGCTGCAAGGTTGGTTGTTTCTGTAGTTCAGTGATGTCCTCCAAGGCTTAGATTCTCTCCATCTCATCTACCATCCACAGCGTTATTAGCTCCTTAAGTCTGGCCACCCTCATGCTCAGAAGGTAGCTGCCAGAGTAACTGAGGCAACAAATGTCTTTATTTCCATCCAGAGAGAGATTGGGTTCTCTTTTTCCAAAGCTCCAAACAAGTCTGACTTCATGTCTCATTGGCTTAATTCTCTTCAGCCTCCCTCAAACCAAACCCATTCTCTGGGGGTGGAATAGACGTTGGGAGATGTTTGCTGCATTTCTGGCCCTCTGTTCTAGCCACACTCTCAATAAAGAAATAAGATCATTTTTACTTTGCTCATGCTTGGTGAACTCATGTTAGTTCCTGGCATTCACCATTTTCTCAAGTGTCCATAAACCATCTATTTAATAACTAGTGTTAGAGCCTGACCAAGGATCACAGTCTCTGGGATTCCACCCCCTGCCCCCCACCCCCGTTTTTGAAGCTGGAGATCCAGGGTGAGGAAACAGCAGGTGCAAAGGCCCTGAGGCTGAAGAACATCAGGCACATTTGACAAAAAGCATGGAGGCCAGCATGGATAGAAACAAGTGATGGGCATGAAAGAGTTAGGGGCCACACTGCCAGGTTAATAAACGGAAAGAGAGTAAGTGGAAGCAGGGAGAACTGTTAGAAGCTATTGCAGTCATCTAGATAAAAGATGATAGCTTGAACTAGTTAAAAGTACATTAGTTAATTCCCCCTAAATATGCATGAGTTCTGTTCCGAGAATGTGTTTCTTTAGACCATTCTGTTCGTAAGTCCAACAAAGTCAGTCTAAGCCCCCAACTAACACAGTCAGCTAATAGTACTATACTGTAATAGGTTTCTAATACATTTCACACAAATAATACATAAACAAACACAAAGAATAAAGAAAAGACTTTTAATCTTATAATACAGTACCTTGAAAAGTATAGTAGTACAGTATAATAGCTGGCATACAAGGGCTGGCATCGAGTGAACTGGCAAGCGGAGTTTCTGACTAGAGGAGAGAGAGGAGGTAGGAGACAGTGGAGCTGAAGGATCATTAGTAATAGGAGACAGAGGGCAAGCTGCAATTTCACTCACACCTGTCATTGATGGCACAGGTTCTGGTTCCTTGTTGGAACCACATGCATGTTCATATTTTTGCAAGTTTGTAACTTGAAGGTTTGTTTGTAGGGGACTTGCTGTCTTGGCTAAATAAATAGCCATTCTTGGTCCTCATCTGTAGAGATTGACGATTCAAACTGAATGAGGGAAGGCTGTGGGGGAACCTGCTCTTGACAAGCGTGTCCAGGTGGATTTTGATAGCAGGTGAATCAACCACTTGGAGATGCCTGGCAATGATATGCCTACTGTCCTGCTCAAAGCTCTTTCTGAGTGTTGGGAAGAAACACAGTGCACTCTGGCCTGGAAATAAAAATCCCAAACACGTAACAGTGAGCATGCTTTCACTACTACCTCATTCTTTTGGGGTTTCAGTTCTTTCAGCTGTATTTTTCTTTCTCCAGATTCGGGAAAGTTTACTTTGAACAAACAAAGTGGGAATGATGCTTGGGCCTCTCTCAAGGTTAGAACATCCTCCCTAAAGAATGGAGCTCACCCTCTTACTCTTGCTCCAAAAATCGTTAATGTACCCACTGTCCCTGTTGGTCCCACCTCGCTGTGGACAATGATGTCACTGGTGCCCTTCACACGGGCCTGTGTCAGGCTTGTTCGCATGCCCCTTTACAATGCGCGCCCACAGCGGAGCTTGTTTCTGATTCCTCGCCAGCTCTATTCACGGCTGTGGCGTCAGAGCTCAGTGTCTGAGAGCCTTTCAGTCCTCTTGAGCCATCTTCCCTTTCAGAACCTCTGCCCCATGACTGTAATCGTTTCTTCTGCACCCAAACAATTCTGCCTTCTGAAATTCTACAGCTCGCTTTCCCTCTTTTATCTCTTACAAACTCTAAGACGACTCCCCCCACCTCAAGCTTTCTGTATTGTCTATCTATGGCTGCGTAAAACACCACCCCAAAACTTGGTGGCTGAAAATAGCAACCATCTATCTGCTCATATGCGGCAGTTTAGACTGGTCTTGCCCTCAAGGCCGCCATCGGAGGGATGTCTGGGGGCCAGCTTCTTGCAGGTGCATCACGCACTAGCCTGGAAGCACAGCGGGATGGCAAGGGGTGAAGGGGGTCACCTGACCTCTGTCTCCCTGGGTGTCTCAGCTTTGAGGGGGCTTGTCTGGGCTTCCTTATATGGTGGCCACAGGGCAGCAAGAGCCAAAGAGTGGAAGCTGCAAGGCCTGGGCTTGGTGGTCAGGCGACATGCTTTCCGCTGCCTCTGTTGGTCAAAGCAAGCTGCACGGCCAGCTCAATCAGGAGAGGGGAAAGAGACCCCACCACTCACTTGAGGGAATCGAAAAGAAGGGAGAGCATTTTCCACTTACCGCACTTCCTTCCATTAAATCTATTCTGAGGACCTGAACTGAGGAGACAAGGAAGAAGATGGTTCTGATCTCTAGAAAGAACTCGCAATCTGGCGGCAGAAACAGAAAGCTAAAGAGAGCATTACAACACAATGTGATAAACAATAATAATGGCTGCCAGCGCTTATGCACTTGCCATATGCCAGGCGCTGTGCTGAGCGCTGTGTGTGCTTCGTCTCACTGAGCCTTGACTGTAACCCTTGAGGGGTGGTGCGTGCGTACGTGCTCAGTCACTCAGTCGTGTCTGACTCTTTGCAACCCCATGAACTGTAGCCTCCCAAACTCCTCTGTCCGTGGGATTCTCCAGGCAAGAATACTGGAGGGGGTTGCCATTTCCTTCTCCCGGGGATCTTCTCGACCCAGGGATTGAACCCTTTTTTGTCTCTTGCATTGCCTGTATTGGCAGACGGATTCTTTACCACTATGCCACCTGGGAAGCTGGGGGGCAGTGATGTATGTTAATAATTATGCCCATTTTTCAGATGGGAAAACCAAGGCACAGAGATATTAGGTATCAAGAGTGCAAGGCAGAGTGTGAACTCAGTCAATGCCCAGCACTACAGCCTTTGCTCTTAGCAGGTACTGTGACCCCCTGCAAGGTCAGCCGTCAGCATGGAGAGTGTCTTGCCTATGGTCTTAGCCATGGAAGGAGCTCCACTGATGAGCAAGTAGATGGAGGAGCAGGAGAAAGACAAGTGATCACAGCAGATTTATTTTCACAGAACATAAGCAAGAAAACCCTCAACTTTCACCACTCATCCCAGGGCCCTGCTGGGGCTTTCTGCTGACTCCTGACTGAGACTGCACTCAAGACCAGAGCCCACAGTGGCCTGGAGCTGCAGGAAAGACCCGAGAAGAAGAGTCACCCCTCCCCCATGTCCCAGCGACACATGATCAGGGGAGAAACTGTTCCCAAAGCCACACAGGAAGCCACGTCTCTGAAAACTCAGCGGTGACGTCAGCCCCGCATCCAGAAGGGCCCCTGAGCCTTCCTTCCACTTGTCCCCACGTTAGCCAATTACTGAAAACAGCTCAAAATAGCACCTGCTCCTCAGCTGGGGCTGCCGCAGGAACATTGTTTGTGATCCTTTTTGAGAGAGAGAAAGTCTAGTGGAAGTCAGGGCAGTGAAGGAATGAGCACTGGGGGCTTCCTCCAGCTGCCAGCTCTGAGGCTGACCGGCCTGGAACAGGCTGCAATGCAGGGTTTGCATGTTTCCTGCAAGACGCTGGTGGTGCAATGGGGTCTCTTGTACCCAGCTGCAGTCTGGGCCTTAAGGTAGCCCTGGGGAACAGCAAGAGACCCAATCTGGTGAGATTCAGGGCATCAGAGACTCTGAGGTGGGGAGCCACCCCAGGCCCCACTGGAAGCAGCTGCTGTAGGAGTCATTCAGACTGTTTCATGGCCTGGCTTCAATCCCTCCACACTGCAGTCTCCCTCCAAGAGTCCCAAGGGACTCCTATATTCATCAGTCACTCCTAAACTCATTTTTAAACCTGCCAAAGTCATGAAAAGGATACTTACCATAAATAATAAGAAGAAAANCTCCTCTGTCCGTGGGATTCTCCAGGCAAGAATACTGGAGGGGGTTGCCATTTCCTTCTCCCGGGGATCTTCTCGACCCAGGGATTGAACCCTTTTTTGTCTCTTGCATTGCCTGTATTGGCAGACGGATTCTTTACCACTATGCCACCTGGGAAGCTGGTGGGCAGTGATGTATGTTAATAATTATGCCCATTTTTCAGATGGGAAAACCAAGGCACAGAGATATTAGGTATCAAGAGTGCAAGGCAGAGTGTGAACTCAGTCAATGCCCAGCACTACAGCCTTTGCTCTTAGCAGGTACTGTGACCCCCTGCAAGGTCAGCCGTCAGCATGGAGAGTGTCTTGCCTATGGTCTTAGCCATGGAAGGAGCTCCACTGATGAGCAAGTAGATGGAGGAGCAGGAGAAAGACAAGTGATCACAGCAGATTTATTTTCACAGAACATAAGCAAGAAAACCCTCAACTTTCACCACTCATCCCAGGGCCCTGCTGGGGCTTTCTGCTGACTCCTGACTGAGACTGCACTCAAGACCAGAACCCACAGTGGCCTGGAGCTGCAGGAAAGACCCGAGAAGAAGAGTCACCCCTCCCCCATGTCCCAGCGACACATGATCAGGGGAGAAACTGTTCCCAAAGCCACACAGGAAGCCACGTCTCTGAAAACTCAGCGGTGACGTCAGCCCCGCATCCAGAAGGGCCCCTGAGCCTTCCTTCCACTTGTCCCCACGTTAGCCAATTACTGAAAACAGCTCAAAATAGCACCTGCTCCTCAGCTGGGGCTGCCGCAGGAACATTGTTTGTGATCCTTTTTGAGAGAGAGAAAGTCTAGTGGAAGTCAGGGCAGTGAAGGAATGAGCACTGGGGGCTTCCTCCAGCTGCCAGCTCTGAGGCTGACCGGCCTGGAACAGGCTGCAATGCAGGGTTTGCATGTTTCCTGCAAGACGCTGGTGGTGCAATGGGGTCTCTTGTACCCAGCTGCAGTCTGGGCCTTAAGGTAGCCCTGGGGAACAGCAAGAGACCCAATCTGGTGAGATTCAGGGCATCAGAGACTCTGAGGTGGGGAGCCACCCCAGGCCCCACTGGAAGCAGCTGCTGTAGGAGTCATTCAGACTGTTTCATGGCCTGGCTTCAATCCCTCCACACTGCAGTCTCCCTCCAAGAGTCCCAAGGGACTCCTATATTCATCAGTCACTCCTAAACTCATTTTTAAACCTGCCAAAGTCATGAAAAGGATACTTACCATAAATAATAAGAAGAAAGCAAAATAAATATCCATTGGAGTTAACAATTACACTATGGAGCCACTTAGGGATGCAACAATCAAATGAATGAAGTGAATCTTTTCACACTGGCATGGAAATCACACCAAGGAAAGTTGTCAAGTGAAACACGCTGCTATATTTAAAATGAATAACCAGCAAGGACCTACTGTATAGCACAGGAAACACTGCTCAGTTTTATGTGGCAGCCTGTATGGGGGGGGCAGTTTATGAAAGAATGAACACATGTATGTGTATGGCTGAGTCCCTTCACTGTTCACCTGAAACTATCACAATGCTGTTTGTTAATTGCTTATGCTCCAATAAAAAAATATATTTTTTTAAAGGCAAGCCATATAAAAATCTATCTATCTACCTGTCTATCTATCTCTCTATCATCCATCTGTCTATTATCTACCTATCTGTCTACCTACCCACCCATCTATTTAAACACTAAACTGATCCTAAGTGATTTCCTTCCAGGCGGGTAGAGGGATTAGAGAGGAGGGTGGAAGTAGATAATGAGGACTTTTGCTTCTCTTGTATTCTTTGAATTTTTACATGAATGTATTCATGTTTTACTTATAAAATTAAAAATTAAACACATTCGCCAGCAAAGCAAAGCCAGAGAGAATGATCTGCTAACAAAATATAACCCAGTTCATTCCTCAGTCCCGTCTTGGTTTGTCTGGGCTTTTCTCCTTCCTGGGCACCAGGCCTGCTCTGAACTGGCAGGCCTGTCTTCTTGCCCCTCCCCCAGGGTCCCCGTCTTCCTCCTTAGCTGAAGGCTGTTGATTTCACCTTCATCCCAGCCTCACCCAGGTTCCGAAAGCCAGCAGGGAGGGTGCAGGTATCTTGGTTCCCAAAGTGCTACCTTGGAACCTTAGCCACATGGTCAGTGTTCCGGGGTGCACTCCCCACTGTAGACCTGAAGTCCCTTTGCTTGGATCTGCCTGAGTGCTTCTGATGTCCCCTAGGCTCTGACTGTCCAGTCAGGGCCCTGCTCCTGGAACCATATCCCCCACTGGCTTCACAGGTACAACGGCCCCAGCCGGTGGCCCTGTCCCAGTGACAAGGGGAAGAGCGTGAGGTCAGCTGTCCAGGGGGCAAGGCTAGGCCTGCAGAACCTCCATGCCTGGCCTCCCTGACTTGGAGCCAGCAGCCTGAAAGAACTTTTCAAAGACGTGCGTGGGCTCAGGGACCTCACTGCCAGGTGGCTTGGGTGTTGGCTTCAGTCTCCTCGGAGGGCAGTCCCTGGAGCAGAGCAGCCTGGCAGGGAGGGGGCGTCAACGTGAGGCCCCTCGCTGGGCATTGCCGCCCCCCATCTGTCTGCTCAGAGAGCTCCGACCATCTGGTTCTTCTGACTAAATCTGCAGCACGAGGCACTTTGGGAGGATTTCAGGAGTGGGGCTCCCAGGCTTCCTGGTTGTCACGCATGACTGCATCATCTCCTCACGAAAACTCTAGAAGGAGAGAGAACTCACTCTCCTCAACTAGCTAGTTTCTCTCAACTAGCTTTTCAGACTATTTTAACTGCTGATAGGCCTAGATGCAGGAGAATGGACTAAATAACCCTTACGATGAACCCATGCCAGGACCCAAACAGATGAGAACAGTGCTGAGGTTGTGGCAAGCCTGCTGTTTCCTAGAAACTGGCCTTCCTCACCGGGCCAGGAACAACCAGCTGCTCAGGACCTCGGACCTGAGGCGCTCGGGTCTCAGGTGGACATCTCTCAGGGCTCCTGGGATGTCCGTGAACTTCGGGAGACACCTGATTCTCTGTGGGGTTGGGTGGACATCCCAAATGGACAGTTCGCTTTATTTATCTATTTTTAGTTAATTAGTTATTTTATTATGTAGATATATATAATTTTTTTAAACTTTATTTTGTATTGGGGTATAGCCTATTAACAAATAAGGCTGTGACAGTTTTCAGATGAACAGCAAAGGGACTCAGCCATACACATACACGTATCCGTTCTCCCCCAAACTCCCCTCCTATCCAGGCCTGACAGCTTGCTTTAATATTCATGGAGACAGTCTCCCTCCAACAATATGATGGGTTACCTTCTCCACCATTATCAAAGTGGGGTGTGCCTGGAATTCAAACACACCCCTCCTCTGATGCTCAGCATTGCCCGTCTATTTCTTGGCCTCTCTCAAGGCATCTGGTTGTAATGATGAAATTGTCCAAGGTTCTGAATAGTCTATTAATAAATAACCAATCCTGCGACCACACAGTCCAATTAACAGAGGCCTAATATTAAGCAATGCGGTGGTGGGTGTCAGAGGTAGGGCATTCTTTTACATCGTCTTGTTCGGGAGGTGGAGGTGCAAGACTGCAGCAGCCAAGGGCCCTTCTAAAGTTTCCGGGACCCTCCTTAGCATGGAAAAAGCCCCGACACACAAAGGCCCAAAGGAAGGATGGTAACCAAGCTGCTCCGAGAGCCAAGACATTTCCTGGGTTAGTAACAGCTGCCAGTATCTTCTGCACAAGTGCTGTTAGGCGGGTGTCTGGTCGAAGCTGATGTGTGGGTGGTGGAAGAAACAGTCAAATTGACGTGAGTTAAGAACTGAGGGTTATTTTGAATTCTTTCATTTTTAATTTGAGCTTCCTCCTTTTTCTTGGGGGGAAAAAAAAGTTGTTTTTCCATAGGCAGGCCAGAAAAGTGCAAAGAAGAGAGCTGGTGGAGGAGGACAAATGTGAGAATGAACCTCAGTTCCTTTCCTGGCCTGGTCATTTCCCTGAAATCCTGCCTAGAAACAGTTGCATGGTCAAGGTAACCTTCTGGCGTCCTTTCTCTGGACTGGAAGAATGCTGGCTGGAGGGTTCTAAGAGGCAAGAATGATGCCCATGAGGCTTAAGGGGAGACTCGTAGTCATGGTAACTATGCAATTCAGGCTTTCCCCATGAGAGTAGGTAATCCCAGTCTATGAGAATTGAGATCTGAAGTTCAGGAGACATTCACATCTGGGCATTAAATGTCCCCAGAAAAACCAAGATGGCAACTCACGTTCTTGTTGGGAGGGTAGTTCCCTTTGTCAGATATCCCATGACCCTCCTTTGGGAAAGGAAGGACCAGCAGGGAGAAGGAGCTACTTAGAGACTTTTCCAGCATGCCATGAGGATGAAGGGGAGGAAGGAGATACACATGCTCAGAGTGGACCTAATGGACATTTCCACAGAGATCAAAGGTGGGCAACATCATCGTGGCAAAGAAAATCAATCAACAACTGGGCCTATTTAAGCAGGGTCTGAGTGTCTTGGAGGGCAGAACGAACTTACTGAATATTCTCAGAATTCCTGAGAATCAGATCCCTTTATGTTCAGGTCAGGTGCACGTTGCTGGTCCTTATTCCCCACTATTCCAACCCAGGCTCCCAAGCAACCACCCCATCCACCTCCTCCTAGCTGTCCAGACTGAGAGAGGGTCCCCTAGATATGCCAAGCTGTGGTGGACACCTGGTCCCCTGTGTCCGGGGCTCAGATGCTCAGATGCCCAGCAGAAATGCCACCATCTCACTTGGCTCAGAGCAAAGCACTCTACTCCTTCAGCGGGCAGATTTTAGCTCAGACAGTGTTTAAGACGCCCAGGAGAAGAGACAAGCTAATGTTTGCATAAAGGCCCTCCCACTGAACCTCCTCCCTGTCCATCTGTCCCCTGGCTGTCACACAGCCAGGCCTGCCTTTGTGGGTAAATAAGGGAGTCCCTGGAGAGGCCGGAAGCCCTCCTCCTCTGGGCCGGCAGCTCCCACCACCCAGCCTGGCCTCCGCTGCTCACTCTCCACTCTCGCTCCTGCTCCCCCACCCCATTTCTCATTCCCTTTATCTCTCTTCCTCTCCCTTCCCATTTCTAGCCCTAGCTGAGCCCTCTATAATGACTTAATCTTGCCGACAGGGTGACAAGCGGATGAATCGAACTCCGAGGCTTTTTTCTCCACTCCAGATTCATTTGAAGATTTCTCCCAGATGCGGCACTAAAACCCTAGATTCAATTTCCCTTTGACATAATAACCGAATTAGTCTCATATTGTCATACATAAATTACTAGCCAGTCAGGGTGCCACCAGAGGGAGAGAGAGCTGGAGAGAAAGCCAGGCACAAGCGTCCAAAGGGGTGTGACTCTGACAAGTGGGGACCTGAATAACAATGGCGACAGGAGGGTAAGAGCTAATCATATCTGACAAACGAGGAACATCCCCAGGCGGCAGCAAAGGTACAGATTATTTACCTTCCTCCCCATGCCCCTGGCCATTAAAATGTCACCGTGGGGAGCCTCGCACCTTACAAGAGATACACGGATCTAAATATCTTCTCCATTAAGTAATGCTCTGTTTGCAAAGGCTGCTTTCAAAGGGGAAAGTGTAATTGTGTGGAACATTGATGCAGCTTCCCAGGCTTCAAGACGGAGCTGAGTCCGGCAGAGGACCTGTCTGAGGCCCAGTTTGGGGCACAGATGCCAATCCTGAGCCCAGGGGGGCTTGGCCTGGCTTATTCTGAGCACAGAGGTGGCCTCCCAGCCTTCCCCATGTGGGCCCTGGGGCCATGGGTGAGACCAGATCGAAGCCAGCTGGAATGAGGCTTCCTCACCTGCCCACCAGCCACTGGGCCCCGGGCCAGGGCCCTGGGGATGCTCGTTAAGCCTTCCCCTCCATTTCCCCTGGCCCATCTGTTCATTCTGCTCAATTCTCCTAAAAGCTCTGGCCTCTGGCCTCACTGCCGCATCCCATGTTCGCTGGGATTATAACCACAGCCTCCTGATTAGATTGCCCACCTTCAGTCCTACTTAACGACCTATGCTCCGCTTAGCCACCAGAGCGGATCTCTCCAAAGCGCATGTGGATGGCAGTGCTTCCCTGAATGAAATCTTTCAGGCAGGGCCCTAAAGAGGACGGTCCAGACCTCTTAGTACAGCCTGAAGAGGAGCATGATCTGACCGTTGCCCACTGCTCCAGGTATATCCCTTGGTCCAGACCCTCACCTGTACCATTGAGCAAGTAAGCTCTGCGGTTTCCTGAGCTGTTTCTTTAGCGTGGAACATCCTTCTGCTCCTTCACTTTCAACTTAAGCCTCGTCTCCAAATAAAGCATCTCTGGGTCTCCATAGATCCAGTCAAAGCCACCACTGCTCTTGTTAGTTTCTACTGCTCCCCATCCTACTTACATGGCACCTGAAACATGTTATTGCTCTTTATGTAAGATATTTTCATTGGAGAATAGTTGATCTACAATGTTATGTTAGTTTCTGTTGTACAGAAAAGTGAATCAGTCATACCTATCCATATTTTTTCCCCAGATCTTCTGCCCAGTTTTCTTTTCTTCTTCTTAACTTTCATTTTGTATTGGAGTATAGCTGATTAACAATGTTTTGATAGTTTCAGGTGGACAGCGAAGGGACTCAGTCATACGTATAACATGCTATTGCTCTTAATGGCTAACTTATCCATCTCTCTTGCTAGATGCCAAGCTCTTTGAAAGCAAGGATTGGATCTTATTCATTGTTATATTCCGCCATACCTAGTATAGAGTAGAAATTGGAGAGACTGAACATAGACATCCAGGAAGGTGCACGAAGCCAGCCCAAAGCAAGCTGAGGGCTCATCGAGAGCCTGTACATCCCCACATGGAGGGATCTGCTTGGTGTCCGTCACATCTGTGCAGTTAAAATTCAGTTCTGACTGCGCGTCTGCCATGAGCCCAGTGTGGGCTTGGCGCTTTATAACACTTGTAGCACTTCAGTTCCCCCGTGGTCAGCCCTGAACTTGGCCTGTGTAGACATTCAGTAAATGTGCAGGAGATTATCCACTGTGGATTTTGTTCTCAGGGGTTGCCTACTTCAGAGGATACAAAGGAAACAATTATGGAGCAGATATGATCCAATATCCCACTGGACCACGAGCTTCTAGAGGCAAATATTGGGTTCATTTCTGCATCTCTGTCCGAGCCCCACACGTCCCCACTAGTGCCTGGAGTAGCCCCTGCTTACTCAAAGTTGTGAGAGCTGTGCAATGCTAGGTGGCAGCCTGGATAGGAGGGGAGTTTGGGGGAGCGTGGATATGTGTTTATATATGGCTGAGTCCCTTCGCTATCCTCCTGAAACTCTCACAACATTGTTGTGATATTAACATTGCTAATTAGCAGTGCCCCAACATGAAATAAAATAGGTTTTTAAAAGGCGAAGCTGTGAGATCTGTGGAGTTGAATGCCTGTTTGTCCTGCAGTTTGTCTTCAGGTGTGGCCTGGGGTCCACGCAGTGACCCATCACTTTTCCTTCAACTCTTCTTACCACCACCCCGTGCTCTGCCTCAATCTTGCATTGGAGAACAGCCTTCCTGTTATGTTTCTACTTGGTCTCTAGTCCTGCAGAATCCCAAAGATGTAAGTGGTTTTAAAGCCAATTTTTTAAATGGCTCGGCTTCGTGGGAGTAAAATCAGGAAATTGTTTTCTCCCCCCTCACTGTCATTCACATCTGCTCTCTCAGACACCCCTTTTTATCCCCCATTCCCACCCCACTCCATAGGAAGAAAATATTATTGTGTATATTTAAACTCTACAATGTGATTATTTGATAGACACATATGTTGTAGAATTATCAAGATCAAGATAATTTACACATTCGTCACCTCACTGCCTCTGCGTATATGTCTCTCTGTGTGTATGTATATGTGTGTGTGTATGTGCATGTGTGTCTCTGTGTGTGTATATATGTGTGTGTGTGTGTCTGTGTGTTGGGGCAGGAAAATACATCAGTTCCACTCTCAACAATATTCAAGTATCCTCTATTGTATTAAACCATAGTCTCCAGGCTGTACTTGAGATTCTCAGAAAACAGTTTCCCCTTATAATTGAAAATTTGTACCCTGTGACATACATCACCCCGTTATGCCCTCCCTTCAACCCATGGAAGCTGCCATTCTGTGCTGTTTCTATGAAACTGGCTTTTTGTAAAGTTTCCGCATACAAGTGATACCATAGAGTATCTGCCTTTCTCTGCCTGGCTTATTTCACAAAGCACAATGCTCTCCACTGTTGTATCAAATGGCAAAATTTAGTTCTTCTTGTGGCTAAATAATGCCTGAATAATATTCCCTGTGTGTGTGTGTGTGTGTGTGTGTGTGTGTACATACACATTTTCTATATCCATTCATCCATTGAAAACCATTTAGCTTGTTTCCATATCCTAGCTATTGTGAATAGTGTTCTAATGACTGTGGGTGTGCAAATACTTCTTCGAAACACTGATTTCAATTCCTTTTGCTAGGGCTTACCTGATAGCTCAGTTGGTAAAGAAATCTGCCTGCAATGCAGGAGACCCTAGCTTGATTCTTGGGGTGGGAAGATCCCCTGGAGAAGGGATAGGCTACCTACTCCAGTATTCTTGGGCTGCCCTTGTGGCTCAGCTGGTAAAGAATCTGCCTACAACGCAGGAGACCTGGGTTCGATCCCTGGGTTGGGAAGATCCCCTTGAGAAGAGAAAGGCTACCCACTCCAGTATTCTGGCCTGGAGAATTCCATGAAAGTCCATGGAGTCACAAACAGTCGGACACAACTGAGCAACTTTCACTTTCATGTTCCTTTGNCTGGGTTGGGAAGATCCCCTTGAGAAGAGAAAGGCTACCCACTCCAGTATTCTGGCCTGGAGAATTCCATGAAAGTCCATGGAGTCACAAACAGTCGGACACAACTGAGCAACTTTCACTTTCATGTTCCTTTGGCTCCATACCAGTTAAACTAAAGAGTTTCTGCATAGCCAAGGAGATAACCAACAAATTTAAAAGACAACCTATAGAACAAGATAAAATGTTTGCAAACCATATGTTCTATAAAAGGTTTATATACAAAATATATAAAGAACTCATAAAACTCAGCAAAAAGCAAATAATCCAGTTTAAAAATGGGTGAAAGACCTGAATAGCTGTTTTTCAAAGAAGACATACAAATGGCTTATAGATATATAAAAAGATGCTCAACACCACTAATTATCAGGGAAATGCAAATCAAAACCAAAATGAGAAATCACCTCACATATGTTAGGAGGGTCATTGTAAAAAGATGAGGGATAACACGTGTTGAAGCGGATGTGGAAGAAGGGAACACAGCAGCTGGGGGTATGAACTGGTGCACCCATCATGGGAGACAGGATGGAGGTTGCTCCAAAAATTAAAAATTGAACCACCACATGATCCTGCGACTTTTCGATCACTCTTCATGATTAACAGTCTTTATTTTCATTTATTAAGAAGTTCAGTTCAACCTAAATCAAAATTCCAGTCTCACATCCAATTGAAAGCTCTTCCTGACTCCTCCAGCCCCAACTCGTCCCGGGCTGAGGGCCCCGTAGCAGGGAAGGGAAACAGCCCGCCGCCTGCTCGTTCTCCTGGTCCTCCCCTCAGTCCTCTTTTTTTCTGTGGTGTTTCTGGCTCTGGGTTCAGGCAGGAGGATGACCTTTACACATGGGGTAAACTGTTGGTGGTTCTCTGGCTGTTGAATGACCTGGTAGATGTCCGTAAGCATGCTTTCTCTCTTGTGGGGTTTTGTGGGTTCTCTGAGACATCTTCTGGGAATCCTGCACTGGGCAGTTTCCTGATGGGGATGATGGGTTCCCCACTGACCTCTTATGACTCCCTCTCATCTCCAACTCCAGGGGTACCCACACAGCCTCCTTGATCTCCTCTCCTAACCAGTTCTCAATACTGTCCCTTTCAAGACAGCTCAAGCCGGGCCAGCCTCTAAAGATCCACCTGGACCTCAGGACCAAACCTGGCATCTCCAAACTGTCTACTCAGACAGCTCCCAAGAGCTTTTCTGAGCTCCACTTTGGTGGAATTAGAGGCAGATCTCTGAGTCTTGATGGCTTAAGTATCCAGGCATGGGGGGTGTCTGTCTTTCAATTTATAGATAACTTCTTTCAACATGTGATCTTCTTGAAGCTTCCTTCTCTTATCTTGGAGGTAGACAGAGGAAGGGAAACTCAGAGTTCTCCCGGCAAAGATGCTCAGTCTCAGGCCTCCTACTACCTGGACTGGGGTGGCTGGGAGGTGGGGCCACAGTGACAGTTTCCCTGCCTCGTGGGCAGTCTAAGGTTATGTCTGGCAATCTGTCTATTGGGCAAGGTCTTGGCAGGAAACAGATGGCACACTCAGAGGGGTAATTAAAGAGACCTGTAGAGATTATAAATGTATGATCAGGGTTCAGGGAACCACAAGGGAGGAGGAAAGAGTTTGAGTCTAAAGGACAAAGGGAGGGAGATGTTTCTGGAACCTTGGGAGAGCCAGAGCTGTTGAACAGATACTGCAGCCTTTAGTACAGGGATTCAGACACCCTCAAAGCATGCCCAAGCAGAGAAGCAACCCAGGGTAGTAAACACCCTGGTCTTTCTCCTCCTTCCCTTGGAAGGTGCCTCCCATTGGCTGAATTCAGCCTAGAGCCCAAGGGCAAGTTCCCACCACCTATAGAGGCCAGCTTGGCAGAAGCAGGGTGGAGAAGAATAGAACTGGAGGGGCATGTTGGGGAATATCCAGTACACACCCCTCTCTTCACAGTGTATAGGAACTTATTACCCATTGTCCTCAGCTTGGAGCCCCAGTGAAACAAGAGTGGAAGTTCATTTGTCAACTAATAACCCATCGCACATTGGTCTGTCTCTGCCCCTCTCCACTACCTCTGACAGCATCTGCATCCCCATAGAGACTGCAAAACGGGAGTGGGTTTCTGCGAGCAGAGATGGTAGCCTCTCATCTTCCATCTGATTCCTAAACCACGTCAACACCAAGGCAGCCCGAGTCCAGATCTGAGCTAAAAATCGCACAGCCGCAGTGCAAAGAAGACCTGGAGTGAGACTCTGATGATCTGCCACTTCAGCTTCTCTAAGAACAGCACTGCTGCAACCAGAGGCACTTAATTCAGAGCTGCCTCTGGTTGGCTGGCTGAGGAGTCCTCTTAAGAGGTAGTGGCCAGGGTTGGCAAGGAAACAAGGGATGCCCAGGATGCTCAAGGTGGAGACAGCATTCTAATCTGATTTGGGGTAAGAGGGAAGAGGCCCATGATGTCCTCTCCCTCCGCCTCTGCTTCTTCAGGATGCTTCAGGAGGCACCAAGTCCAGGTGGCATGGCCTTGTTGGCAGGGCTGTGGATTGGTGCCAGCAACCAGGCTTCTCCTTGGAAGAGCTGACTTCTCCTGGAAGTGGGGACTGACTTTGAAAGTCTCATTCATCAACGTCAAGGCTCCTGCAGGGAGGACAAGGCCCCGTGTTGCTTGGGCTAAGAGGAGTAAAACTCACTGATACATCAACTCCTTGTCACATAAGCAATCACAGATCAGGCAGTATCAATGTTCATCTTTTCCTCTTCTGCAACAACACAGGGTAGGATTGGAAATTTGTGGGGATGGAAGATATGACAGGGAGGAGGAGGTACTGGGCATCTCAGCTCCCAGGGAAGCTGGGGTCTCCAGCCTTGCCTGGGATGACCGGAAATGGTGGTATAAGTCAAGACCATCCTGCAGGCTGCTGTGTGGAATGCCCAGGGCCACTGAGCACCAACCCCATGCTGGTTAAGAGCACGGACTTTTTCATCAGACATTGTTATTATTTAGTCACTAAGTCATGTCTGACTCTTTTGCGACCCCATGGATCGTAGCCTGTCAGGCTCCTCCGTCCATGGAATTTTCCAGGCAAGTATATGGGAACGGTGGCACTCAGGTTGAGTATTGCCAGATGAGTGGGGCTTAGCCAGGCAGTCCCAGTGAGGGAACTGTTCTAGACAGAAGCAATAGCCAGCACTGACCAGGGTGACAGGAGAGAGCAGTAACAGTTTTGAGATGACCAAGGGTCAGTGATGGAAGCAGAGGTGGAAGATGAGCCGGAGGGGAAATCAACATGCTAGCTGGAAGCATCTGCATGGTGTCCTGGCAGGATGGGGCGGCCCGATCCAAAGGAGAGCCAAGAGTTTATATCATCCAATAGTCCTCCTGAACATCTTCAAGTCGTTGACCCAAGTGACTGAGGCCGTGGCCTTGGGCAGGGAGAACCCGCACTCCTCCTTGCTGCCCTGTGTCAGGTGCTGCTCGGAGTCAGCCGTGGGGGCCAGACCACCATCTCTGTGCAACCACCACCTGCCCCATCCTCTGAGCTGTGCCTGGCTGGGCTGATGCCTGGTGCCCTGAAGAAGAGCAGGTGCCCTCCTGCTTGTGGAAGCAGGAGGCCAGGCAGAGCTGTGCCTTGGTCCCGGCTGCCAGGGACTGATGGGCCCTCCACAGGGGAACCCCACCGCCCCCCCGGCTACCAGACAGCCTCTCTCTGCTCAGGGTCCCAGACTTGCCCAGGCCCCTGTGACTCTGGCTAGCTTCGTGGAGGCAACAGCTGCATCCACAATTCAATTATATGTAAAGGGAAGGAAGAGGCTCCGTTCCCTCTGAACTCCCAGCGGCTGCTTTCAAGTGACAGGTCAGCTGGGTGCCGTCACAGCTGCTGCCTGCTGGGACATGCGGAGGGAGCAGAGATGGGGCTGGGGGAGGGTCTGAAAATTGGAGGTCCCTGAACAGCTTAGAAGTTCCTGGCTGCTTCTATGAGTGACAAGGGCTGCCTGCCAGATAGGAAAACAAAATACTCTAATTGAATGGAAGAGGGGAACATGGGAGTATGGGACTAAACGCTTAATCCAAGATCTCCATGATCTCAATAAAGTCATTTCACCTTTCTTTGTAAATCCTCAGTTTCCCCACCTGCATCATGGGCATGCATGCACACTGCTCAGTTGCTTTAGTCGTGTCCGACTCTTTGCAACCCTATGGACTATAGCCTGCCAGGCTTTTCTGTCCGTGGGATTCTCCAGGCAAGAATACTGGAGTGGGTTGCCATGTCCTCTTCTAGGGGATCTTCTCGGCCCAGGAATCAAACCAGCGTCCCTTGCGTCTCCTGCATTGGCAGGAGCATTCTTTACCACTAGCGCCACCATGGGTATGACCGCCTTACTGTTGAAAATTAACTGTGTTAGTGAGTGTTTATGTTTCTCGGACAGGGAGCTCTGACCCTGTACCTAGATGGTGATACAGTGGGAGGTACATATTTTCCTAAAGCAGAAATTTTACCCAAAGATTTTTGAGAAAAGGAATCTGTTAAACAGATAAAGATATTCTGGAGATGCATATACCACGACAATGAATTATGAAGACAAAAGAGGAAACATCAAAGCAATTCTCTGCAATGCTATAAACTCTTTGGCTGCAGCCCCAGATCTCCGGGTCCCGCTCTCTGCCTCCCTGTCACTGGGAGTACATCAGCTGAACCGCCCAAGAGCGCAGTGCAGGGACCCTCTCTCCATGATGGGAGACGCAGAGTGAGTGTGGCTATGAGTCCACTGCCCAAAATGGATCATTCTAGGCTTTGCATCACTGGGGAACACACTGCCCAGGAATTTAATTTCTGCTGTAACCACAGCCATTTGGCCCATCTATCTTTGCTAGAACCATAGAAAAATGGTGGGTATCCAAGGACACTTTCCCCCCAGACAGTGAGTATTCTGGAAATAACTCAGAAAGGAGGCTGGGGAAAGCCAGCACAGGCTAGAGGAGGCAGGAGGTGACCATGGCTCAGACAGGGACAGCCCTGTAGCCCCATGGGGCTGCGAGATGTGGGACCAGAGGGCACAGGAGAAAGGGCTAAGGAACGATACACTGAGAATCCTACAGAGGGGTCTTAAGACCCCTCAGCAGCTGCAGCCCAGGCAGGGAGCAAGTGCCACAAAGAGCTGAATGATGGCTCATCACTGGATATGAAAGTGACCTCTCGAAGTCCCTGCCACTTCAGTGCAGACCCAATTTAACAATCAGTTCTCTGCTGTCCGTGGATCAAGTTCTGCCAGGTTTAAAAAGGGGCCGGCTTGGTCCAGCCTTATGACCACCCTCCCTCCTCCAGGTCAGCACCACTCAGATGTCTGGGCACAGCAATCTGCTTGCTGGCAGCGCATTAGCCCAAAGATGCTCAGTTTTTTCAGTGTGGCCTATGCCTATAAGTACAGGCTGCATGCAGTTTTAATGAATAACAGTGGTGAAGTACATTTAAAAGTATAGATTTTCAGCAGCAATACAGATGTTGAAGGGGGAAAAAAAGCCAACACCCCATTTAATTAATTTTACTTCTGAAGTGCACAGTTATCGGCCTGGTGCTTGTCATCGATCAGTTTTGATTAGTAGCTGAGAGTTTTGTATTTCTAATGCCTGGAAGTCTTAAAAGAAGAGCGGATTGTATTCATTTCGGCCTTCAGGTTTAAGAAGATGCTTTCCTAGAACTGCCATCACCTGAAGATGGGCCTCAGGGCCACACATTCGGGTTCACAAATTCTGGGGATCCATGGAACCAAGAGCTTTGACATTCAGAATGTCCCTGCTGCTGGACCCCAAAAAAGACCCCCAAACCTGAGAGAATGGCTCCTATTCAATCAAATGGGCAAATCACTTCTGAAACTCTGACTCTATTTCTACTGAACAGCTCTGCGGTGCTCTGAAATATGGAATCATTCTGAGCTGGGGCATCTCATCGGTGGGAAATGAGTGTCTGGGTGTCATCTGCTCCATCCTCACCCCCTGATTGAGTCTGAAAGTCTACATGTCCTCGAACAAATCCGAATATNGAAGGGGGAAAAAAAGCCAACACCCCATTTAATTAATTTTACTTCTGAAGTGCACAGTTATCGGCCTGGTGCTTGTCATCGATCAGTTTTGATTAGTAGCTGAGAGTTTTGTATTTCTAATGCCTGGAAGTCTTAAAAGAAGAGCGGATTGTATTCATTTCGGCCTTCAGGTTTAAGAAGATGCTTTCCTAGAACTGCCATCACCTGAAGATGGGCCTCAGGGCCACACATTCGGGTTCACAAATTCTGGGGATCCATGGAACCAAGAGCTTTGACATTCAGAATGTCCCTGCTGCTGGACCCCAAAAAAGACCCCCAAACCTGAGAGAATGGCTCCTATTCAATCAAATGGGCAAATCACTTCTGAAACTCTGACTCTATTTCTACTGAACAGCTCTGCGGTGCTCTGAAATATGGAATCATTCTGAGCTGGGGCATCTCATCGGTGGGAAATGAGTGTCTGGGTGTCATCTGCTCCATCCTCACCCCCTGATTGAGTCTGAAAGTCTACATGTCCTCGAACAAATCCGAATATATCCTCCCCAAACTCCTCCCACAAAGCTTCATGTTCTCTGTGTTCAGATTGCTTCAGGAAAAAAAAAATGTAATGAATCACAGGGATCCAATACCTTGGCATCTCTTGGTGCTGAGAAAGTATTTCAGTGAGTCTGTCTGACAAGTGTCTTCCACCCAGGAAGACAGACACAAGAATGAAGAAAAGAAACGATCTTGACGTACTCTAATACGTTCTGTCACAAGCCCAGGCTACAAAGTTTGCAGTGCAGACTCTCGTGGTGGTTAAGGCTCTTTTGACTTGAAGAACTGTTGAAACCTTCCTCCCTCTTCCCTGCAAGTCCACTGCCCACAAAAGGCCTTAGCTTTACACTTTCCAGTACAGCTTCTCACACACTTTACTGGAAGGGGAGAAGGCCCTATGCGACTAAGCGCACAAGATCATTAAATAAAACAAAATGCTTGATTAAAAATGTCAAGTGGACAGCTGAGGGTCAGGTGGGACATATCTGGCCTGAAGGCTCTATGTATATACCTATACAAAAAAGATCCATAAAGAGCCCAGGTGGGGAATTGAAAACATATGTAATGGAGATTACAAATTTCAGGGCGCCACTTCCTGAATTTCTTTAAGCTTGTTTGATGTCTTTCAGGCTCAAGATGCAGGCATGGGGACCTGCACTTCTTTCCAATGCCTGGTCCAATCTCAGCTAACATTCAGGGCCCCTGGGCACCAGGCACTCTGTTCAGAACTTCCCTTTAAATTGCAACCAGTCCTCTGAGGAAGGGATTATTAATCCCCTCCATTTTTTTTTCCCAGGTAGTTTTAAGCTTTAATCTTCTTTGTAGGTAACAGAAGTAATGAGTTTCGAAACAGAATAGAATTTTTTTTTTAATGTTTAATATTTTTCACTCAATGGCAAAGTGTTTATTTGTCCTGGAAAAATCTTACTGTTCATTTTTCTCTTTATGATTTCTCTGATTGCTGCAAAGAACAAAATCACCTGCCAATTTCATATTTGCTCATTTCTACTGCAATGGGTAAGGCCACTTTGCATAGTATTTGCTCTTTGGACAGTCACTTAATCCCCTTTTATTGATGAATGGGTTGGGGGAAGGGAGGGTCTTCAAGGTCAGCATTCTTTTTTTTTTTCTTTTTCAAACCTCAGCACTTCCTTACTGCCAGCTGATATTGTTTAAATATGTACAGTCTTGGGGAGAGATGTTCCTAGTAGCCTAGTTCTCAAACGTCAGTGTGCTTAAGAGTCACTTGAGAAACGGGACAAGCGGGTTTGGGGGTCCTGTCACCCAGGCGTCTGATCCAGAAGGACAGTAGATCAGGCACCCTGGTGGAGCTTGGGGTCTTCACACCTGAGATCTCCCGGCAGCAGCCCTTCCTCTGTCCCCAGGCAGACATGACCCACCCCTCCCCTGTTTTGGAAGCTCCTTCCAGGATCTTCTGGTCCAGTGCTGAAACCCGGAAGCAACCCCTACAACTTCCCAGGCCCGGCAAGAGAGAGAAAAAGAGAATAAAGAGCAAGCGGAACTCCTCCGCTCCTTCTACCTCCAATGCAAAAGGAGTGACCTTTGCAAGTCTCTCCTGTAACGCGCCCTTTCCCACCTTTTTTGCGGATGGGAGCGGGAGCGGCGGGGCTCCGCATTCCGCAGCATGTGCGGCTGTGACCATAATCCTCTAAGGAGAGTTTATGAGTCTGTCTCTGGCATTTAAAATTAATATACTTATTAAGAGAGCAGGAGAGTGCTTTCAGGGTAAATGCCTTTTTATTTTTTTCCCCAGGGCGAAGGCCACTTAGCTCAGATTCCAAGGCAGCTGACTTTAAGGAGCCTTGAGATGCTCAGGGCTTAACTGTACAGGAAGAGCATGTTCTACACACAGCCAGCCTGCATTTTCTCACAGTAGGTTCCGGCTCCGCCCCAAGGGTCTCTGGGCAGATCGCTGCTGAGCCCTTTCTGACCCAGAATCTAGCCTCTGCAAGCTGTGCTCTCCTTGCTTCTGGTCTGCCTGGGGACTCTTCCACCCGGCCTCCTCTGGCCATTCCTCTATATCCTTCCACTCTTCCTTTATCCAGTAAGTCATAGTATTCAGGCTTTCATTCATTAGTTTATCGAGCCCTTTCAGCATACCAGGCATTGGAGAGCACATGAATAATATATGTCCCCATTGTTAAGAGCTCACACTTCAGGAAATCTGCTTCAAAGGTAGAGAGATATATGCTAAAACTCTAGTTGAGACTTTTACTCTCTTGTTGAGCAATCAAACTCCTATGCATCAGTCAAAACCCTACTTAAATATGCCCAACCTACCAAACTCCTGCCTACTGGCCACCCAAGGTCAGACATTTCCCCTGTGCTTATAGCACGTGGCTGTATTTCATGGCTATTTCAGCCTGTCATTGCTGTGAGTATCTGTTTCCTCTGCCTGTGAGGGTTTCCTAAATGTGTGTCCTTTGCTGCGCCCAGCACCCGCTGTAGGACAGGTTAGTGACTTTCCAACTTTTGTGAACCTAAGAACCTCCTGGAAAAGTTGTTAAAAGTGCTGAGCCCCTGCTCCACCCCTAGGAGATCAGATTCACTAGGTCTGAGATTGAGGCTCAGAGATTTGTGTTTTTCTGTGTGATTCTAGTGCACTTCTAATCTACAGACCACACTTTGATAAACCCTATGCCAGTGTCCCAGTCTTCCCTGGTGGCTCAGGGGTAAATCATCTGCCTAGCAGGAAATCATCCTGCCAAGCAGGAAATGAAGGTTTGATCCTTGGGTCAGGAAGAACACCTGGAGAAGGAAATGGCAACCCACTTTAGTGGGTGTGGGAAATCCCATGATAGAGGAACCTGCCGAGCTATAGTCCAAGAGGTAACAAGCATCAGACACGACTTAGCAACTAAACAACAACAAATGCCAGTGTCTCAATAAAAATTTTTAATAAGTGAATGAAAACCCCCAAATTTAAAGGTCAACAAAAAAGTCCATGATTTTAATAAGATTGGTGGATTTTACCAGTATGATTTTCCTAGCTTTGAAATTGTATGCAGGTATGTAAAGTATTAGCATTAAGGATAACTGGGTAAATTGTACGTGGGAGCTCCTTGTACTATTTTTGTAACGTCCTATAAATTCATAATTATTACAAACTAAAAATTCTTTTTAAAAAGCACATGGTTTTCCAAAACCTCAAGGATGTGTGGTTGTAATTTTCTTCAAATCTGTCTCCCAATCTTTCACCCTACTCTCTAGAGATATCAACAATCCACACACTATCTGCTGAGTACAATTAATCACATAATTATTTTACAATTAATTTTCTATTATTAATAAAATGTACTTCATTCTTTGCTTAATTTCTCAATAGCCTCCAAAATAATCTTACAATAAATATTTACTTTTTAAGCAAAGCTTACTAAAATGACTGGGGTACTAGGGGGTTTTGAGGACAATTCTTTTCTTTTTTAGGCTTTTTATTTATTTACTAATTTTCTTTATGGATGCTCTGGGTCTTCGTTGCTATGTGTGGACTTTCTCTAGCTGTGGAGAGTGGGAGCTACTCTCTGCTTGCAGCATGCAGGCTTCTCAATGTGGTGGCTTCTCTTGCTGTGGAGCAAGGGCTCTCAGGGCATGCAGGCTTCAGCAGTTACTGCACGTGAACTCAGCAGTTGCAACTCGAGGGCTATAGAGCCCAGGCTCAGGAGTTATGGGGCACGGGCTTTATTGCCCCATAGCATATGAGATCTTCCCAGACTAGGATGATCCAGTGTCCCCTGCTTTGCAAGACAGGTTCTTAACCACTGGACCACAGAGAAGTCAGAGGACAACTCTTGAGATAACGGGGACAGAACTCTTGCTGTCTTTGTGTGCTGTAGACGCCACAGGCTCTCAGTGACATCACAGTGCCTGGGCAGCATCCTATTCCCATTAAAATGAGAATTTCTGGGGTGGAGCATGGATGATTCCAGCCTATGGCGTAGGCTGTAAGTGGAGGCTGGCCCCAAAAAGGATGTGGATGCAGCTGTGGGTCCCTCACAGGTGGCAAGCACCTCTGGAGCCCTTTCTGGACTGCTGCCTCTAAATTCAGCTCCCCGAGATCCACAGCCCTGTTCAGGGGGAGTGGCCTCTGACCTCTTCTCTTCTTTTTCTCATTCCTCAGAGCCAAGGCCTGGGGGCAAGGAGGACTCAGGGTGGCTTGCCTTCCAATGGAGGCTTTTGTTTTGTCTCCCCGCTCTTCAAAGGCTCAGGTACCTTCTCGTCCGTGTGGCTGAAAGACTCTTTTCAAAGCCGATTGGCCTTTCACACGGTTTGGATGGCCCTCCATGTTCCCTGGAAGCTCCCCAGGCCTGGCTCATTTACAGTTTCTGCCCAGGTCAGCATCCTTTCTAGGGAGGGTCTGCCAGGACCACACTGGTCTTCTAACAGAGTGAAGTGTCCACTCTGAGGACCCCTTGTGCTGGAAAAAAAAAGAGGCCAGCACACAGCTCTGGGCCAGAACTCCAGGCTGGGGGCCTGGTGGGATCCCGTCTGCTCATGGCATGGATGCAGGATCCCTTTGAGGAAAACATGTTATTCACTGCTGATCTTCCGTGTTCCGCTGACGGAGCAATTTTTTCAGGTCAGGGTTCTCCTGGTCTAGAGAGAGTGGAGCAAGGACATGGTGCCTGGCAGCTCACCGACGCCTTCCTACAACCACTCCCATTCAGCAGCTGGGGACGGGGACACAGGAGGCGTCCAGCACAGACAGTCTGCCACTGCTGCCTAGGACCAGAGTAACGTGTCTCTGTCTCTAGAAAGCCTTTCACTCTGACTGGGCTGTGCAGGCCCCCGGGAAGCCCCATCAGAGATGGCCTACTTAGCTAGTGAGGGCTGGCTGGCTGCCAGGTAAGCAAAGGCTTCTAACAAGCTGTGGTCTCCACAGACTCACCTGAGACGCTAAACATCTTCGCTCCAAGGACACCTTCCCTGTCTGTACCCAGGCATGTGTGCTCACTCCAGGCCCCTCCTCCCTCCCACTCTTCTTCTCTTTCTTGGCATAGATTTTCAGGCCAAACTGAGAAATAAAGCCCTCGGATGTTCAATGTGCTAAACTTTATGACTGTTTTGAACAGAAATGTGAGCCTTCCTGTGGATGAATCTGGTGACCCAAACAGGGAAGCCAAGGCAGTTTTAAATCTTGAGCTTGGCCACTGTAATTGCCAAAGTTTATTTAGCCTGGATGTCGGTCCTACATTAAAGTCTCCCAGTCCACTAATAGGTACTATTATTTCTCGTGCCCATTTTACAGATGAGGAAGTTGAGGTCCTGACATGGCAAACATTGACCTGAGTTAAGAGGCTACCTGTTTCATCACTGTGTTCTTCTGTGTAACCTCCAGAGTCTAACACACTAAGATCAGTCACAATGCCTAAGGAAGTTAGCAGAGCCTGGTTCTCTGAGGGATGGACAGGGAGCAGGGCCTCTGGAGCAGGAGACTGGGAAAGAGGTGCCTTGGCCATGGTCTTCTTGACTTGTTGGATGAAAATTACCTGGTGGACAGAGCCCTGGTTTGAATCAGAGGTAGGATATATAGACCCATTCCTTTGAGGCCTGACACTTGAGAAATGTCCAAGATGGGGTGGCCCAATTTCTATTCAAATCTGACATAAGTTGGGGAGAGGAAGAGCATTGGAGGGGATGGCAGGTGAAGCAGAGCAGAGATGCCCCCACTGTGATCCCTCAAAAGGGAAAAGCTCATGAATTGGTTAATTGCATTTAGGGGAGGTATCTTGACAGCGTCTTTCTCTTACCCTTCCTTCTTCTATATCTTCTTATCCCATTTCCACTCACTGCTAGGTGACTTTGGGAAATTTCTATTCCTCGGTTTTTTCATCTGTAAAATGGAGATAATAACAGTCCCCAGAACTCTGACAGTGTTGGATAGGAGTAGAAGTAAACCTCTTTTGGGACCTGAATAACTAACAAGTTCTTTTTCCTCAGGAGATGCTGTGGTTAGATAAAAGAGCTTCTTGACTGTAAGACACATGAGAATATTCTAGAGAGAAAAGCAGTAGCACCTTCTTCCCTAGCGTATTGTCTGAACTGCTCTGACTGAGGTGAAAAACAATAATAAACATTGTTTGAGTACCTACTGGGCACTTTTAGGAGCATCACTTCATTCAGTCCTTATGTCAGCTCTCAAGGGTACTTCATTTTCCAGAGGAGGATGCCAGGGCTCAGAGGTTAAGTACCGCCCTTGACTTCATCTGTGCCTCCATGCCATAGCATCCACCAGCGACAGAATATGGACTGATCATATGACCTTCGGAAAAACTGTGTAGCTCAAGGAGTCTCACTTGGGCTTGCTCGAGCCATCAGCCAAACAGAGATCAGAAAATCATTGTGCGAAGAGTTTCTCTTCTCTTGCAATAATAAATTCTCCCGACATTAGCAGGAGCTGGGGGCCGGGCAGCTCAGGACGCTGACTGACAGCTCTCAAGCAGAGCTGGCGGAGGTCGGAGCGGGAATGGCATCCGAGTGCACGGCCGTGGGCAGGGTGATTGCTGGGCTCCCGTGAGAACAGGCGGTCCGTGAGGCTTTGACTCACACTTTGTAAATTGGTTTCATGCATGGGCTATCAATAGGGGCCTGGCTAGATAATAGGATTTTCCAACACACTTCTTCCCCCCCTTCTCCTCTGCAGCCGTCCAACTCTCCATGNAGAGGTAGGATATATAGACCCATTCCTTTGAGGCCTGACACTTGAGAAATGTCCAAGATGGGGTGGCCCAATTTCTATTCAAATCTGACATAAGTTGGGGAGAGGAAGAGCATTGGAGGGGATGGCAGGTGAAGCAGAGCAGAGATGCCCCCACTGTGATCCCTCAAAAGGGAAAAGCTCATGAATTGGTTAATTGCATTTAGGGGAGGTATCTTGACAGCGTCTTTCTCTTACCCTTCCTTCTTCTATATCTTCTTATCCCATTTCCACTCACTGCTAGGTGACTTTGGGAAATTTCTATTCCTCGGTTTTTTCATCTGTAAAATGGAGATAATAACAGTCCCCAGAACTCTGACAGTGTTGGATAGGAGTAGAAGTAAACCTCTTTTGGGACCTGAATAACTAACAAGTTCTTTTTCCTCAGGAGATGCTGTGGTTAGATAAAAGAGCTTCTTGACTGTAAGACACATGAGAATATTCTAGAGAGAAAAGCAGTAGCACCTTCTTCCCTAGCGTATTGTCTGAACTGCTCTGACTGAGGTGAAAAACAATAATAAACATTGTTTGAGTACCTACTGGGCACTTTTAGGAGCATCACTTCATTCAGTCCTTATGTCAGCTCTCAAGGGTACTTCATTTTCCAGAGGAGGATGCCAGGGCTCAGAGGTTAAGTACCGCCCTTGACTTCATCTGTGCCTCCATGCCATAGCATCCACCAGCGACAGAATATGGACTGATCATATGACCTTCGGAAAAACTGTGTAGCTCAAGGAGTCTCACTTGGGCTTGCTCGAGCCATCAGCCAAACAGAGATCAGAAAATCATTGTGCGAAGAGTTTCTCTTCTCTTGCAATAATAAATTCTCCCGACATTAGCAGGAGCTGGGGGCCGGGCAGCTCAGGACGCTGACTGACAGCTCTCAAGCAGAGCTGGCGGAGGTCGGAGCGGGAATGGCATCCGAGTGCACGGCCGTGGGCAGGGTGATTGCTGGGCTCCCGTGAGAACAGGCGGTCCGTGAGGCTTTGACTCACACTTTGTAAATTGGTTTCATGCATGGGCTATCAATAGGGGCCTGGCTAGATAATAGGATTTTCCAACACACTTCTTCCCCCCCTTCTCCTCTGCAGCCGTCCAACTCTCCATGCAGAGCACCTGGAGGGGATGTGATGTGCTTGGCAGGGCACGCCCGGGGTCAGGCTCCGCAGCTATGGCCCAGGTGACGCGGATCTAAGAGGCCATGGTTCAGAGCAGCCTCGGAGAGAGGCTTATGTGCTTCATAATTGGGGGTTGGAGGCAGCGTCTCGGGCAGCCCTTGCCTTGCAGGCTATGAATTTAGGCGCTGTCAGCCACACCTGTCCATTATGGGGGAGGGTCCTCAAGAAGTGCCCACAGGCCACAGTGACTGCTCATGGCTTGGCTGCATGGTTCCACCAGTCTTGACTGCCCACAGCCAGCCTCTGCCATGTACAGTCTGATTCCTGACTGATCAGAACCCAGAAACCCAAGCATCCCAAATGTAAACATTCCCTAGAGGCAGAGCCTGGGGAACGTGGATTATTGGGCATGCACTCTCAGGAGAGATGGGGTGAGGGAACAAAGCTGGGATGTGGTCTGGGCTGAGGCCAGCTTCAGCCTGGTCCTCCTGGGAGCCCAGGAGCATCGTGAAGTCAGACTCACTTTGCAGCCTGGGGGCTGGTCTTTTGTGCGCTTATGTCAATCAGTGATTGACCGTTGGCTTAAGGCAAGGGGACTTGGGCCGGTGGCTGTCCTCTAGGTTCGTGTGAAGTCACATCATGTCCAACTCTGCAACCCCATGGACTGTAGCCCGCCAGGCTCCTCTGTCCATGGGTTTCTCCAGGCAAGAATTCTCAAGTGGGTTGCCATGCCGGCCTCCGGGTAGGCTTCCCAACCCAGAGATTAAACCCATGTCTCTTGCATCTCCTGCATTGTCAGTGGGTACTTTACCGCTAGCCTGCCAGGGAGGCCTCAGTCTGGGGTCAGGTGGCTTCTATTCAGCTGAGACTACCTCTCTGGAGAAGAGGGGTGGGAATGAGCTTTAGCGGCAAATAGTCACAGCAGCCGGGGGATGGGTGCACCGGACCAGCCTTGGGGGACCTGGGCAGAGCACCATGAGCATCACTGCACCGCCCCCGTGGGGTTTAGCCAGGACACAGCTCAGCCAGAGCCCCATCAGGAGCCAGCCTGGTGATTCTGATTTCTAGACGGCCAGAGGGCCGAGGAGCCAGACAGCACTGCAGTGAGCGATGTCTGCGACTGCCTAGCCATCACCTCCAACACCCAGACTCAGAAACTACAAAGGCACAGTTCATGCATTTGCCTTCTGATCTCTTGCCAGCAGGGACAGAGTTCTGCAGGTTCCACCAAGGGCAGTGCTGGGGGCTTCTCCCAGGCTCCCTGACTCCAGGGCCATCCCGGTCTGCACTCAGGACACCTACCAGAGCTGCTCTGTGACGATCTGAAGCCTCCTCCCCTGGAGCCTTTAATATAAGTTTGCTGCCGAAACACAAATATCCGCCTCCGATGTGGAAGAGAAATTAAATTAGGAACAATCTTAATTCTTTCTGGCAGAGGGAAGCGAGCGAGAGCTGTCAGTTCCCCAATGATGTATTGTTAAGGAAATCCAGGTTTAAAGGTATTTCATAAGTTTGCCTTTGCCTGCTAATAAAGAGAGTCAGCTAACGGAATCCGATCACCGGGTGAGATCGTAATGAGATAATATGGTGTACTCCACAGAGACCCAGCCGGCTCCTTGAAATTCCTCCGAGAGACTTTCTGAAGTGCCACATTGTGACAAGCAGGGGAGAGTAAGAGGGAAAGAGAGAAGGGAAAATGGGCATAATTAGCCAAGCAGATTAGGCGATTCAACAAAGATCATACAGTCTCAGCAGGCAGAGGAGCTGCGGTATTTATCAACATACCTCGCCTTTGCCTCTCGGTCTCCAGACCTTTCTGTTTTCTCAGTGAGATGAACAAGCTCAGAGCCATCTTCCTGGAATATGCAGAGACTGAAGGCCTTATCATGAGCAAATAGGCAGATTTTCCTGGGGTCCTCAGCAGCTGGCTGGCAGTGCGTCTCCCCCAAGCCCACAGGTCTTGGGGAAAGGGACTGTGTTCAAAAGAAGCCTTGGCCCAGGACTGAGATCACTCTGGTGGGTATCCAGCTTTGGGGTCAGGGGTCCAGTCTGGTTATCAGCTGTGTGCTTGGTACTCAGGTTGGGTGGGTTGCAGTGGGACTTAGGATCCACTTTGATGGTATTTGGCCCCTGCCCTGATTGTCCCAGGGCTATGCTGGTTATTTGGGCTACGATCTGGGGACGCCTTGTGATTCCCAGGTGGTGCTAGTGGTAAAGAATCCACCTGCCCATGCAGGAGACATAAGGAACACTGGTTCAATCCCTGGGTCGGGAAGATCCCCCGGAGGAGGGCATGGCAACCCATTCCAGTTTTCTTGCATGGAGAATCCCATGGACAAGAGGAGCCTGGTGGGCTATNCGGCAAATAGTCACAGCAGCCGGGGGATGGGTGCACCGGACCAGCCTTGGGGGACCTGGGCAGAGCACCATGAGCATCACTGCACCGCCCCCGGGGGGTTTAGCCAGGACACAGCTCAGCCAGAGCCCCATCAGGAGCCAGCCTGGTGATTCTGATTTCTAGACGGCCAGAGGGCCGAGGAGCCAGACAGCACTGCAGTGAGCGATGTCTGCGACTGCCTAGCCATCACCTCCAACACCCAGACTCAGAAACTACAAAGGCACAGTTCATGCATTTGCCTTCTGATCTCTTGCCAGCAGGGACAGAGTTCTGCAGGTTCCACCAAGGGCAGTGCTGGGGGCTTCTCCCAGGCTCCCTGACTCCAGGGCCATCCCGGTCTGCACTCAGGACACCTACCAGAGCTGCTCTGTGACGATCTGAAGCCTCCTCCCCTGGAGCCTTTAATATAAGTTTGCTGCCGAAACACAAATATCCGCCTCCGATGTGGAAGAGAAATTAAATTAGGAACAATCTTAATTCTTTCTGGCAGAGGGAAGCGAGCGAGAGCTGTCAGTTCCCCAATGATGTATTGTTAAGGAAATCCAGGTTTAAAGGTATTTCATAAGTTTGCCTTTGCCTGCTAATAAAGAGAGTCAGCTAACGGAATCCGATCACCGGGTGAGATCGTAATGAGATAATATGGTGTACTCCACAGAGACCCAGCCGGCTCCTTGAAATTCCTCCGAGAGACTTTCTGAAGTGCCACATTGTGACAAGCAGGGGAGAGTAAGAGGGAAAGAGAGAAGGGAAAATGGGCATAATTAGCCAAGCAGATTAGGCGATTCAACAAAGATCATACAGTCTCAGCAGGCAGAGGAGCTGCGGTATTTATCAACATACCTCGCCTTTGCCTCTCGGTCTCCAGACCTTTCTGTTTTCTCAGTGAGATGAACAAGCTCAGAGCCATCTTCCTGGAATATGCAGAGACTGAAGGCCTTATCATGAGCAAATAGGCAGATTTTCCTGGGGTCCTCAGCAGCTGGCTGGCAGTGCGTCTCCCCCAAGCCCACAGGTCTTGGGGAAAGGGACTGTGTTCAAAAGAAGCCTTGGCCCAGGACTGAGATCACTCTGGTGGGTATCCAGCTTTGGGGTCAGGGGTCCAGTCTGGTTATCAGCTGTGTGCTTGGTACTCAGGTTGGGTGGGTTGCAGTGGGACTTAGGATCCACTTTGATGGTATTTGGCCCCTGCCCTGATTGTCCCAGGGCTATGCTGGTTATTTGGGCTACGATCTGGGGACGCCTTGTGATTCCCAGGTGGTGCTAGTGGTAAAGAATCCACCTGCCCATGCAGGAGACATAAGGAACACTGGTTCAATCCCTGGGTCGGGAAGATCCCCCGGAGGAGGGCATGGCAACCCATTCCAGTTTTCTTGCATGGAGAATCCCATGGACAAGAGGAGCCTGGTGGGCTATAGTCCACAAGGTCACAGAGAGTCGGACATGACTCAAGTGACTGAGCACACACACACACACACACACACACACGCACGCTCACACACATGCTGGAGAGGGCTCATTCTGTGCATGCACACGCACCTGTATGAGAAACCTGTCTGGGTGCACACAGTCAACCTGTTTGGTAAATCAGAAAAGAAGACCCCACCACCACCACTCAAAGAAATGTGATTCGGGGCTTAAAGCAGTAAAAACTTCAAAACTCCTATTTACTACTTAAGCCAGCTCAGCCCCTATACCCACTCTGCCCTCAGGCCCACTCACATAGGGATAGACAGGTTTTGGGGGCTTTGGAAAACTGATGAAAGTTATGCAAACTCTTTCCAGCAAAAGTACAGACGTAACCACACAAGCCCAAGTTGTGGTGCAGTTTCAAGGGGATACAGATCTAGACCAAGAACCCCAGATTTCAAAACTCTGAAGAAGGGGTGGTATTGAAGGGATGGTTGCTGTGTTAGCTGATCCCGGGTGGATCCCATGGAGACAGATGTTGCCTGGGCAGATGATCATCCAGAAATTGATCAGGCCCTGGAAACAGGAGGGCTCTAGAGGTTTTAGGGCTTTAGGTTTTATTTCCTGTGCTCTCCTGGTTGTGTTTTCAGGCCTCTGGGTTTCTGAGAGAAAGGAAAGCGAGAGGCCAGCAGGTTAGGCCTCAGTGACCCCAAGAGAGGAGAGAAGCCAGGACCCACGGGGAGCCTGCGGAATTGCCTCCTGCCTTGTAGGATCTTTGTCACCTCTGCTCTGCGCCCCAGGTGTCCCAGCAGATGATCTCTTGGGGATAAAGGGGATTTCGTGCTGGCTTGGAAGGCAGCACAGCAGGCTGGCTGGGGAGACTGGATGCCCCACTACAGCCAAACTGGAGAGAGAACCCCAGGGGACAGAGCAGTGGGGGCCGCCCCAGAAAGGAGGAGAGGAACTGAGGTCCCGGGGCTGTGAGACAGGGACAGGAGCCACATGAGCGCTGTTCACAGAAGACGCTGGGCAAGGAAGGACTCTGAGATCCGAAGGAAACTCCCTTCTGCAGGACTCCCCACTTTTTTCTGGTTGCACCTGAGCAACCCCTGACTTCCCCACGCCCTCCCCTCACTGCCTCCAGCCCCCTCAGAGTGTGTGATGGATGTTCTGTCAGGGAGGGAGGGTTCGATCTGGATTTCCAATCTCCTCTGGATGCACCACCGCCAAAATACAATATGCAGTTACAGGGGCATGATACATCAGTGATCACTGAGGAAAGAAACCCTATCTGGACAGCAATGCCAATGGCTGGCATCTAACTGCACGACCACAGTCAGCCCAGAACCCCTGGGCTCTCTTGCAGGGAGCCAGCAGCCTCGCAACAACCCAGCATGCCTCTCAAGCCCTAGCCTCACCCTAGTCTTCAGCCGCCAGCACCCACGTGGCTCCTGTGTCCGGGCTCTGCACAAAGGCGGCAGAGCATCATGGCAGGGGCCCTGGGATCAGAGCAGCCCAGGCCTGTTCACTCACTCATCCACTGACGAGCACTTTTGGAGCATCCCTCACCTGCCAGGTGCTGTTCTAGGCTGTGGGGTGTAGCAGTGAACAGGACGGACCGCCCAGGGAGTGGACATTCTAAGGAGGACCCTGAGGTGTGGATTCCTGGGTAGATACTGCTCTCCCCACCACGTGAGCCCCCTAGCCACACCCTCTTGCAGAGCAATAGGGCAGATTCCTTCAAAATGTTCCGGGGGGGCAGCTTCAGGGCCCTCAGACCCTGCCCTCCCACCTCCCACTTCCTTGAGTTAAGAAGGCAGATGTCAGGATCATCTTTCTCTCTTCCTATCTCCTGTGGTTCCAGGCCTGGCCTTGGCAGGGTTCTGTGAGTACTCTAGAGTAAAGCACTTCCCTTCTCTGCTCCTGGTTATTCTCAACGATGCATGCATGACTGCGTGATCAGTCACTTCAGTCACGTCCAACTCTTTGCAACCCTATGGACGATAGCCCAACAGGTTCCTCTGTCCATGGGATTCTCCAGGCAAGAAAACTGGAGTGGGTTGCTATGCCCTCCTCCAGAGGATCTTCCCGACCCAGGGGCTGAACCAGCGTCTCCTACGTTTCCTGCATTGCAGGCAGATTCTTTACTGCTTAGCCACTGGAGAAGCCTATTCTCAACTATAGGATGAGGCTAATGACAACCGCTCCAGGCACATCACAGGTATTTGGTTAGGATTGGTTAGGATATCTGGACCCACAGCGGGTCCAGATAGAGAAGAGACCTCAGGAATCACTGAGCCCAAAGCCCTCTTTTCACAGAAGAAGAAACTGAAGTTCCGAGTGGTACCTGGAAAGAGAGTCTGAGAAAGCTCTTGGTGACTGGAAAGCTCTCTATAGATACAAGGAATTGTTATATTACTGTGGTTATTTTCCCTTGGAGCACACTGGCTGGTCTCTCATGACCTTAGCAGGGAAAGGAGGCACGAGTGTAGAGTCCTTCCCTGCAGGTCCCCGAGTCCTTCATTTGTCCTTAAAGACCTCACTGGCCCCAAGCCTCATATGGCTCCCTCCGCCACGGCTGCCCAGCCCCGCTAAGAGGAAGGAAGCTGTTTATTGCTTTCTTGCGTGGTGGGGGAGGCTGGAGTTATAGGCTAATTAAACCACAGACAGATTCCTCAGCAGTTGGCTGGGACCACAAGTGCTGTTACAACAGTAAAAGGCCAGAGATGACAGATGGAGTTTTTTCAAGACTATGTCACCGTCGCCCCCGAACACGGCTTCTACGCCACCCCTTGGCTTCGGGGCCATGCTCCATGGGGCGACTGCTCTGTGTCAGGGAAGTGTGTAGACAACGAGGGGAAAAGGCGAGGACAGAGAAGAACAAAGCCGGCTCAGTCTAAACACAAAAGCAAGAAATAGCAAACTGACCCACACCATGGTCTCCTTGGAAGTATATACATTGTCCAAGAAACTTCTCAACGAAAGACTTGGAAAGTCCTTCCCAAAGTCTAACTGAGATCACCCGTGTGCCAAGAAGATAGCAAAGGGATGGGGGAAAGGAAGACGATGACTGAACCACAGGACAGAAGCAGAGAGGTGGGAGAGCGGTGGACAAGGACCACGCTGTGGCAGATTGCTGACCTCTAGATGTATGTTTCTCTTTGTGCAGCAGTCAACAGAGAGGATTACACCTTTGTCCTTCCTTCCTCCCACCTCTTCCAGGAAGTTGAGTTAGATGAGATATAGCCAAAATCTGCACTTAACTTTGGTTTCTATGCTACCCACAATCACTGAGGGGGAAGGAGGAGGACGACAAATTAATGACCTCATGATTTAAAAATGACCTGTAGGGAAAGAGCGTATCTGGTTGTGGAGTCTGCCAAGTTGCGTTTGAGTCCCCTCCTCCCTGCCTCTTGAACAGTTCATTTAACCTTCTCTGGGCCTTTGGTTCCTCCACTGTAGTAAATACAACTAAATATTCCTGCCTTATGGGATGCTGTAAAGTTCAAGAGGGATCATGCATTTAATACCCCATGGTGCTTGGCAGAGTGAATTGTGATTATTCAGGCACTCATCGGAAGACATGGGCTCCAAGAGGAGTTGGATCCTTCACTACCTGAAAGAATAAATCTCCACTTTCTTTGACAATGAATTCTCCACAGCCTTTAGACTCAGAAAATTCACCCTAAAGTCTAGTTTGACTTCCACCTGCTGCCGCTATATATATAATATATGTTTGTCGCTCAGTCATGTCTAACTCTTTGTGACCCCAAGGACTGTAGCCCGCCAGGCTCCTCTGTCCATGGAATTCTCCAGGCAAGAATTCTGGAATGGGTTGCCATTTCCTTCTCCAGGGGACCTTCCCAACCCAGGGATCTAACCCAGGTTTCCTGCACTGCAGGAAGGTTCTTTACCCTCTGAGCCACCGGAGTCCCCAGAAGCACAGATCCAGAAGAAGTCACCGTGAGTTAGAAGATCTGGTGTTCAAGGGAGGCCTGGCTCCCACCTCCCTCCGGCTGGGAAGACACTGTAAATCCGTCCAGCCTGTTTATCTCTCCTTCCTGCCGCCCATGATCCTCAAAACTCTACAAGGTCACTTGGCCCAGCTGGAGTCCCAGCTCAGGCACTGATGTGATGCAGTCTGACAGCCCTGTCTCCCGCTGCCAGGCCAGGGCCTGGACAGAGGCTGCCAGGCTGCTGCTGGGATGGGGCGGGGGTGGGAGGGCAGCTGCAAGTCAGCCTGGTCGCAGCCTGGGGGAAGCGGGGACCGAGGAGCTGCAAAGTGCTATCAGGTAGAAAAGCTGAAGAGCAAGTTGTGGGATGCCTCCTCCCCTCTCCCTGTCCCCACCTGCCACCTTCACCCCCTCCCCACCCCATGCCCTGCAGGCTCNCCACAGTTCAAAAGCATCAATTCTTTGGCGCTCAGCTTTCTTCACAGTCCAACTCTCACATCCATACCTTTCTACCTTAGGTAGACACAAATGACATTCTCCTACGTGTTGCAGGGACTGCACTTTACAAGCACTTCTGGTCCTCACAAGAAGGCTCCAGCCCCCTGAAAGAGAATATATCCCAAACTTCTCAGCCTCTGCCAAAGGGAGAAATGCCTAACATCTCAAACTACTGTTAAATTGGACAAAGAAACCGCCTCTGAGTTTTGACTTAACCACTTTTCAGTAACGTCTACATAGATAACATGTGAAATTATAATTTGTCTATCATGATCAAAAGATAGCCTCGGGTATTCTAAAATTGCATCCTCGATTTCCTAAAACAAATATTTTATACCTGTATGTATATGCTGAGCTGGAGGCAGAAAATACAGACCATTCTAGAGAAGTGAATGATTTGCTTTTGTAAGGCATGCTTGATTGAAAGCTCTCATGTGGACTTCTGCAGTGACTGTTGGTCACTGAATTTTAAGATGCTGAATTCATTAGGGGTAAACATCATTTAATCTGCTACACTCAGAATGTTTTATATAAATTAAAGTCATCCAATTTCCAAACTCCTAAACAGCATAGCAACCACTGTCTGGAAGATGTACCTACTCAGTGACATAGACAACATATGCCAAAAATGCTTTGAGATAAGCTCAAATAATAAAAATCTAAATAGACACAGGTTTGACTACATTGTCTAATTCATATGACAGGAGATTCTGATTAAGGGCCCATGAAAGCCTGTGACATTCTTTTAATAAAGACAATTCCAATAACACTCCATTAGGGTTTCCCCCTGTTAAATTAACTTCACAGACTTCTAATGGATTTCTTAATTAGACTTGTTATTAATAAGAATATTAAGTAAATTAAAAAACAGCCCTGCCAGCCACTTATAATAAACAACAAAAAGTGAAAAGCAAGATTTATGTTCCTTATTTCTCTCCACCCAATTCAAAGCTTTTAATAATCTTACATATTCATTGCAATTAATTATTCGACTGTCAAAGAATAAAAAGCTAGGATAGCATGCGCCTGTTTGAAGATCTTCTTGATGTTTCAGAGACAGGCTGGTTCTTGGAGCTGCTGTTCTGGTCTTTCATGAAGAGGCTGCTTCAGCTCGGACGGCCCTTTGTCCTATAACTGGGTTATGGCTTCAGGATATTAATTTAGTACGTCTGCATCTGCAGAAGGAGCCTTCCCCCTCCTCTATTTTCCAGAGCAAAAGAAGCACTTAGGCAGAAGAAAGAAGAGCTTTAATTCCAAACTCAAGACATCCGAATGACCAATCTCTTGGCAAAAAGAAACGGTGGGGGTGGACAGAGAGAGACGGAAAGAGAGAGAAAGCAGGATTTATCTTCTCTGCAGACCACACCGTAACCCTGTATTTTCATCATATATAGCTGAAAACCGTACTAGGTACTGTGCACCTTTATTTCAGGGATATGTCCATGGAATTTGCAGCAATAGATGCGAATGTTACAGAGAAACACTAGGGGATCTCACTAAAGTGAATGACCTGATGGTGAAGAATTCTTTAGAGAGTGTCTCCAAATTCTAGTCCACAGCTTTTAACAATGGTAATATGATAGCCTTCAAGTACAAATGTGGAACAGCAGATGAAGCAAGGGGAGGTGTTAAATGTCTTCCCAGGATGAAGAAAAGCAGACTCTGCCATCCGGGTCATAGGCCCCCCCGCCTGCAAGGCTTCCCGCCTCAGTGGGTTTTACCAGCGCAGCATAAAGAACTGACCGGGCGCCCGGCTTGCCCTGTTCCTTCTCCCTCATCACGAACTCAGAAGGAGCCTTTGAAAGTTAAGAATAAGGACACCCCAGAAAAGCGACTGTAAAGTACATTTCTATATACCAAGTGCTTTTTTTTATCCTTGGCAACCATACATGCTTGAATGAAGAAGGAATAAAAAAAAAATCTAATGAATGTGAAGGCAGAGTTTGGAGACGGCCTTGAGTCGCCAAGCCAATGTCATTTACCAAACTCTTGGGACCAGGGAGCATAAATGATCTCACTTTCTCCTCCCAGGAGCGTGAGAAGGAAGTCTTAGCTGTCACCTTCCCGGTTACAGCGTGTGGAATTTTGCCACCACCTTGGAGACAAATTAGGAACCGTACTACATTAGCAGCTAGCACATTATTCAAAATCCAAAGATCCTCTGTGTTTTTTCTAATGAAATACTTTAGACTGGTTTATTAATTCTATATAGCTAAACTGAAAATATCTACTTGAGTACAATTACAGACATTAGCTATGCCACGCTATGCCATACACACAGCCATGCCATGACTGAGATAGAGTTCAGGCAAGTCTATTTATTCATTCAGCTAACACGCGTGTGAGACATACTACAAATGCAGAGTTTACTCCCCCTTGTAGCGTCTGCTCCCAAGGAGTTAATGGTGAGAGTAGACACAGCAAGAGTTAAATTATGTTGTGTGGACTTGTGTGGATTCGAGAAGATTCCAGCTTTCCTCCACACTCCACAGGGCATGTGGTCTGGATCTGGAGGGCTGGCCTCCAGAGGCGGTGATGTCTGATCAGTATTCTGAAGGGTGAACAAGGGTGAGCTGAGCAAAGGCAGTGAGGGGTGGAGGGGCCTCTGCAGTCTAGGGGGGGCGGCATGACCGGCCCCTGTTCTGTGACAGGACTCAGGGGTACCCACTGGGGGCAGAGCCCTGGTGCCCACCCTCCCGAGTGTCCAGTACTCAGGTTACATTATGCCGATCACTGTTAGTACGGCAGAAACGTCTGCTGTATGCATGGCAGCATCTGATACTAGGAATGCCAAGCAGCCCCTTGCTACCATTGGCAAAGGTAGGGTTGAATGGAATTCTAAATCTTGCTAGGCTTTCGAAAGAATGTCGACTCTGTTTAGAACTTGTCTTCATTATTTGCTTCCCTGATGTCTCAGAGGGTAAAGAATCCGCCTGCAATGCAGGAGACCTGGGTTCGATCCCTGGGTTGGCAAGATGCCCTGGAGAAGGAAATGGCAACCCACTCCAGTATTCTGGCCTGGAGAATCCCAGGGACAGAGAAGCCTGACAGGCTACCGTCCATGAGGCGGCAAAGAGTCGGACAGGACTGAGCGACTTTCACTTATTCACAAGAATTACTGACCGCCAAAAGGAGCAAGATGAACCAGTGTAGACGAAGAGGCTGGGCTCTGGGATCAGATATCAGGGCTTGGATCCTGAACCGCTCACTGACAGATGTGAGTTCCTGGGCAAGTCCCTCGCTGTATTGGAGGTCAAGAACAAACTGCAGGCCAAGCCGCTGGAGACAGACCTAACTGCGGTGGTGACTGCGCGACAGCTCCAGCCCTTCAAACACAAGCACACACTTCCCTCGGAGCACAGGATGGGACCGCCCACCCTCACCCAGCGCAGTCAGGGCAAGCTTCCCTGCAAAGGTGATGTATGGGCTGAGACTGGAGGCTGTGAACAGGAGGGCGTGTGTGGAGGCTGCGAGAGAAAGCAGAGCACAGGAGNCTTCCCTCGGAGCACAGGATGGGACCGCCCACCCTCACCCAGCGCAGTCAGGGCAAGCTTCCCTGCAAAGGTGATGTATGGGCTGAGACTGGAGGCTGTGAACAGGAGGGCGTGTGTGGAGGCTGCGAGAGAAAGCAGAGCACAGGAGGGAAGGTAACACGAAGGGCAGTTTGCTTTGTTTTCTTTTCTTTTCTTCTTTTTTTTTTTTTCTGATTGGAAAAGTCTTGCTATTAGGATCTAAAGTATGGGCAAGACTGAACATCCTCAAAGTTAAAATAAGTTGAATTAGTAACAATTAATAATTGTGCAAAGAAGCTGAATAAATACTTCTCCGAGAAATGTATACAAATGAACAGTCAATAAGCTGATTTAAAACAAACAAAAAAAGATGCTTGCCATTGTATTATTAGAGAACTGCAGATTGAACCCAGAGTGAGACAGCGTCTCAGTTTCCCTGGGGAGGCTGCAGAGAAGTCCTTGCACACTGCTGCTGGGGGCGAAAAATGGCACAGCCCCCTGGGGACCGAGCCCTGCAGTCCCTCACTTGTTTAAACAGCGAGTGGCCATATCAGCCAGCAGTTTTTTCCTGGGTACACACGTTAAGAGACGTGTAACAGTTATGCAGACAAGAAACTGTACACAAACATTCACAGCAGAACCGTTTACGAGCCACCCAAACATCTGTCCGAGGGCGGATGCTGAGACAAACCATCGTTTATCCACATCAGCTCAGTTCCGTGCAGTCGCTCAGTCGTGTCCGACTCTCTGCGACCCCATGAATCACAGCACCCAAGGCCTCCCTGCCCATCACCATCTCCCGGAGTTCACTCAGACTCACGTCCATCGAGTTGGTGATGCCATCTGCCCATCTCATCCTCTGTCATCCCCTTTTCCTCCTGCCCCCCAATCCCTTCCAGCATCAGAGTCTTTTCCATTGAGTCAACTCTTCGCATGAGGTGGCCAAAGTACTGGAGTTTCAGCTTTAGCATCAGGCCTTCCGAAGAACACCCAGGGCTGATCTTTAGAATGGACTGGTTGGATCTCTTTGCATGAAGGAATATTATTCAGCAGTGAAAAGAGGTGTACTGATACAAACACTAATATGTGTAACCTTGGAAACACAGTGCTAAGTAAAAGAATCCAGGCAGAGGCCAGAGATTTATGACTCCATTTATACAAAATGTCTGGAGTAGATAAACCTGTAGACAGAGAAAGGAACTCAGTGGCTACTTGGGGCTGAGTGGGATAGTCAGAAACATTAGGACGGAGGGGTAATAACCACAGGACGGGGGTTTCCCTTTGCAGTGATGAAAATGAGCTAAAATTAACTGTGATTATGACTGCCCATTTTTGAACCTACGCTAGAGCCCATTGAACTGTATACTTTAAACGGGTATATTGTATGGTATGTGAATTATGCATCTATAAAGTTGGTCTTTTGAAAAAATAGTAACTGAATTAGATTTGGTCAAAAGTGTTTTCACTTTGGAAAAGAAGCAAACTTCACTGTTATTTCCTCTCAGCCAAATCCATTTCCTTATTTTACACGGGGTTTAGTATGACGTCCAAGGCCATGGCTTTTCATCAATATACGATATTAGCTGAAAATAAAATTAAAGCAACATATAAGGGATTCTTTACATATAGTTGTTAGATAATTCCATAAAACTTTTCACAAAAATTAAAAATAAGAGTCAAATTATTCGCTTACAGTTTTTCTTAGAAAGTGTGCTAAATATTACACTTTTGGATTAAGACGATGCTATCATTTATAATTTTCACTCATATTTAGACGACACCAGGCACCATGGCATTTAGAGGGCTTATATTTTGTGATAATTTATATAAAGTCTCTTAATCCCCTCATCTGTCATGATCCCCTTTCTCCTCACAGTTTTTAGTAATCTCTGATCTAACCTGTCATCTTGGTTAAACCTTGTTAAGTCTCTCACCTCTGTTTTCTAAAAAGCCATGTTGACTCACCCAGTTAGAGACACCAGTTGAAGTCATCCGCATACAGGCAGATCAGAACTCTTTAACAGACTTCATGAATATCAAAAGTCAAATTGTTGTCTGTTGTTACAGTAAGCTGCACACTAGAAGTATATGCAATTATTGTATGGCTACAGCATTCACATTAAACAGGATTATCACTAAGCTTGTGTACTTTGAAACATGAACCAAACATTGTTATTTCTCAGAGTAAATTCTGTTCCTAAATTCAGAACAAATAGTTCCTGTAACAGACACCAAATTGAATCAAGGAAACTCCAGGTGCATCGAGCTCTAAAACCCAACACTAAAAGCTACATTATCTGCTACGATTCCATCCCAGCTCACTGTGTTTAACATAGCTGGAACCACAAAATCAAAACCGCATATTGCAGATCTGAGTGCATTTACCAATGGGGAAAATGACCCCGGTATGCCCTCTATCTTTTTATATGAAAAGGCAAGTATAATGCAGTCAACTGTCAGAGACCTTTGCTTACTAGATATCTCCCTAAAGAAACAAAAACCTGCCCCCCCACACACACACGTGTGTGTGTGTGTGTGTGTGTGTGTGTGTGTGTGTGTATACCAAGTTTATATATACTGTTTATATGTAACAAGTTTTAGAGTTCTCAACTTCCGTTAGAAGTGAAATAGTGGAAATATAGTGGCAATTTGAAGTGTTCAATATCTATAGATGACAAAATATTTTTATTGTCAATACCTATGGCCAAAAGTGTTTTCTGTTTTTGTTTTTTTTTAACCTAACAGTAGGTGGTGTTTCTAGTCAGGGAATAAAGTCAAAATATAAACAAAGTATCTTGATACTCAAACATATCAGAATGCATCCTTCTGCTAGAATTAGTCAGACGATCAGAATATGCAAACATGATAATAGCAAGCTATATGTAGAACAAATGAAATTATGAAAAATCATTCTAAGCAAGCCATCTAAAAACAGGTCACTAACATAAGAGAGGTGAGCTGACACCTGGTTTTAGGGAAAAGAAAGTGAAAGAAAGTGAAGTTGCTCAGTCGTGTCCAACTCTGCGAGCCCATGGCCTGTAGCCCACCAGGCTCCTCTGTCCACGGGATTTTCCAGGCGATAGTCCTGGAGTGGATTGCCATTTACTTCTCCAGGGGATCTTCCCAACCCAGGGATCGAACCCGGGTCTCCCACATTGTAGACACGTGCTTTACCGTCTGAGCCACCAGGGAAGTCAAGGACCCTCAAATCTGCAAATGCAGTTTCTGAGACAGTCAAAGGATGTGATTTTATCCAATCCTTCAGTTAGAAAGGATTTGGCATTCGTGACATTACTTTAATATGCTCTGTATTCCCAGTTCACAGACTTCTTTACTTCAAATGAGTCTAGCTGAAAATGAGAATAGAAGTCTTAACTATCCAAAATGAAGAAAAACAGCAATTTTCCTCACAATTTCCCACTGTAATAAACAAAAATATCTCAAAGGCAAAATAGAAGCATGAGCAGTTTCCAAAGTCAGAATTCCAGTTTCTTCTAAGCCATTTTGCCATCACACTGAGACGAATCAGGTCTAACAACAACATTTTGGTCAAACTGGTCCGAATGCCACGGCGGGCTCCACCTGCAGGGATCACTGCAGGAAACCTGCTCCTACGTTGCCTCTGGGCAAAGGTCTGGCCCCCTCCCCTCCACAGAGGAGCCTGCTGCTGACCCCCGCCCTGGGGGAGACTGGAGCACTGCGCGCTGGAGCTGAGAGGAAGAAGAGGGATGCCCTCATAAAAATTCTGGAGCATTCACTGCGTGCCAGTCGCTTCCCATGGAGCCAGACGGAGCCAGAGGTGTACTAACAGAGGTCCGGTCCGCTCCAGGGGACGGACATGGGACACAGAGCGACCACACACGAGCAGCATGCCCTGGCAGACTGTGCCGGGATGCTCTGGGCTCTGGGTCAAACCGTGACCCTCCCTGCAGACACGGAGAAGGTCGATCTCCCAGGACCCCTAAGCGTGCTCTTATTTGGAAATGGAGCCTTTGCAGATGGAGTCAGGTTAAGAGGAGGTCATTCCTGTCCAATCCTACTAAACCCCAATCCAGGGAGACTGGTCTCCTCATAAGAAGGGAGAGATACAGAGGCAGATTTGCATGGAGGGAAGATGCAGGCAGAACGTTCAGATGCCGGATAAAGAGAAGGGAGCAATGCTTCTCTCAGCCAAAGGGTGCCAAGCGTTGCCAACCACACCAGCAGCCAGGGGAGGGGCAGGGCCCAGACTCCCCCTGTGGAGAACATGGTCCTGCCAACGCTGGTGTCACATGACCAGCTTCCGGGGACGAAGGTGGATGCCTCTGCTGTTGCAGGCAGCACAGTCAGAGGTACTCTGAGGCCCCAGGAGACTCCAGGCTGCGGGAGATCCCGATAGGGACTGGAGCTGATCTCAGGAGGAGGGAACAGGGAGGTCAGGAAAGACTCCCTGGAAATGTGATGTGGAGTCTGAGGCCTGAAGGAAGAGTGGGAGGGGAGCAGATAATGGAGCTGGGGGTCAGACGTGTTTCTAGACACGAACCAGCGTGGTGCGAAGGCTGTGGAAGCCCCCGCGTCTGATGTGCTCCAGCTGGGAGGAGGTGGGTGAGGATGACACCCCGACAGCAGAGCCCGCCTGGGGAAGGAGGCAGGCAGGCCCGCCAGCAAGGATGTAGAGGCCTCAAGGGCTGAGGAACAAAAGCATTCAGCATGCTCCTGTCTGAGCAGGAGACAGGCTCTATGCACGACTCTCTCTCTTCCTGCGCATTCCGTCACCCTGAAACTTATCTAGCATTGACGCCTACAAGGAGGCAAGTGTTGGTCACTCAGGCGTGTCTGACTCTTTATGACCCCACGGACTGTAATCAGCCAGGCTCCTGTGTCCATGGGATTCTCCAGGCAAAAATACTGAGTTGCCATGCCCTCCTCCAGGGGATCTTCCCCACCCAGGGATCGAACTCAGGTCTCCGGCTTTGGAGGCAGATTCCTTACTGTCTGAGCCACCAGGGAAGCCTCTTGGCACCTAGAGATACCGTTAATAACTAGTGTGCCCAACAGCAGAGCTTCTTTCCAAAAGCCGATACCATTCTGGAAAGGACCACATGGCATGTTTGCAGGCCTCTGTTCGCCAAGTAAAAGCAGGCATGTCCCGGACACTGAGGTGTCAGTACATCTGAGAACAATTCTCAGCTTGCTCCTGGAGACCTCACAGGGGGCTGGAAGCTGGTGGGCCTCCCTCCTTCCTGGGGAGTGAGAGCGAACCACCCAGCATCACTTGTAAACTCTCACTAGCCTCTGGGGCTGTGGGGCCACCGTGCCACTGTGAGTCAAGGCCGCGGTGATTTGTCGTCTTCCTCCTCTGCAGGCTGGTATTGTGGAAGGCTGCCACTTGAACTTGGAGCTTTCAATCAACAGCCCGCCACGTTCGTCCACCAGCAAGAGCAGTCAATGGCAAGCACAAATCTGCCTTGTTATGGCCTCCCAGCCTTCCCTAACACAGGTTTGCCCAGAAACATCGCTCACACACTTCTTTGTAATTGACCTCATGGGGGTTACATGTCCAGATTGTAATAGCCTGAATTATTTCATTTTCAACTAGGATCAGCCATCCTAAAACTACACTCATTTGTGCATTCATGTTCTATGTTGACCTTTTTACTTGCACTTCCAGGGGGCAAAAAAACCTGGAACACAGAACCAGGTTCAGTTCAAGGTGGCTGCAACCTTGAACACTGCAAATACAAATCAATAATGCTTCGCTACGAGTTAAGCTTAATTATTTTGTTATCGCTTCTATTTCCCATTCTCTTGGCTGTGTTCAACCTAACCACCCAGGCTTGCTATGCCTTAAAAAAATCCTCTAAAGACCAATATTGAACTAAAAAGAAAAAGAAAGCTAGATAAACAAAGTCCCATTGAAATAGTATATAAAGCTACCTGCAGTAGAAAATAAGAATTTTGTCAAATGTATCAATACAAGTGTAAGAAAAAAAAAACAGAAATGTTATGATAGATGATATGCAAGAAATATACAATGCATAAAGTATATGTATTAAAATTGACATCTCTCTTTTCCTACTCACCCTCTTCCAAGTAGCACTTCCCTGGCTACCTGATATCATATTTGTCACTTTATGGTATAGGAAGGAAATATGGTAGAGTGATTTGCAGAAAAAATGTTCGCAGGCCTGATTTTCTAAATCCAACTCAAATACTAGCTCTGTGACCATCACTAAGTCATTCCATCTTTCTCATCATCTTGAAGTGAAGTGAAGGGAAGTCACTCAGTCGTGTCCGATTCTTTGTGACACCATGGACTGTAGCCCACAGGCTCCTCCATCCACGGGATTCTCCAGGCAAGAATCCTGGAGTGGGCTGCCATTTCCTTCTCCAGGGGATCTTCCCAACCCAGGGATCAAACCCAGGTCTCCTGCATTGCAGACAGACACTTTACCATCTGAGCCACCGGGGACGCCTACCTCATTTGCAAGTGGGGATAACAATACTCACCAAAATTAGAAAATACAATGGCAAAAATACATGTTTCTAATCCTGCTCTTTGGGGCCTCACACTTGGGAGAATGTCCCATAAATGGAGGTCATTAGTAATACTCAGAGCTTCCCTCATGGCTCAGTTGGCAAAGAATCTGCCTGCAGTGCAGGAGACCCTGGTTCCACTCCTGGGTCAGGAAAATCCCTTGGAGAAGGGGTAGGCTACCCACTCCAGTATTCTTGGGCTTCCCTTGTGGCTCAGCTGGTAAAGAATCCGCTTGCAAGGCAGGAGACCTAGGTTCGATCCCTGGGTTGGGAAGATCCCCTGAAGAATGGAAAGGCTACCCACTCCAGTATTCTGGCCTGGAGAATTCCGTGGACTGTATGGTCCGTGGGGTGCAAAGAGTTGGACACGACTGAGCGACTTTCACTTTCAATAATACTCATAAAGAGAACATACACTGTAAACTGTACTTTTATGACATCAGAAGAGAACACACATATATAATAATTTGGTATACCATAGTTATATGATTAAAAGGGCAGAGGTCGTGAAAGAGTTATTATTACTGTTTTCCTTGTAGGGAAACGCTCTACTGAAACTGAAATCCAGAAAAGGGGACTTCTATTATGAAATTCCATGTTTTTTCATTTTCTAATATGTATTAGAATAACATGTTTCAAAATTTTTTAATTAAAGAGTCTATAATAGATATCATCTGTGGGTTACTGATTTTTTAAAAAAATCTGTTGTTTAATAATAATATAACTATGATTATTTTGTGTTTACCATTAGTCAGGTCATGTGAAAAGCATTTTACACAAGTCCACTAATTATTCCTCACTGCAGCGAGGTTGGCAGCTGTCGTTACCCCCATTTTACAGATGAGGTAACTGAAGTGAGATTTGTCAGTGCAACACAGGGTGCAAAGGGCAGCCCCGGGCTTAAGCTGCAGGTTGGTGGCTGCAGAGCCCACGTTCCCGACCCAACCCACACTGCCCCTCCCTACAGCTCACCCTTGGCCTTCAACACTGGGGACCACGGCGGGGTGAGTCCATCTAGGGGGTGACATGGATTTTAGTGAAGTGAAGTGGCTCAGTCGTGTCTGACTCTTTGTGACCCCGTGGACTGTGGCCTACCAGGCTTCTCAGTCCATGGGATTTTCCAGGCAAGAGTACTGGAGTGGGTTGCCATTTCCTTTTAACAGAGTGGTAAAGGCATGCTTAATATTAAACTGAAATTATTGATCAAGTCTAAAATCCANGACTGTGGCCTACCAGGCTTCTCAGTCCATGGGATTTTCCAGGCAAGAGTACTGGAGTGGGTTGCCATTTCCTTTTAACAGAGTGGTAAAGGCATGCTTAATATTAAACTGAAATTATTGATCAAGTCTAAAATCCAGTGAGGCCATCAGTGAAACAAAATGATATTTAGAAAACCCAGATAGAAGAGCTGTGTCTGCAAGACCACGGGCGGTAGGGATCACAGAAGAAAAGACTATTGACCCAGAAGAAACAGTGGAGGCACTGTCTACAAAACCCTCCTCCGTCCTGACGGCCGATCTCTGCCATCCGTCTAAGGGAGGCACCACCCGCCCTTAGAGGGGTCTCCAGCACCCTGGAGGAGAAGGGGACGACAGAGATGAGAGGGTTGAATGGCATCACCGACTCAACGGACATGAGTGTGAGTGGACTCCAGGAGCTGGTGACGGACAGGGAGGCCTGCCGTGCTGCAGTCCATGGGGTTGCAAAGAGTCAGATATGATTGAGCAACTGAACTGAACTGATATGTTATCTCCATATATCCATATAAATATAAATAACCATATACTATGCAAATATATTTATACATTGTGAATTATTGTTTATATATAATGCATGTATATATGTGTGCATGCTATAAACACAGATTATGATATACAATATGTAATAGATATATTTTATGCTTGTTTTCAAGACTCAAAATATGACTATATAGCTATTTAACTAAATATATATATTTGTGTTAGCAACCATATCAGGAAAACATACAGATCATTTAATAGAATCTCCTCCTTTACAGAAGAGAATTTAGTGATTTTAAATGCTTCTCCAAAAGATACAAGCTATGGACATAAACTGGGCTCATCTGTGAGAGTTGCCTTCTTATAAACAGAAAACATTGGGAACATCACTTAAAGACAGAGAAAAAATATTCTCAACTTCAGCCCTGCTCCATTACACAAATTTCAGTGAACTATAATATATATATATATATATATTCATAATGAATGTACAAAAAGAAAGAACATGTGGAAAAGATGGATAATTATGTTATAGCCTGCCAGTTTTCAGACTGTACTTTAATCTTAAGGGTATTTAGAATATGTTTAAAGCATTACATCATATTTTTAGAAAGTAAAAGATTCATGTTTTACCAGTGATTTGTGCGTGTGCGTTAAGTCACTTTAGTCGTGTCCGAATCTTTGTGACCCCATGGACTGTAGCCCACCAGGCTCCTCTGTCCATGGCGATTCTCCAGGCAAGAAAACTGGGGTGGGTTGCCATTCCCTGCTCCAGGGGATCTTCCCGACCCAGGGATCGAAAATGCATTTCTTGCCTCCTGCATTGACAAGCGGGTTCTTTACCACTAGCGCCACCTGGGAAGCCTGAATGAGTTAAACAGGCATTTAATGACTCGTCATTCGCTTACAGACACCCTCCTGAGACACGTGGAGCGAACAATGTCACCAAAGTTATCCCACATGGAGGCCTTCTCAACACTGCTTCATTTATAAGAAAGAAGCCTCACCCCGCGGCTCTGACAGCCTGATTCTAAACCGATCCTGCCCCAGTTCTCGCCGCCCGGGGCTCCACGACCTGACCAAGCCAGGAAGTGGGGGCCTCTGGGCTCAGCAGCCCCCCGACCCCTCCCGGTCACCCACCACACGCCTCAGTGTCCTAGTCTGTAGCTGGAGATGCTCCTATGACCTCACAGAGGTGGGGTGGGCAGGGGACGTTATGGACGGCACCGGGCACGGTGCAGGGCCTCCCGATATATGGCAGGGGGTCTGAGCCGAGCCCAGAGGAGTCAGAATTCAGTGCAGCTCCGGGCTGCATCAGCAGGAAGCTGCGTTTCCAGCTTTCTGTAGATTGCTTGCGAGAACAGAACTGTGTCTGGTCTTCTGTCCTGGGGAAAAGGCCACAAGGGAAAACTAAGAATACTTCGGGGGGAGGATCTGGTGAGGCCCGAGGCTCTGCAGCTCCAGACAGGGAGTGGGGAAGGCTAGGGCCGAGCACACCAGTCCCCCCAGCACAGCCCAGCGCGGGCCCGCAGCCCAGGGAGGGCTGAGGGAAGGCAGGGCGGTTGGAACCTCTGCAGCCTGGGGACCCCAGGGCCTCCCCACTGGCTCCCGTCAGACTGGATGCTTCATTGACACACGTTTTGACCCCAGAGCTTGCCGGCTCTCCTCCTCTCTCACAGCCGCTGCTCCTGGCTCCCCAGCCCTGCTCGCTGCCCGCAGTTTTGTATCCTGTCTTTGTGACTCCCTCTCCAGCTGCCACCCAGGCATCGTGATGAATATGCCATTCCTTCAGTGGAAGGAAGGTCTTCTCCAGGCAGAATGCACTATCGGCTGGTCCACAGGGCTGGGTGTAGCGTGCCAGGCGCCCATGGGGAGGATGCTAGGAAGGGAGGAACCAAGGCCGCAGAAGAAGCATCTGCCAGGCTCTGCAGGCAGGCCGGGCCCCAGGGAGGCGCAGAGAGAGCCCACCACCCCGGAGGTGCTGCCCAGAGAGGCTTTCCTCCTCCTACACTTGACAGGTAAAAGCGATCACATCGAGCTGTGGACCCCCGCCTTGACTCGAGTGATTATCGCAGCGCTCTCATGCTTCTAGCTGGCAGCAACCTGCAGAATCCAATCCATCATTTGGCAGGCTGCTTAATTATCCTGGGATCCATCCCCCGCCCCAACCATCAGAATAGGCGCTGGAACGGGATCATACAGACTTCTTCATGCAAATTATCCCTCAACGTTTGTTTTGTGAGAGGAGGAGGAAAACGTTTGATTATAGTATAACAGATTTGGGAAGCTCTCAGGAAACCCAGATCCACTTTGGATAACAATCATTCGCTTTTCTCTACTTGCTCGCATTGCCTCATTGTTAACCAGCACATCATTCATTAGGTATGCCCCCAAAGAATAATGAAAATAATTGTGAATAACAGGGGGAAACCTATTTTGAATTAGGAAATCAGCAGGCTTTATAGAGTAAATTTAGAAGAACTTCAGTTTTACTGCCTGCAACGGTATAAGGTTATATAAAGACCGTTGCTGTTGTTCAGTGGCGAAGTCATGCCTGACTCAGTAGCTAGCAGAACATATGGTCCATTAGAAACAGTACAGATCTCTTTCTGTGTATTTGTTTTATTGTAGCAAAAAGCACATAACTTGAGATCTGTCCTCTTAACAAATTTTTCATTGCACATGCCAGTATTGTTAACTATAGCCACAGTCTTGTGCAGTGGACTCTCGAGTTTCCTCCTTTTACAGAACCAAAATCCCCGTTCCCTGCCCCTCAGCCCCGGCAAGCACCTCTCTCCTTTCTGCTTCAGTGAGGCTGACTACTTGAGATACAGCATGTCAGTAGTAAAATCACGCAATATTTGTCTTCTCAGGACTGGCTTATTTTCTTTTCCTGTGTCCTCAAAGTTCATCCACACTGGCGTGTAGCAGGATGCCCTTCTTTCTAAGGCTGCACGGTGTTCCGCTCTACGTACGTACCAGTTTCCTTTCTGTCAAGGGACACCTAGGCTGTCCCCACATCTGGGCTCTTGTGAGCCATGCTGCAGCGAACATGGGTGCAGACATCCCTTCGAGATCCTGATTTTAATCCTTTTGAATATGTATTATACACTGAGAAGTAGGACTGCTGGATCATACAGTTGTTCAGTTCAGTTCAGTCGCTCAGTCGTGTCCGACTCTTTGCAACCCCAGGAATCGCAGCACGCCAGGCCTCCCTGTCCATCACCAACNTTTTCAAGACTATGTCACCGTCGCCCCCGAACACGGCTTCTACGCCACCCCTTGGCTTCGGGGCCATGCTCCATGGGGCGACTGCTCTGTGTCAGGGAAGTGTGTAGACAACGAGGGGAAAAGGCGAGGACAGAGAAGAACAAAGCCGGCTCAGTCTAAACACAAAAGCAAGAAATAGCAAACTGACCCACACCATGGTCTCCTTGGAAGTATATACATTGTCCAAGAAACTTCTCAACGAAAGACTTGGAAAGTCCTTCCCAAAGTCTAACTGAGATCACCCGTGTGCCAAGAAGATAGCAAAGGGATGGGGGAAAGGAAGACGATGACTGAACCACAGGACAGAAGCAGAGAGGTGGGAGAGCGGTGGACAAGGACCACGCTGTGGCAGATTGCTGACCTCTAGATGTATGTTTCTCTTTGTGCAGCAGTCAACAGAGAGGATTACACCTTTGTCCTTCCTTCCTCCCACCTCTTCCAGGAAGTTGAGTTAGATGAGATATAGCCAAAATCTGCACTTAACTTTGGTTTCTATGCTACCCACAATCACTGAGGGGGAAGGAGGAGGACGACAAATTAATGACCTCATGATTTAAAAATGACCTGTAGGGAAAGAGCGTATCTGGTTGTGGAGTCTGCCAAGTTGCGTTTGAGTCCCCTCCTCCCTGCCTCTTGAACAGTTCATTTAACCTTCTCTGGGCCTTTGGTTCCTCCACTGTAGTAAATACAACTAAATATTCCTGCCTTATGGGATGCTGTAAAGTTCAAGAGGGATCATGCATTTAATACCCCATGGTGCTTGGCAGAGTGAATTGTGATTATTCAGGCACTCATCGGAAGACATGGGCTCCAAGAGGAGTTGGATCCTTCACTACCTGAAAGAATAAATCTCCACTTTCTTTGACAATGAATTCTCCACAGCCTTTAGACTCAGAAAATTCACCCTAAAGTCTAGTTTGACTTCCACCTGCTGCCGCTATATATATAATATATGTTTGTCGCTCAGTCATGTCTAACTCTTTGTGACCCCAAGGACTGTAGCCCGCCAGGCTCCTCTGTCCATGGAATTCTCCAGGCAAGAATTCTGGAATGGGTTGCCATTTCCTTCTCCAGGGGACCTTCCCAACCCAGGGATCTAACCCAGGTTTCCTGCACTGCAGGAAGGTTCTTTACCCTCTGAGCCACCGGAGTCCCCAGAAGCACAGATCCAGAAGAAGTCACCGTGAGTTAGAAGATCTGGTGTTCAAGGGAGGCCTGGCTCCCACCTCCCTCCGGCTGGGAAGACACTGTAAATCCGTCCAGCCTGTTTATCTCTCCTTCCTGCCGCCCATGATCCTCAAAACTCTACAAGGTCACTTGGCCCAGCTGGAGTCCCAGCTCAGGCACTGATGTGATGCAGTCTGACAGCCCTGTCTCCCGCTGCCAGGCCAGGGCCTGGACAGAGGCTGCCAGGCTGCTGCTGGGATGGGGCGGGGGTGGGAGGGCAGCTGCAAGTCAGCCTGGTCGCAGCCTGGGGGAAGCGGGGACCGAGGAGCTGCAAAGTGCTATCAGGTAGAAAAGCTGAAGAGCAAGTTGTGGGATGCCTCCTCCCCTCTCCCTGTCCCCACCTGCCACCTTCACCCCCTCCCCACCCCATGCCCTGCAGGCTCGGAGATCAGCTAGAGTCTGGGAACCCCCATCACTCGGGTTTCTGAGTTCAGGACATGGGTGGAGAGGAAGAGGGGACCTGAGACCCTCTCACTCTGCCCTGAGTTGCAGCCGTCCCTCCTTCTCACGGCTTCATTGTCCTGCAAAGCTCAGCATCTCCCCACTGAGACCCCACCTCCCATGTAAGCCCCTTGAGGGCCCTGAAAAAAAGAGGAACTGACATGTGAGAAGACCCTGCTTTGTCCCAAGGACTGTGTCAGGCACTTGTGTGTTACCTCCTTGAAATCTTCAAGCTGTAAAGTCCATTGGGGACCCGGGGAAGGGAAGGGAGGAGGGGAAGGGAGGAGCGGAAAGGGCAATGGCACGCCTAGTCTCCAGACTATAAAAAGGGTTGGGAACTGTCTGCAGAAGTGTGGGCACAGCTTAAGGAACTAACCGCAGTCGGTGCACTGTCCTTAGACTAGCCACAGCAGGTCTCTGCCCTTCCCTGGGTCTGAAGGGACAAGGGCAGAAGCAGGTAGTTACTGGCACAGAGAGTCACATTCAGAGCAGGGGTAGGGGACCACCTGATAGGAGCTGTGGCCCTTGGTGGAGGAACATGGCCAGCTGATGGGGATGCTGGGGAAAAAGAGTCAGGGGACTCAATCCCAGGCACACTGCTCTCCTGAGCTCTGATATCCTGCTGGTGCTGCCCACTGGCCCTGCCCAACCCGGGGCCAGAGAGCAAGGATGTGGTGGATGCTGTGCATGTTGGGGCGGAGCAGGTGGGGAAGGGTGGAGAGCGGACCGGGAGAGGCAAAGAGCAGGTGGTCAGCACACACGAGACAGGAATGATCCTGTTTACAGGAGGGCAGAGTCCACAGCCAGTTATAGAAGCAGACTCCACACCTGTGTTCTCCATAATTTCATCTGTCCAATGTCCTCTCTCCAAGAAGTAGGACAGGAGGTAAAGACAGACGGGTGGCAGATCTTCTGATCTCACCTGATCCGAGCTTCTAGCTCCTGACAGCTCCCCAACCCCTGATGCTCTGATAGTCTCTCAGGTCTGCAGAAGGTACAGAATCTAACTCAACTCGACCCTCAACTGGCTTCTGACCTTGAGAAATCCCTTGGGCTCTCTGCCCTCAGGGATGAAGGCTCTTTTTTAGTCTCATTTCCCAGGAGATTTCAGTTGTTCTCATCATTCAGTGATGAAGGATGGGTGGTGAGCACAATGAAGGCCTGGAGAGTTTGAGAAAATTCTGATGGAGGTTGACAATTCTGATGGACTTCACCCTCTCCCCTCAACTAATTGAGAATCACCATTGTGCTGATGTCTTCATTCTTCAGTAGTTCTTTTAAAGTATGGTGATTTAGAAAAGGGGACTTCCCGATAAAGAATTCACCTGCGATGCAGAAAAACTCAGTTCGATTCCTGGGACAGGCAGATCCCCAGGAGAAGGCATAGGCTACCCACTCCAGTATTCTTGAGCTTCCCTGGTGGCTCAGATGGTAAAGAATCTGGCTGCACTGGGGGAGACCTGGGTTCGATCCCTAGGTTGGGAAAATCCCATGGAGGACGACATGGCAACCCATTCCAGTATTCTTGCCGGGAGAATGCCATGGACAAAGGAGCCTGGTGGGCTACAGTCCATGGGGTCTCTAAAAGTCAGACAGGACTAAGCAACTAAGCACAGCACAGCACCTTAAAAATATATATATACAATTTTTAAAAGACAATTTTTCTTTCCTTTTTTGAAATTAGTAAAGTTCACTGCCTTTTTCTTGTTTTTGAGCATTGATTTGTATATCCACATATTTAAAAACAGTATTAAGTATTAAATTCTTCTTCTTCACCAGACAATTTCCCTAATTCTCTTTAGTAGCTTGGTAAAGAGATAGCGAAAGAAGTCGGGGAAATTTCACTTGAGGAAATTCTACAAAAAATTACAAATATATTTTTTAAAGTGCTTACTTATAGTTCCCATTTTAAAATATCCCTACTTAGAAAAAATTACAATTGTATGATGAAAACAAAATAATATGCAATCTCAAATAAATTCTTTTTTTGAAAAGTAGGAACTAGAATCCTAAAATGGGTTTCATTTTACTTTTAACTGATTTCTGAACACCCATGTAGTGTTCTGGGGATATACACACTATAAGAGTAATAATTCATTTTTTATTAGCTTACAAATGTCATAATATTTAAGCTGCACAGCTAAATTTCTGTGATGAATGTCAACTACCTTTGGAAAAAATTGTTTGCCTATAATACCAAATGTCAAAAATTTAGCTCAAGAAAGAAATGCAGCTTTTTTCTTAAGACTTGAACCATTTTTTGATACATAAACACATATTTAACATGCATCACAATGATTTAATATTAAATCTTGTAATATCTGCAAGTTAGTGTAACTAAAAAAAAAACAGAATTTTTTTTTCACTGATTTATATAGGCACTATGACTTCTCTTTTTATTCAGAATAGCCTCACTCATAATTTGTGTTTTCGAGCATATTACAACAGTGTGATCCAGTGGACATTATCGTGCAAGCTACTAGATCATTTCAACTACTACAAAATGCAGTGGCAGCTTGCTTTCTTAAAAATCCCAGCCAGATGGATCATATTAACGTCCATGCACTACGGCTTGTACTGGCTACTAGGGTATTTCTGGAGGCAGTTCAAAGGGTTGCCTTTGATCTATGAAGCTGTATACATTTTAACCCAGACATTATTTATCCTACAATCACCCACAGTGGGCAAGATGAAACAGGGAACCATTGTTGGAGTTGTTAGTGTCATAATTCAAAATTAGTACCTTTCTCAGTCAAGTCCACTAAAGTTGTCATTACCTGGAAAATTCAGCTGCATTTTTAGTTCACTCTTGACTGGATGGTTTAATGTAGAAGATAAAGGTAAAATTCTTCCATACATAATATTTCATGTATTATTTGTTAAATAAATTAAAATACTTTGGTATATTTAATTTATACTTTAATATTTTTTACATCTTAATTAAGTTATAATTTTTAAATAAAAAACTTTAACATCTTTCTTAATTCAAGATAATGTTTTATATGTCCAAAGACTTATTATTATTATTTTAGACTCCCAAAAATCTAAAAAAAATAAGTAACCTATGGTACTTTTTTTTTTTAAATGAAATTGGATGCAGATAGGCAAAAAAAAAAGAATTAAAATCACCCGTTGTTCTCCACCCAGATGTTCCAGAAGGTTTACAATGACCTTGAATTCAGCAAAGCACTATGTACCTACATTAACTAAATTAAGAATGCTCATTTAGCTATTTATGTATTCACTTATTCATCAAGTAAACATACAGTGCTACATGCTGAGTTTAAAAAAAAAAAACTAGGTAAGACTTGGAATTTGATCTGAATTAAGAAGAATCATGTAAATAATCAATTATTTATACTGCTGCTCCTGCTGCTGCTGCTAAGTCGCTTCAGTCATGTCTGACTCTGTGCGACCCCATAGACGGCAGCCCACCAGGCTCCTCCGTCCCCGGGATTCTCCAGGCAAGAACACTGGAGTGGGTTGCCATTTNTTCTGTCCCTGTTTCTGTTACAGATATTTTGAAAGGATGAAAGTGGGATATACATGTAAAATTTATTGGCATTAAAATCAAGCCACAAATGCAGAAGAAAAATTATGTTTTAATTTAATAAATGTTTATGAGACAAATTAATACCTGCAGGCATTGTTCCTCATGCTGAGGGTGTAACAGCAAACAAACAGGCAAGTGTCTGCCTTCCTGGGGGAGGAAGACAATGAACAAACACTGGAGCACAAAGTATGTTAAATGCCTTAAGGGGAAAGGAAGCAGCATGTGCTCTGCGGAGGGCGGGGAGAGAGGGCTGCTTTTGTATACTGGGTGGTTTCAGAAGACTTTGGGAGAAGCCATTTGAACAAAGATTTGAAGGAAGTAAGGAAGAAAGACTTATGGAGATGCAGGGCAAGGAAACGGCAGATGCAAAGGCCCTGAGGCTGAAGAATATCGGGCCCATCTGACACAAAGCAAGGTGGCCAGCATGGATAGAAACAAGTGATTGAGAGAAAGGGGTTAGGGGCCCACTGCCGGTTAATAGACAGAGGGAACGTAAGGGTGGAGCAGGGAGAACCGCTAGAGGCTATTGCAGTCGCCCCCGCCCCCGATGCTGGGAAAGATTGACGGCAGAAGGAGAAGGGGGCGACAGAGGATGAGAGGGTTGGATGGTGTCACTGACTCAATGAACCTGAGTTTGAGCAAGCTCCAGGAGATGGCGAAGGACAGGGAAGCCTGGTGTGCAGCAGCCCGTGGGGTTGCAAATAGTTGGATAGGACTTTCCGACTGAACAACAAGATAATAGGTGATAGGTTGCACTCGTTGGAGGTACAGTAGGCCCCTCCTATATACGAATGAGTTCTGTTCCATGAATGGATTTCTTTAGTCCAATTTGTTCATAAATCTAACAAAGTCAGCCTAGGTATCCAACTAACACAGTCAGCTATACAGTACTATCCTGTAATATGTTTATAATATTTTTCACACACACAGTACATAAATAAACACAAAAAAGAAACAGAACATTTTTAATCTTATAGTACAAATACCTTGAAAAGACAGTAGTATAGCACAACAGCTGGCATCCCGGGGCTGGCATCGGAGTGAACAGGCGAGAAGAGTTACCGACTGGAGGAGGGAGAAGGGGTGGGAGACGGTGGAGCTGAACCTTTGTCAGCAACAGGAGACGGAGGGCAAACTGCAGCTTCATTCATGCCTGACGCTGATGGCACAGGTTCTGGTTCCTTGCTGGTTTCAATACTATCTACCTTCTTGAAAAAGCTCTCCAGTGATTTCTGGGTAGTGGCTCTTTTTTTCTCATCATGGATGACATGGTGGTGCTGAATTGCATTCTGAACGGCTGCTACAACCTTCGTGTGCTGTTCTATGCTTGGGTTCTGGGCCTCAAAAAGTAACAGTGCCTCTTTGTATAAAGAAAATCCCCTTGCCGTTTACCTACATCATGGATCTCTTTGATTCTTTAGTTACTTATTCTTCTTTTTGTCTCTACTCATCCATTCTCTGGGCCTCCAATTCCATCGTTATTGCTTGGTGCTTCTAAACAGTATGAGCTACATTATTACTGCTTTTACAGTTGCTTCCAGACATCCTTGGTTTGAAATACAGACACTGTATTACTGTCTTCTATACAGTGTTTACAGCAAAGTGCACAAAACACAACCATTTGTAGAGGATGCACCCACCTGACAATGTACCCCAGACATGTGGACTAACTTAAGTGGTTGGACATGCAAACACACATTCATAACTTCGAAATTTCCCAATTTGAAGGTTCATATGTTGGGGACTTACTGTAATGGAAATGGTCAGATACCAGCAAAATCAGAGGATTGTTCATGGATTGGATGTGAATTATGAAAGACAAAGAGAGGTTAAGATTGATCTCAAAGTTTTTGGCCTCAGCAGCTAGATAACAGTGTTGCCATTTGCAGAGCTGGAAAAACTGTGGGTGGAACAGGTTTAAAGGGAAATTTGGCTCTGGACTTATTAAGTAGATCTGAATGTTAACTATATGGAGCTGAAATCAGAGGCAGGACTGGGCTAAAGTTATACATGCAGAAGCTGTCAACACATAGATGGTGTTAAAGCCACAGGTCTGGGAGAGACCACCCCAAAGTAAGTCTGAGGCCCAACGCCAGAGCCCTCAGGCCAGGTCAGAGGCCAAAAGGAAGAGCTTGAGAGACAACAGTCAGTAAGGGAGAGGGAGAACCAGGCACGGAGCACACAACCAGCCAAAAAAACCTCAAAGACTCATCTTGCTTTTGAACTTTGCTGCCCCAAGTCAAAATAAAGTATTAGCCAATAAAACTGAGCAGTGACTGAAAGATTAGTCCCTTGTGACCAGCCTGAATTCATCCCAGTCATACAGGCCAATTCAACATTAGAAAACGTGTTAACATAGTTCACTGTGTAATAAAGGAAGATTCTATGCGGCTATCTCGCCACAACGAAAAAAAGCATTGACAAAATCCTACATGTTTTCATCATTAAAAAAAAAAGCCTCAATAAATAGGAAGAAAATTACACTTCCTTAATTCCATGACTTCTAAAGAATGTTTAAAAATGTCGCCTTTCTGTCTGGAAAGAATATGTGGATGTCTGTCCTGTTCAACATGTTTCTGAAGGTTGGGCACTGCCTTAAGTGAAGAAAAAGAAGAATGGAGGATGAATAGAAGAAGGATGAAAGAGAAAAATGTTATTTTCAAATGATATGATCATTTCCCTAGGAAATTCAAAAGAATGACACGGCAGACTGTTAGTAGGATTCCAGCACCATTGGTAAAGTATCAGAACAACCACCAAAAAATTCACACTTCCCTCCATGCTACCAGTTTTTTTAAAAAGACATCCCAAATAGGGAAAAAACAATAAGAAGAAACGTCTCTAAGTTTCCAAGGAATGGACCCAGTTAAAATATGAATGCAAGGAGATCCAACCAGTCCATTCTGAAGGAGATCAACCCTGGGATTTCTTTGGAAGGAATGATGCTAAAGCTGAAACTCCAGTACTTTGGCCACCTCATGCGAAGAGTTGACTCCTTGGAAAAGACTCTGATGCTGGGAGGGACTGGGGGCAGGAGGAGAAGGGGACGACCAAGGATGAGATGGCTGGATGGCATCACAGACTCGATGGACGTGAGTCTGAGTGAACTCCAGGAGATGGTGATGAACAGGGAGGCCTGGTGTGCTGCGATTCATGGGATCGCAAAGAGTCTGACATGACTGAGTGACTAGACTGAACTGAAGATATGAACAAAACTGTAATGCAATAACTGACACTCAACTGAGTCTTACAGAAGATCTGAATAAATGGAGCGACATCTAATGCTCCTGGATGGGAAGTCTCAGCAGCGTGAAGATGTCCAGTCTCCCAAATACAACTCCTGTCAAAATCCCAACAGAATTTTATGGAACTTGATCGACATAATTTAAATTCACCCACAAGAGAAAAAGAATAAGGACAGCCGGGCAACTGTTGAAAGATCTACCCTACTAGCATAAAATACATAACGATGACTAAGCTGTAGTCATTAAAACAGCAAGCCAGGAGCCTAAGAGTGGATAGGTAATAAACAGATCACGTAGGTGCAAACGTGAATGACGACAGCTTTCTGATCCACGATCTGGGATGGACTGCTCGTCCATGAGTCCACAAGTTAAGGCAGCACTGGTACAGCAGCTTGTGTCAGTTTGAGGTACTCCCCGCTGCTCATGACAGAGAACTTGAAATAACCAAGCTTCAATAACAAGGAAATGGATTGCTGGCATAAGGAAGTCCAGAGGCAGATAAGGAAGTAGCGAGGCCTCAGGGTTGGCCAAACCCAGGGGCCCTGACTCTGTTCTCTAGGCTTCCTTTACGGCTGTGGCCCTTTCCCAGGTTGCCCTCATCCTCAGGCTGACTTCTCTCATGGTGCCAAAGAGCCCGACAAGCTCCTGAATCCATAGCCACAAATCATGATGTCCCAAGGAAGAAAGGGATTCTTGTTTTCTCCCAGTGCAGACTTTGAGAAGAGAGCAAACTATTTTCCCCAAGTGCACTCAGTAAACTTCCCCTCATCTTAACTGGGTTTTATGCTCACCCTGATCTAATCACCATGACCAACATTATGCCATGCTCAGATGATTAGGCTAGGTGTCCACCTGATGCAAAGAGCCGACTCACTGGAAAGACCCAGATGCTGGGAAAGATTCAAAGGCTAAAGGAGAAGGGGATGAGCTGGCTAGACAACATCACTGACTCAACCGACATGAATTCGAGCAAACTCTGGGAGATAGTAGAGGACAGAGGAGCCTGGCTACTGCAGTCTGTGGGTCTGCAAAGAGTTGGACACAACTTGTCAACTGAAAAATAACAATGGGATTACACTTAAACTGATGAGGCCTGGACCCAAAGCCCAGGGAATAATTGTGATGGGCTGGATGCCTACAAGAAAATCTAGGGAAAGTGGAAATAAACACTAGATGGGCCACCAGTAATGGCCAACAAAGCTATCCATTTAGAAAAAAAACTAATTTAAAGCCAACTTCCTACTATAACAAAATATATTTCAAGTTGACTAAAGAGCTTCAAAAGTGAGGGGACTGCTATGAAAATATGAGAAGAAAATATAGTATAACCTTGGAGTAGGGACAACCTTATCAGGGAAATACAGTAAAACCAAAACTATTTTTAAAAATGATAAGCTGACTTTGTCAAAACTAATTGTTTCTCTCTGATGAAAAAACTCATAAAGAAAAGTTAAAAGGTAATTCACAGACTGGGAGAGATAGGTGAAACATACACAACAGATATGAATTAATATCCAGGATATGTAAAGAGCTTCCACAAAAATGATAAGACTGAGCAAAAAATAGGAACAAGTAATTCAAAGAAGAGGCAAGGTAAATAAGCAATGAACTTATGAAAAATGTTTACAGAAATCAGGGAAATTTGAATCAAATCAAATGAAATATTTTAGTTTGGAAAAAAGTATAATATTGATAATATCTAGCATTCAAGCAGGTACAGGGAGATGAGAATTCTGCTATACCACTGTTGGGGAGTGTAAACTGACAAAGAATGAATTTATTCAAATTAAATACATGCACTTGCCTTTCTCCTAGGAATTTTACTTCTAGGTGTCTCTTCTAAAGAATTATTCATTTATGAATACAGGAAAACATGGACAAAGATGACCTTTATCATGTTTCCAATAGTGAAAAAATGTGTCTCCAGTGTCCAAGATTGGAAAATAAGGGTATATGCATACATACATATATGTTTGTATATATGCATACTACACATACATTATATATTTTATACATATATATTATATATATACATTTTGTATACATATATATACATGCATGTGTAAGTGCTCAGTCATGTTTGGCTCTTTGCAATCCCATAGACTGTAGCCCACCAGGCTCCTCTGTCTGTGGAATTTTCCAGGGAAGAATACTGGCGTAGGTTGCCTTTTCCTACTCCAGGGGATCTTCCTGACCCAGGAATCTAACTCACGTTTCCTGCATCACAGGCAGATTCTTTACCGTGGTACCACCTGGGAAGCTATATATACATATATGCCCATGATATATATAAGTATATATATATAATGTATACATATATATATATGCATCCTTAATACAATATTATTTCACTGCTAAAAAATGAAGTAGTTCTGTAGATAGTGAAATTGAAATCTCTCCAAGTCATATTATTAAGTGTAAAGAGCAAGCTGCAAGCCATAGGATCACATTTTACCACTTACGTGGTAATCAAAGGTCCAGTAATTTCCTATTCGTGTGTGTATGCAAAATGCCCAGGAGGAGGTCTATAAGGACACACACCAATCCCCTGGTTACCACCAAGAAAGGACTGGGAATCAGGGTTAGGGAAGGACACTTAGGATCGATTTGTACTGCATGGGTCTCTTTTTTAATGTTTATTTATTTATTTGGCTGTGTTGGGTCTTTGGCTGCGTGCAGGGTCTTCCATGCATCATGTGGGATCTTTTGATGTGACTCTCTAGATGTGGTGTGCTGGCTCCATAGTTGTGGCACCCAGGCTTCGTTGCTGCATGCATGTGGGATCTTAGTTCTGTGACTAGGAATCGAGCCATGTCCCCTGCATTGCAAGGCAGATTCTTTACCACTGGACCAGCAGGGAAGTTCGCGTGGATCTTTTATTTTTTTAATTAATTAATTTATCTTAATTGGAGGATAATTTAAATGTAACTATGTATCACTTGCACAATTAAAAATAAATTGAAAATTTTAATTTGTCCTTTCATGCATTTGCTGAGAGCAAGTTATATGCACACCCTGGCTGACCCACCGTTATTCTCCTGCTCAGGTGAAGTAAGAACCAGCTTCCAGCTCCTCTCTGCTGGGTCCCAGGGAACTCGAGGGGAAGGCTGTAAACTTCCAGAGGCCGATAATGATCAGGCATGATTTGATTGCAAATCACACAGACTTTGAAGCCAGAAGACCTCAAAGTCCGAGTTTGTGATTTTCCTCCTTGCTAGTTATGCAATTGAGGCTCTGTACCTCAGTGTTTCATCTGTAAAGAGGTCTGACAAATAAAAATACCTCCTTCGTAGGGCTCCTGGGAAGGCAGAATGGACATGAAAACTAACAAGCATTAAAAAAATTTTAAGTGTGAAAATGCTAATCTAACTCCAGGTTAGGGGGTTGTTCTCCAATACCTGCGGTGCTCCCCTCTGTAAGCAGGAGGAAAAGAGCTGGGACTTAGTTGCCTGCCCAGCCTCTTCTCTCCCCTTCTCACCCTCTGTGCTCACCAGAGCTGTGCTCTGGGGCACAGAGACCCCTGGTAAATCCCTTTGAGTAATTCAGGTCTTTCCAAGTCCCCATCCACACACCTGTCAGCAAATAGCAAAGGCTTCCTTGTCTCTGGGCAGCAGCAGTCTCCTGGGGCTGAGTTGGTCCTCCCCTCATTCCATCTTTTGTTAGCATGGGATCAGAGGCTTCCTAGAAGCCAGCTGTGAAATGTCTTCTAAACCAAACCAAAGAGAACAGATGTTGTTTAGGGAAGGGGCTGCACTCCCCACTCCTTCTTGGGCCCAGGACTGCATTCACACCAGCTCCTGTGGGGAGCAAACTGCCCAGATCCCCCTTCCTCCATTTCCAGGTCCTGCTTCCAGAGGGAGGCAGAGAGGGAAGGGGGAGGAAAACTGCTCCTGGCTTCTCCCCATCTATTGGCCAGCCAGGTCACTGTCCCCAGTCTCTGGAGATGCAGCTGGGGATGGAGACTGGAGGCAGGGAAGCAATATCCTGCCCAAACGGCCCTCTGCTGCTCTCCACTCCATTTATTAGCCTGTCGCTCTCCACTGAAAAACTCGTCAATCACCGTGAGCCTCCAGCTCTTCTCCATCTCTGCCTGAGTCCAAGGAAAACAGGAGACCAAAGAATACTGAACACAGGGCCCCTCCATCTTCTCCATCTCCCCACCTCTGTCAGCTCCCCAAGACACACATAAAGCACACAGCCAGCAGTGCGTGCAAAAAAAGCACACACACATCCCCGGACTCACCTGCAGAGTCAGATGCTCCACAATCCTGAACAGGACAGGTCATGAAGGCATCTGAACCCCTCTCTGTTGTTGTGAGTGTGTACTCAGCTGCTCAGTCATGTCCGACTCTTTGCGGCCCCTCAGACTGTAGCCCGCCTCTGTCCATGGGGTTCTTCTCTGTAGGCTCCGCTGTCCAGGGGATTTTCCAAGCAAGAATACTGGAGTGGGCTGCCATTTCCTTCTCCAGGTGATCTTCCCAACCCAGGGATTGAATCTGCATCTCTTGCATCTCCTGAATTGGCAGGTGGATTCTTTACCACTGCGCCTCCTGGGAGGCCCTCCCTACCTTCATTCTCAAGACATCCAAGAAAATAGATTCTATCACCTTTAGTCATCCTTTCAGTCCTGGCTCAAGCATTGAGGCCTCTCTGAAGCCTACCAAAGCCCCTGTCTCCTTCCTCATAGGGTTTCTTCCCTCATGCCTCCAATTGTACCGGGAATGAATGCATCTATTCTAGAACTTACTTCACAATATTTCATTTTAGGTCACATACATATCTCCCTTACCACACTGAGCCATTTGTATCTAAAACCTCTACACTCACACAATATTGGTACATATTAGATGTTCATTGATGGGGGATGGGTGGATGGAGGGAGAGAGGGGTGGAAGGAAAACCTCACCTGCTCATCCTTCCCAGGTTCTAAGAAGTAATAATCTCACTTCCTCAATATTCATAATTCTGTTGGTCTATATATTTATGTGTAATCGAGTATCTTCATATCTTATGAAGCTTGACACACCAGTGTTTCTCTCCTTTTAATTCCATGGGGTTGTGAAGAGTCGAACACGACTGAGCGACTTCACTTTCACTTTTCACTTTCACGCATTGGAGAAGGAAATGGCAACCCACTCCGGTGTTCTTGCCTGGAGAACCCCAGGGACGGGGGAGCCTGGTGGGCTGCCGTCTCTGGGGTCGCACAGAGTCAGACACGACTGACGCGACTTAGCAGCAGCAGCAGCAATTCTCTTTGAGGGTAGAAAGAAAACTAAGAACTTCAGAAAAATGTGCAAAAACATAGTTTTCTCCCTAGGAAGCTTTCAGACACTCTTGAAGAACCCACCTGGAGTCACTTCAGCATCCCAGGTTCAGAATCCTGTCTTGCTGGTCTGGATAGGGACCAGGACTTTTGCCCCGGCATACAAGGCCCTGGGTTCATGACGATGGTGGTAAATGGGTGAATATCTGTCTTGCGTTGACTCTCATGGACTTTGGCCATCTCTGAGAATTTTTCACTTTAGTTTTGTCCAAAACATACCCAAAGCAAGTGGATATATGCCCCAAATTTTATGCTTATAATAAGCAAGTCCCTGTTTGGGGCTAAGCTATTCTGTCTTGAAAACACTGTTCCATGGAACTTAGGGCTCTCAGGAGAGCGCCCCCTGTAGGAAGGCCAGGGCTGGTACCTGTCTTGTACCCCAGCAGGAGTGGCAGTGGCGCTATGTCTGCCCTTTGCCTCAGCGAGTGCTCACCTCAGACTTAGTGAATTCTGTGCTGGAGTCTGAAGGTCTCCTTGGCTGAATCTACTAGCACAGCCTGCAGCCCTAGGCCTGGCGGGGGAGCAGGCGGGGCTCAGCCCTTCTCAGCAGCAGAAAAGCAATGAGGTTGAACTTTATATTTATTGATCACAGCTTCTCTGGACCTTTACTATCATTTAACTCTCGCTTCTAACCAAATCCCCTTTATCTCTTTTTTGCCAGCTTCACTGCCCCAAATCGTTTTTTTTTTCCCCTCACACCATAAACACATTTCCATTTGAGTGCACAGCCAGCCTGCTGCCAGAGCCCTTTCTGTGTTTATTTTTCTCCCCTCTCCAAAAGCAGCATCATCGAGGAGGAAAATTAAAAGAAAGGGTGGCTCGGAAGGGGTTAAGCTAAACCAGTAAATAATTATTGCAAGTTCTCACTTTCTGGAACAAATTCAAGAGGTGAGCCATACATCTAACCTGAAACTGTGCTTAATTCAGGGATAATTTTTCTTGGTGTTCGAACCAGTTGCAGGTCTTCCCATATGCAGATGAAAAGGCAATCATGTGTCTGGATTGTCTGGGAATTCTGAACATTTAAAATAAAATGAAAAAAAAAGAACATTAAATATAAAATAAATAATAAATAAAAGAAAAAAGCCACAGCTCAAAGGCTAATATTCCAAAGAGTCTTTCCTCACTCTTCTTTGGCCCTCCTTCATGCTGGGAGGGGACCCCAGGCAAAGAATCCTATAAAGAAACAGCCTAAATGAATGCACTCTCTCTCCCTCTAAACCCCCTTGGTGTCTGGCTTATCGTCTAATGAGTATAAAAATGTGCTGTGTCTTGATTAGGAAGACATCTGAGCGCCCCCTGCTCTTGCTGAACTCTGAGTTAGGCCAGATAAAGCAGACTGTTTGGTGAATGAAGGCTGGAATTTCTTCAGGAGTTGCTGCAAACTTCTTCTCCCTCGGGATGGTGTGTTTCTAGGCTTCCCCGGAGCACATGGGCAGAACACAGGATAACCCGTGTACTGGTGGAGCTGGACTTGACAGGGTACAAGCAAAAAGCATCTTCAATCTTTTTATTTATTCTGCTACAGTGCCTTCAAGCATATTCTTTCCTGGGCATTGGAGAACCTCTCAGAGAAACCTTTTAGTTAGGGAGGTAACACTAAGATTTTTTTTTTTTAACTCCAGATCAATCTCAGTTAGAACCTCCAATTTTCATCCCATCGACGACTTCCATCGCCCAGCTTGGACCTGCTCCAGCGGGAACCTTGAGGAGTGGGGTGCAGGGATGGTCGGTTTCATCACCATGTTCTCACCCCACCTCCTCCTCTTCTTTGATGACTGCTTAGATTCCTACCCTTACCCAAAGTTCAGATAGGGTAGAGACGGGAGGAGAAAGGAAGGCCAGGAAGGTCTCACTTGACTTGTAGGCTGGTGGCAGATTCCAAAGGCCAAGTCTTCTTCTTGGCAACTCATATGGTAAAGAGTCTGCCTACAATGTAGGAGACACAGGTTCTGTCCCTGGGTTAGGAAGATCCTCTGGAGAAGGGAATGAATACCCTCTCCAGGATTCTTGCCTGGAGAATTCCATGGACAGAGGAGCCTGGCAGGCTACAGCCCATGGGGTCACAAAAAATTGGACATGACTGAGCAACTAACACACTTTCTCTTGTTGGAGGCTTATGTGGGTCCTCTCACCTGTGGGTCTCCTGACATGATGACACCTCCTCTACTGGTTGTTTATGACCCTCGCTTCCTCTAATCCTGCAGCTGAGGGCCCAGTCCTCCGGCCCAGGCTTGATGCCTTCAGAGATGCTGGTATCCCTCTGTGAGGTCCACACCAGCCCAGAGGAGGGAGCCCCCCACCTCCATACCCAGCCAAACTTTAGGAAGGCAGCAATTTGAGGCCATCTAGTCCCTCTCTCGGAGAAGGCAATGGCACCCCACTCCAGTACTCTTGCCTGGAAAATCCCATGGACGGAGGAGCCTGGAAGGCTGCAGTCCATGGGGTCGCTGAGGGTTGGACACGACTGAGCAACTTCACTTCACTTTTCACTTTCATTCATTGGAGGAGGAAATGGCAACCCACTCCAATGTTCTTGCCTGGAGAATCCCAGGGACGAGGGAGCCTGGTGGGCTGCCGTCTATGGGGTCATGCAGAGTCGGACACGACTGAAGCGACTTAGCAGCAGCAGCAGCAGTCCCTCTCTGCCCAGCCTCCTCAGGCCACCAGCCATAGCCTCTCACCTTTAGACCTTCTCAGGCCTCAGTCTAGCTCTTGTGTGACTCTCGTCTAGTTCTTTTATTTGGTCAGTGAGGGAGGCAGCCCCATTCCCTTTCCCATAAAAGGAGGTGGGACACAGCCCTCTGACAGCTCACTCCAGAGAAAACCTCCCAGCACTCTCAACCTTTCCGCCTTTTTATCCCCTTAAAGTGGATGAGGAGGTAAGGGTTACACAGCCGATTTCACACCCCTTTATCCCGGGTGATGGGTGGGCAGAGACACAAGCAGAGCCCTAAGCTCTGGAGCTCAACCACACCCTTCTCCACAGGGGAACCTGGCCAGCTTCACTGTTCATCCCAAGTGTCAGACAGCCAAACGTCTCCTGATCACTCATTCATTCATCCACAAACATTCTTCAAGCACCTAACTAGGACTGCCATAACAAAATACCATAGACTGGATGGCTGAAAGAGTAGAAATTCATTTCTCACAGTTTTGGAGGCTGGGAAGTCCAAGACCAAAGTGCTAGCAAGGGAGGTTTATTTCTGAGGCTTCTGTTCTTGATTTACTGTCCGCAGCCATCTTGCTGCGTGCTCACTTGCTGGCAGAGTGGGGAGGAGCAGGGGAGGAGGGTGCAGAATTCCATCATGAGGGTCCCACCTTCATGAGCTCATCTAACCCTAATTATCTCCCAAAGACTTCATGTCCAAATAGCATCCCACTGGGGTTTAGATCTTCAACATATGAGTTTGGAGACATAAACAGTTCATTGCAAGTGAGCATCCAGATGCTGTGCTGGGTGCTAAGATTGAGAGCATCCACCAAGCATGAGGCTTGTCTTCTCTTCTTCCCAATTTTGGAGGAAAGACCAACGTGTAGATAAAGAATTGCACATCAGTGTGAGAGGCACCAAGTGAAAGCCCAGAGAAGGGATTGGTGGAAGGAGGTACCAGCAAGCTTGAATCCCCAGGAAGGGCTGCAAGGAGGTGGGAGACCCCAGGAACCAGACATCATGGCTGAGTGTCTGACAGGCCTACCGAAACCATTCACCTAGCCGTCCTCCTCATAGTTGGCTGTGGGTGGGGGTTGGGGGAGGCGCCTTGAATGCCCGCTTCTTGGTCGCAACAGGTGCCCAGGCACATGAACATTCTGATACAAAACAAGGATGACCTTTAACTGATGGTGTTTGACCACCTGTCATCTGCCTGGATTGGGCCAGGGAGGTTTTCATTCTTTCCAGCAAGAACAGGAATGAAGAAGCTTACAGCTATTCTGTAGATTAATAAACCGAGGTTGAGATACAGAAGTGGGTCTTTGAATCCAGAAAGCAAACACACTTCCTGCCCAAAAGAAGGCAATATGCTTTGGGCGGGGAACAAAACCTCAACCTTTAGCTCCCAGCACCTGGGGGGATTGTTTCCACCCACTCCCATCTTACTTTTTCCTCGAAATGCCACAAAGGCAAGTTTTTCTAACTCCAGGTTCTTTGCATTTTGTTTAGAGACAAAGATAAAAGTGCGTTCATTATCCCATCTGCGGCCGCTCAAATGAGAGAAAAGTGCTCCTGTATTAGGGCAACGCAATCCTCCCAAACCTTTTTACTTCTATTAAAAAAGCATGAAGGCAATTTACCAGGATGCGCCTGTCACAGTTTGAAAAGCAGAAAGGCCTTTTTATCTTACGATTTATTTACAGGTGCAGCCTAGTGACAGAAGCAAGTATTTTTCCTGCGCAGTGACTTGGAGGGGCCGTGGTAGACAAAGCAACCATCAGGGGCTTCCTTGTCCTTGAATACAAGCTGCCACCATCAGATCGTCCTGCAGCAGGTCCCAGGCTGCCGAGGTCACCAGCAGACATTACTTCTTTGCTTGCTTTCACTAGCCCACACACACCCCACAGGAGCCGGCTTATCTTCAACTCCAGGCATGCAGGGAAGAACATGGTNTACAAGCTGCCACCATCAGATCGTCCTGCAGCAGGTCCCAGGCTGCCGAGGTCACCAGCAGACATTACTTCTTTGCTTGCTTTCACTAGCCCACACACACCCCACAGGAGCCGGCTTATCTTCGACTCCAGGCATGCAGGGAAGAACATGGTGGAGTGGGCGGTTCCTCCCAAGAAATGGGCTGAGCAGGTTGAAGGGAGGACTCCGGCAGGATTTTGTTTTCAAGAATCTGCCGGTGACTTTCCTGGTAAGCCAGCAGTTAAGAATCTACCCGCTAATACAAGGGACACTGGTTTGATTGCTGGTCCTGGAATATTCAATATGCCGAGGGGCAACTAAGCCCGTGCGCCCCAACTACTGAAGCCCACAGGCTCTACAGCCTGCAAGCCACAACAAAAGAGGCCGCTGCAACGAAAAACTCATGCACTGCTTTTGCAACTAGAGAGTAGCTCCCTCTCACTGCAACTAGCAAAAGTCCATGTGCAGCAACAAAAATCCAGCACAGCCATAAATAAGTAAGTAAAAAGTATAAAAACAAACAAACAAAAAAACAGCGGGAACTCTACTCAGTGTTATGTGGCAGCCTGGATGGGAGAGGAGTTTGGGGGAGAATGGATGCATGTATATGTATGACTGAGNGCAGCAACAAAAATCCAGCACAGCCATAAATAAGTAAGTAAAAAGTATAAAAACAAACAAACAAAAAAACAGCGGGAACTCTACTCAGTGTTATGTGGCAGCCTGGATGGGAGAGGAGTTTGGGGGAGAATGGATGCATGTATATTTATGACTGAGTCCCTTTGCCATATACCTGAAGCTATCACAACATTGTTAATCAGCTAAACTCCAATATGAAACAAAAAGTTAAAAAAAAGAAAGAATCTGTTAGGTACAGAACAGGATCGCTCTGACACCATCACCTTTTCTGGAAATTTCAATGGTAGAACATTAATATCTCTGGGGTGGTTTCCGTGTGGTCTTCACTGGAGACATCTTTTGACACTTTCATGGAAACCCTCTCCAAGGAGTCCTCCAGTCATTCTTTCGATCTCTTTCACTGTTGACACCTAAAGCGCACAAAGGGAAGAATGTGCCCCAGGTGTGGGTAATGGCGCTCAGTGCCTGCTAGGTCATACCAGGCCACCAGCAAACCAGGCATCAGATTTGGTCATGACAGACATTTTCTCCCACAGTCAACACCATTTATTGACTTCTTGCAGCAGTTTTTCAGGCTCAGCATTCAGGAAGCTACAAGTGCAGACGAGATGCGATCCTGCTCACAGTGTGGTGGAGGAAAAAGGCAAGAAAGGAAATCATCAAAACATGAGGCAGGACAAAATAAGAAGTAAGTGGAGGTGTCTGCAATGTGTTGTAGGAACACAGAGAAAGAATGAATTAACTCTGAGTTGGGACTCAGGGGAGGCAGAATTTCCATGGAAGGCAGCATTTTCACTGGTCTCAAGGAATGGAGGGTTTATAGGGGAAGGCTGGGGGTAGGGGAGAGGGATGGGTGCAGCAGCAACAGCAGAGAGTGTTCATCTGCCTTGTTCTGGCTCAGCCAGGGCACAGTGGCACCTCCCACCAAGGGCTCCCAGCAGCCACTGGGGCTTCATTCACTCTGGTCCTTGTTGCCATGGAGTCAGCATCTGGTCCCACTGACCTGGCCCGTTGCCCTGAGCATTGCTGCAGCAACACCTGTACTCCCGAAGGAGCTCCATGTGTGGGGAGCTACAGCTGGGTTGGGACCTTCTGGCTGAAATCAACACCCAAAGAGCAGGGCTGGGAGTAGATTTCATGCTTTGGACTTTTCCCGGGGAGCATTGAGACTCACGTCACCCACTATACTTGAGTGGCAGTTGCTCAGTCGTGTCTGACTCTTTGTGACCCCACGGACTGTAGCCCACCAGGCTTCTCTGTCTCTTCTGTCCATGGAATTTTCCAGGCAAGAACATTAGACTGGGTTGCCGTTCCTTTCTCCAGGGAGGGCCAGTGGCAATTTTGGATTTTTCCCTAAAGGACCTTGTTGTCCATACTCCTTGGTGTGACTTCACAGGCCTTCAGAATCTGGTGCCTGCCTGGTTTCCCCTCGTCATGTGTGGCCCAGGCCTCCCTGAACCCCACGCTCCAACCTCAGGAACAGCTCCCCTGTGCTCTCTGCTCGTGTTCCCCACACTTCACCCCGGGAGCCTCTGAAGCTGGGCATAATCCTGCCTCTGGCTTAGCCTTTTCCTTTAGAGACACTTTCACCCTCCTTTGAACCTCAAGGAAGTTACGATTGTCCCTTTTCAGTTGAGGGGGTGGGGGCCCAGAGAAGCTGGATGGCTCATTCTGCTGGAGCCACGGCCAGATCTGAATGCAGAGCACCATCCTCCACCATAGCTGCTCCAGCCTTTTAACTTCCCAGCACCCCTTTATTGTTTTTCCTTCCACAGACCCCAGGGATTCCTATGAAGTCATCCCCAGCCAATCTCAGCTCCTGCATGAGATAACCACTGTTAGCACAATCCAGCTAAAAGCAGAGAAACCTGATGTTTTAGGTAGGCTCTGCTGATAACAGTATGATTTCTGTGGGGCTATTTGAGACATTGACAGAAGCTCTCAGAGCCTTATTATGACTTTCCCTGGGAGTCCAAAGACCTTAGCTTGGGAACTACTGCACTATTTCTGCAGTGACCACAATTTTCAGAAGAAAAATCCGGACCCATGGTGTGATAACTACGAGTACATGTACGGGGTGATAACACGGGCTGTTTGAAGTCTATCATGTTTCAAGAAATCTGGGTTAAATGGCCATTCATTCACTCACTCCTTTGCTCATTTCTTAAGCACCTACTATGTGCTACCACTGTGCTAGGTGCTGGGGGTTCTGATTCCGTGGAGCTGCTGGTGAGTTTGCACATAATGACCCTTACTGTATAGAAGAGAAGAAAGCATGAACATCTAGGGGATTATGAAGGCCCAGAGAAAGAGACAACTGAATTAGTTTGAAAGATAAACAACAATGTCCTGCCATGGGCAGGAATAGAAGTTATGGGACTTCCCTAGCGGTCCAGTGGTTAAGGATCTGCCTCACAATGCAGAGGACACAGGTTCAATCCTCGGTAGGGGAACTAAGATCCTACATGCTGCGGGGCAACTAAGCCTGTGCATTTCAAGGAAGAGCCCATGTGCCGCGACTAAGACCTGAAACAGTCAAATAAAAGAATAGGAGATTAAGAGGGAAGAATGTGAAGAAAAGCTCAGGGACATGAAACCTCACATGTATGGGAGGCACAGGCAGTCCCCTGGGATTATAAAATCGGAGAGAGAGGTGAGAAAGAGATTGGGAGAGATGAGGTTTGGGGGCAAGAAGTCAGGCCCTGAGTGGTCCTGAATACCCGGCCTAAGAGCCTGTAGCAGCACAGCCCTGTGCTCCTCCACATCCTGCATCACAGCCAACCCCTCAAAACCAGTCTTAGACACACCATCTGTTCCAAGCAGTCACCCTTGACCACAACCATCCTGTGCTCATCTCCTCCTGCTTCTGGGATTCTTCTGGATGCTCCTTAATTTGTTCATTCTCTCCTCAGTGGAGAAAAAAAGACAGAAGCCATCCCTGGCCTCATGTAACTTCCAGTCCAAGAGAAGAGGCAAACATTAATGCCATAATCAACCACACAGATGTAAATCACAAGCATCCAGTGAACTACTGATGCAATCTTTTGCAAATCTTTTTTGATGTTGGACCATTTTTAATGTTTTTATTGAATTGGTTACAAGAAGGTTTCTGTTCAGTGTTTGTTTTTTGTTTTTTTTTTGTTTGTTTTTTTTTTTTGTCTCTAGGCATGTGGGATCTTAGTTCCCTGACTAGGTATCGTACTCCCACTTCTTGCACTGGAAGGGGAAGCATCACCACTGGACCAGCAGGACAGTCTCTCAATGTAATTTCAAAAATTATAAGTATCAAATGTCAATTAGGATATGTGCTTCAAAGAGGAGCTACATACATGGTGCTATAAAGTCATATTAATAGAGACACTAACCTACTCAGAGAGGTGAGAAAGGTTTTCCAGAATAAAAACCGGGCTGAAGACCACTGGACAGATAAGGATGAATGTCATGGTTACTTTTGACCGCTTTCATGTTGATAACCTATTTGAACTCCCTTCTTTGGTTTGGACTTTGCTTCCTACTTAGCCCCAGGTTTTGCTTGATTTCCTGACTTTTTCAGCTTCCCCAGCCTGGGCTGAGAGGGCTCCTCTGCCTGCCCTGACCAAGGTAGACTCTGGCTTCAGCACAAAGGGGAGCCACAGGAGGATTTATGGTAGAAGTGACATCTCCAGCCCCAATTCCTCCCTGAAGTCTACCTGGTGAATCCAAGGACCTACTCCCCATCCACATCTAGATCAAGACCTCCCAAACCTAACCTGTCCCAGCCACACTTGCCATGGTCCTTCCCTGCCCACTGGCCAAATCTCCTGCCATCTTCTGCATATGAGGAAGTGGCAACTCCTATCTTTCCAGTTGTCCTTTGGAAATCCTTGGAATAAGCCTTATTTCCTCTTTCTTAGTACTCCCCATCCAACCCGCACAAGTTTCTCATCATCTCTCCTCCAAGATATGTCTCCTAGACCTGACCCCTTCTCACCACTGTAGGCTGTGGTCCTAGCCCAGGTCATCATCCTATTTTTGCCTGAATTACTGCACCTGCGTCTGCCTGGTCTTTCTGCTTCTGGCCTCTGCATCTATTCCTCTGAGGTGAAACCTGGATCGTGTCCGTCCTCTGCCCCGCACTTTCTCGGGGCTTTTCTCTCACTCACAGAATCAAAGTCCTTGCAATAGCCCACAAGATTCTACATCATCCGGCCTTTCCAATACTTCTCTGTCTTCAGCCTAACCCTCTTCCTTCCCAACTACACTGACCTCTTGGTCCTCAAACACAAAAAGCACCCTGTTTCCTCTATCTGAAGGACTCTTCTCGCCACCCCTTGACAGCCATAAGGCTTACTCCCTCCTCACTTTTATATCTTTGCTCCCATGTCACCTCTTGAGAGACATCTTCCCTGAGTCCCTAAACAGCACAGCACTGCCCCATGATTTGTTTTCATCCCCCTAATCTTTCTCTATTCTTCTTTATAGGACTTACTACCACTTGACATATAATTATTTACTTCTTTATTGTCATTTTCCCTCAGCCACCCAATTAGAAGGTAAACCCCATCAGGAAGAGTCAGTCTATTTATAGCATCTACTTCTGTATCTCTGACACTTAGGACAGCGCCTAGAACGTAATAGGCACTAAAGAAACATTTGTCAAATGAATGAATGGCTAAATTTGTGCTTTTAAGGGCTCCTGTTGGGTGCAAAGAGAAAGCAAGAGAGATAGTCTTGGGGACAATGAGTGACTCTGGGAGGCTCGTGCAGTTACCCAGGAAGGCAAATATGGGGGTGATGGAGAAGAGAGGATGCCTTCAGGGAAAACTTTGAGATGCAGAGTTGGCAGGACTTAGGGACTGACTGACATAGTGGAAGGACAGAGGAGGGATCCAGGATGGGTCTCCAGATCCTGACCTGTAGGACCACATGGCTGTTAGCTCCTCTGACCAAGAAAAGAAAGCAGAAAGCAGATCAAACAGGACGAGAAGCTGATGAGTTGGTTTCAGAAATGCTGAGGTTGCGATGACAGTGGACATGCAGCAGGAGTTGGCCAATAGGCAGCTGGATATACAGATCTTAATCTCAGCTGAGTGATCTGTGTTGGAAGCATAAATATATCTGGGTCAATAGCACAATGGTAGCATTCAAAATAATTAGTGTGTATTAAATCACCTAGAAAGACAGTATAGAGTGAGAAGAGGAAAGGCCCAAGGTCAAGAGGCCTAGTGAGCATGGATATGTAATAAAGAAGAAAAAAATACGAAGAGAAAAACTGTAAGTTTAAAGAGAACCAGGAGACAAGATGTCATGGTAATAAAGGAAGGATAAAGTTTTCAGAAAGAGGACTGTTAACGGTGTCAAATGCCAGTGAGAGTAACAGAAAATAAGGGCTGAGGAGGGTCCATCGATAAGCAATATGAAGGCCCTATGTGACCTTGGCCAGACAAGGTCAGTGGGATGCCACTACAGAGGCCAAGCTATGATTGGTTGAAGAGAGATGAGAGGTAAGAAAAATGAAGCAGCAGATATAGACTAGGCTTTCAAAACATTCTGTTGAGAAAGGGAAAGAGAAAGGGCAGTAACGAGAAAGGAATCCTGGAGGTCAGCAGTGCTGTTTCCCACAGGGGATGATTTGAGCACCATTATGGGCTCAGGGTGGAAAGGTGATGGTTGTAGGAATCTGGTCCTCAGGTTGGAGGGACCTGAGGAGCACAAACTAGAGTCAGGTATATGTGCAGCAGAGGGAAGGGGATCCAGAGCCCATACTGTAACTAAAGCCCACTGACTTCCACCAAGGTTGGAAGACAGGAGAGGAACACATGAAAAATACACAGGTCGCCTACAGCAGAAATGCCTGAACCAGGGCCCAAGCAGCACCTGCTGAGCAGAGGGATACAGTGTTGAAGGGGATGATGGAAGGAGTAGCAAGGCCAGACCCAGTGGTTTTCAAAGAGATCCTTTCTGGGGGAAATGAAACTTAAAAAGAAGGTTGGAGAACACTGGGTCCAGGAAAAGGGCTAGTTTGGAAACTTCAAGAGAGGCAGTGGGGCAACACAGGGAGCCTTGTCTGTCTTGACAAGATAGATGCAAAGCAGATGAATGGAAGGAGAGTCTGGTGGTGGGGGTAAGAACGTGAGCTATGAAGGCAAGACACTGAGGTCACACCTGACTCAGTTACTAACTGGCTGCGTGACTTTGGGAGAATCATCGAATCTCTCAGTGCTTCAGTTTCCTCTTCCAAAAATGGAGATAATAACACAAGTGAAGTGCCTGGTGTTGGGTTGGCCAAAAAGTTCCTTTGGGTTTTTCCATTACATCTTAGGAGCTTTCAGGCAGTGGCTTCACAACCCACAACTTAGTGCTAAGACAGCCTCATGACCCTGCAGTCTCTCTGTTATAACACATGGACAGACAGACAACTAGGAGTCCCAGATGACACTAGCCACCTAGCCTATTTCCTACTTTATCAGGAAGCCTGCTTTAGCCACCTTTGCCTCTGAGGCAGGAAAGCAGTGAAACTGCATGTTTCTAAACACGCAGCCTTGAAAGTTAGGGCATCCAGGTGGCCGTTTAGCCCACGGGGATGGAGAGGACAGCAGGAAGTTGTAAATACCATGTGTCCAAACTGCCATCTTCTCTCCAGGTCGTTGGCTCAGATATGCAGTAATAAATGGCTCCAAGATCCAATAGGAAAACATGGGGATTTTGATCAGCCTCTCTACCCCTCCATCCCCCTTCCATCTCATGGCAGAGACGCTAGTTTTCCTGCCAGTATTCATGTTCCACTTCTTCAAAGTGGACTTCCCTATTGACTCAGATGGTAAAGAATCTGTCTGCAATGCAGATGTGAGTTTGATCCCTGGGTTGGGAAGATCCCCTGGAGAAGGGAATGGCAACCCACTCCAGTATTCTTGCCTGGGGAATCCCATGGACAGCAGAGCCTGGTGGGCTATAATCCACGGAGTTGCAGAGTATGACACGACTGAGCGACTAACACTCATTTTTCTTCTAAAGCAGGAGGATTTCACTGGTCACATGTCTCCTAGAGCAAAGACTTCATAACCCAGTCCCCCTTGCAGTGAAGTGTGGCTAAGTTTTGCCCAGTGGCAGAAGTATTGTCTGACAGCTTCCAGGAACCTTCCTTAAAATACAGCTGCCATGTATCCCCTTAGCTCTTTACTCCTTTTTTGCCTTTTAGTTTATTTAATTAATTTTTTAATATTTGGCTGCACCAGGTCTTAGTTGTAGCATGTGGATCTCTTTCCCCAACCAAGGATTGAACCCAGGCTCCCTGCACTGGGAATGCAGTCTTAACCACTGGACCACCAGGGAAGTCTCTCCTTAGCTCTTTTCTTGTTTACCCCTTTCTGCATGGAGCCACCCAGAACATGGCTGTGATGGTGGCCATCTTGAATAGTGAAGACAAGGACATAGGGAGAACCAAAGAGCAAGTTGGAAGGATTGTGGAGTCCTGAAGAGTGTGTGGACCAAAGTTTCCATCTCTGACATTCCCCAACTGCTTCCGGATTTTCATGCGAGAGGGGAAATAAAGTCCTATCTTATGTAAGACACTGATTTTTTTTAGTTACTTGTAGCTGAATCCAATCCCAACCAAAGTTCCACCCCTCAGGTAGCTCAGCCCCTCCAGAGTCACTCTACTGCAGTCTTGACTGTTCCTAATGCAAATGGGTGAACAGAAAGAGGAGGCGCAGATTCTGCCCGCCCCACCCCCAGCCTCCATCTGGCTAGAAACTTCTTGCTAAAGTAATAGCAGCAACCTATGCGGTTCTCTATTATTTACGATGTGCTTCCTCAAACATGAGCTCATTAGAGTCTCTCAGAAACACTGACAGGTAGCCAGCACTGGTATTTCTATTTTCAAAGATAAGGAAACTCGGGCTGAGGAGTCTAAATATTTTGTACACATCCCACAGTTAATAAGGAGCAGAGTCAAGAAGTAAATCTTCCAACTCCAAGCTCAAAGGTCTTCCTAGAATGCAGAGCTGCCAGTTGGCAGCTGGTCCTGAGCAGAAAGAAATGGGGAGATAGTGGGGCAAGTGCCCAAGATATTGGGGTACAGGGTGGGATGGGGCTGAGGGGCCGTTGTTTTTTGTAGAGTTTTTTTGCTTTCGAAAAAATAGTGCCCTTAATTCCTCTAAACATTTTCTTTTCATATTGTGGGGGAAAGCATACAATATGAGATCTACCCTCTTTATAACTTTTTAAGTATACATTAACAAATTTTAAGCGTAGCTACAAGCACAGCATCTCAGCATTTCTCTAGAACTTTTTCATCTCACATCACTGCAACTTTATGTACATTGAACAGCCGCTCTCTACCCCGCCTCCCCCAGCCCCTGGCAACCATCATTCTGCTCTCCGCTTCGATGACTTAGGCTATGTTAGATGCCTCAGATACATGGAATCATGTAGTATTTGTCCTTCTGTGACTGGCTTCTTTCATTTAGCATAATGTCCTCAGGTTTCATCCATGTTGTCACATATGATAGTATTTTCTTCTTTTTAAAGGCTGAATAATATTGATTCTATTGTAGCAATACTTAGCTTGGCTATTCACACAATAGCCAAAATGTGGAAGCAACTTAAGTATCCACTAACAGATGAGCAGCTAATGAAAAGGCAGTGCATACATTTTCTGGGGACTGTGTAACCAAGCCCAGATGACACATCAGACTCCTGAATGGAGCACCCTCTCATGTTTCTAGGTTACCACAGGGCGGAGAGAACTTCCAAGGATACCTGAGGGGGATTTCAGCCAGAGGTTCATCCAAGTGTTTGTCGTTTACAGGAAGACATCTTTCTAGATATTGCTCAAACAACACATTGAGTAGGTTATGGAGTGAGGGCGAGAACATAATTTGCAATGCGAGGCAGGAAGCAACTTGTGCCACTGAAGAGGTAAAGACAACATTCAGAGCCATCCAGGTGAGCCAGTATCTTTTGCCCACTGTGTGACGGGCTCTGGACTAGGCACTGAGAACATGGAGGTGAAAAGACAACACAGCTCCTGCCCCCTGGACTTTCCATCTAAAGAGCCAATGGATCTCAGAGGAGGCAGCTTTGAAGACTGGGAAATACTTGAACGTGTGGAGATAGGTCTAGAGGAAGAGATGCAAAGACAAAGACAACTGTACAGGAGTCAAAGAAGGATAAGAACTTCCGAATCAGTATGAGCCCAACAATACGAAGTTGCCTACACCAAATGCCCAAGGCTGTATCAGGGACAGTGCACGCCATCAGAGTGCTAGAAGTAGAGAGGCTTTACTGAATGGGTAGGATGTGAATAGGTGGAAAGGAAGAGAGGTTTTTCCAGTGCTTGAGCAGACAATGAAATGTACAGGATGGTGACAGTAGAGGGAGGAAAGACTCGTTTGGCCTCAGCCAAGGAATCAACTGGCAGCAACAGTCAGGGCTTGAGTACCAGGCTAAGGAACTTGGGCCTTATTTCCTAGGTAGTGGGGACCATTGGAAATGTGCTTTGTGCACAGGAGGGTTGTGATCAAAGTGGTATCTAAGCTTCAAGAGGCCTTTGGCAGGGTGTCGGGGAGGACTAGCGAGCGGACAGGGGGTGGCGGTCTAGGAGGCTGGTGTGTGGCAGCAGGGCTGGGTATTAAAGACAGCAGGAAGGAGGCTGCCTCAGGCCCCGGGGGTCCCCATCAGAGAGGACATCGCCGCTGGTCAGACAGCTTCCAGAAACTAGCCCAGCCTTTAGAGCACTTGGCTGCCAGCACTCAGCAGCCCCCACCCAGTGGGGAGCCGGCATCGCCCTAGCACACCATGGTCCTGCCCCTTAGGCCCTCCCCTTGCAATCGCCCCAGCAAGCAGACTCCTAGAGAGCTCCTGCAGGAGAGACCAAGGCCTTCTAGGGTTCCTGCCTGACACTAGGGAGCCGAGCAAAGCTCACAGGCCAGGCCCATGAGAGGTCAGGAAGGGGGGCGTCTCCTGAGAGGGACAGGGAGAGACAGCCATGTCCTCCCTCTCTCTAAGGCGCAATCATTCCATTGCTCCCACCACCCACCTAACTCCTACCTCCACCCTTGGCTCAGCTCAGAAATGTCTGTTTCTGGTTGTAAAAAGGCAAGATGCAAACAAGCCAAGAGTTGCTGCCAAGAGAAGTGATCCATCCGTCTCTGCCAGGGGTCCGTACGGAGAGCACTGAGGACGGGCTGCCCCCAGTGATGGATGGTGTTTCCAGAGGTTATTAACTGAGCTGGACTTGGCCTTTGGGGTTGATCTATGATCCAGGGACAGTTTTAAAGTATGTGGCTTTCTGGCGTTGGATTATCGAAAGGAGTTAAAATTGAAGTAGTCACTCCAAGTGCTGCCATCTGTCACAAGTTGCTGGCGGGGCTTCTCCAGGTGGGACAGGGAGGCAGGCACTGTGCCTTAGCCCCCTAGACCAAGCTCATTCTCTGCAGAATGGATGCTCCAGTCGCCCTTTCTCCTAGGGATGCAGGCAGCTGATAATTGGCCCTAAGCGAAAAAGGGGCTTCCTCAGTGGCTCAGCAGTAAAGAATCCACCAGCAGGGCAGGAGAGGCAGGGAACATGGGTTCAATTCCTACGTGGGAAAGATCCCCTGGAAGAGGCCATGGCAACCCACTCCAGTATTCTTGCCTGGGAAATCCCATGGGCAGAGGAGCCTGGTGGGCTACAGTCCATGGGGTCGCAGAGTCAGACACGACTGAAGTGGCTGAGCACACACACAAACAGAAAAGGGTGGAAATTTGGCAGAGAAGACAGAGTGTGTGTCTCAAGCCCAGTGTTCAGAGGGCACAGTCGTCATCTCAGCATCACAGTTTTCCTCTGACAGATAAAGTCATTGCTGGTGTTACTAGTGAACATATGCTGAGAACCTCTCACGGGTCAGTCCTGTATGAGCGCATCAAATCCTGACTGATACTAACTGATGCCACAGAGCAGATACTATTCCTATCATTTTACAGAGGAGGAAGCCAAGGCTGGGAGTGAGGGTGGAGGAACCTGGCCACAGTCCCGTCAAGGGAAGATACAGCCAGGACTCCCAGTGAGGGGTCTGGTTATGGAGCCTGGACCTTAGACACCCTACTGACAACTCAAGTTATTCAGATTGAGGGACTGGCAGGGTGGACAGGACCTCGAGCCATTTTAACCCCCTTCCTGGCTTGCACCAGTGCCTGACACAGGCTGTGCCCTGGGGCGAGGATGGAGGCAGCTTCGACCACTCCATAACCTCCAGTGGTCTCCATATTTCATTGATAATATGTGTTCTCTGAGGTGAGCAACTGACATTTTTCAATCTTCTGTAAAGCATGTGAATAAGAGTATTTCTTAAAAAAAAAAAAAAGCACAAACACTATTTTTGTAGATTTATAACAATCTCTGTAAAACAGTACACATTGCTTGAGATGCATGTGTAGCTTTGAGACAAGTGGTCCAGCCCTCCCCACCCCACCCCCCAGCATAATGAGGTGACCACCCCAAAGCCCCTTCCATGGAGACTCTGGTGGGAGCTTAGGGACCCCACTTCTGCCCTCTGGGAGGAAGGGCAGCTCAGGTGGCAGCCGCTACTTCTTCTCTCTGTGCTGACAGCTACCTCTCCGAGCCTCTCGGCCCCTGCTTCACAACACGAAACACTCTCTTGAGATGGTTTATGCCCCATCTCCCCATCTTGCTGTGATCTCAGCTCTGTGTCTGGAGCACCCCTCCCTGTGCTCAGCACAGGACAGCCGTCCAGTGAATGTCCGATGGCGGCCCACCCTCCCGTCTCTTCTCTTGTTGATTCCACCCTGTCTCTGAGTTCTCTTTCTCTACTGCTCCAACTCTGCTCTCTTCTTCCATTCCTTCCTATCTTCTCTCTTTTTAAAATATTTATTTATTTCACTGTGCCAGGTCTTAGTTGTAGCATGTGGGATCTTTGCTCTTTGTTGGAGCATGCAGAATCCTTAGTTGGGGCATATAGGAACAAGTTTACTGTTCAGAGACTGAACTCAGGCCCCCCGCATTGGAAGCTTTCAGCCTTAGCCACTGGACCACCAGGGGATGTCCTGCCGCCTCACTCCCTCTTTTTCCTCTGGTCTGTTCCTAGCTCCCCTTTTACCTCCTACTCCAAGTCTTTCCTCCCATCTTCTTGCCTATTTGGTCAAGACGATGAATGGATCCTAAAAAAATGAGCCGTTGATTGGAAACATTCATTTTCAACTAATTTTCAATATAAAAAGTATAACGGCTTTGCCAAAAAAAAAAACAAAAACCCAGAGCAGGTTGAAAACAAATTAGAAAACTTTAGAAAGATGAAAGGGACATCGAATTGAAAAGTTCCAGGTCTTTTCTCTTATGAGCTTCTTTTACTGTTTTTTTTTTTAGTTGTTTATCCTTTTTATCTTATTACCAAAAAAATACACATTAGAGAAAATACAGACAAGTGAAAAGAGCATAAGGAACAATTATAAACCTACCCATTCAGACACAATCACTCAGAGCACTTTGGTATATGCATTTCTAAATTCTGTGTGTGTGTGTGTGTGTGTGTGTGTATTCAGGCAAATTTTACCACTTCCCAAAGAAAGTTCCAGAACTTTAGTCCCTTGTGTTATAAAACAAGAACATTAATAGAAACAACAAACCTGGTCAAAATCTGAAAAATATTACATATTGCATTTTCTCACTGGAGCTTCTTAGCATTCATTATAATGAATATTCAGTGTGACAGTCATCACAAATGAATTGGAAGCTCTTGAGAGATACAGTTAAGAAACCTATTTAACTTTGTTGTTTTCTAAACTCTTTGACACCAGAGTTTCCTTTAGCAGCTATTAATATGTGTTTCTGAGAAAACATTTTGCCAAATAATGAGAGATAAATATCTATATGTCATCAGATCTAGTTTACGAGGATAAAGTTTTATTGTATATTTTGTTTTGTAATACTAGATATGTTCCAACGAATCTCTGTTATTGGGTATTTAGGTTGGTTTCAACTTTTTATCACCATTTATGTTATCCTAAAGTCGTACAGAGCAGGAAGAACAGGTTGAATGCAAATTAGAAATAAAAGACACAAAAGAAAATAACTCAAATTCTGAACAGTAGATAAAAATGTTTAAAAACATAGAAAGACTGCGAGACTATCCCGATGGTACAGCAACATTTCCAGTCTAGGTATAAAAGCGTAGCCACTGGTGTACTCAGTATTTACGGAGCACCCACTATGCACCAGGCTGTACAGAGGGTTCTGGGGTTGCAGTAAGTCAGCTGGACAAACGCTGTTCCTGTGAGGATCACGTGCAAGTGAAGGAAACAGAGATGACTGATTCAGTAGTGGCAGAAGACGAGTGCATCAGAGCAGTCAAGGGAGAGGAATGGCATGGTGGGGGCAGTTTTAAATGAGGGTTCCAAAAAAGGCCTGGCAGAGAGGGTGATATTCCAGCAGAGGCCTCGAGGAATGTGAGGGAGCAGGCTGCATCAAGGGGAGGAGCGGCCCAGACAGGTTGAGGGCATGCGCAGAGGCGCTGAATCTGGCCCTGTTGCCCCAAACACTCAGTAGTCCTAGGGCCCCTGGGACCCATGATGGGGAGGGGCTCATCCGGAGATCCTGCTATCATGGCAGGGAGGTGGGGGCCGAGCTTGAGCCTCTTTATTGCAGGGAGAAAAAGGAGCCCATCCAGGGCACCCCAAACTGCTAGGAAGTAAGAACAGTTATATTTGACAAGTTTAATTGTTTTAACCAGATTTCTGTTAGTATCCACATGTTTTCAGCTCAACAACCCACTGTTCCTCCCCAGCTCCTCACTCTTCCCCTCAAAGGCCAAGGATGCTGTCTCCAGGCTAAGTGCCTGAGATCAAGCCCCTCCCTGCCCTGCAAGCTGCTCTGGTGAGCCCAGGTTCCGGTTCCTCTGTCTGCTCTGGAGGGGCGGTTCCAGCCCATTACGCCAGCTCTGAGCTGGGATCAGGGAAAGAGAAGGGGCTGGTCCTAGGAGGAGGGCAGAGCCCACAGGAAATACCTGAGTCTAGGAGATCTGCCAAGCAAATCCTTCCAAATGGACCCGGCTTTTCTGCAAGGTGTGTGAGAACGACAGACGGGAGGAGGCAGAGGCAGATCCAGACAGGTAGAACCCACAAAATTAATGTAGGAAGACAGAGGCAAAACATGGGAAAATAGCAAAGGAGGCAACAACAGGAAAGGAGGTGCAGACACTGAGAGACACACAGAAGCAAATAAAGTGGAAGGAAACAGAAACCAGGAAGCAGGTAGAGCAAGACGAGGATGGGTGAGCGGACCACGGGCCCCACCGTGGGAGGGACACAGGGGTGGGAGGCAGACATCCTTAAGAGCCTGAAGAAATCCAGAGAGCTTAGGGGTGGCCTTAAGGCAAAGACGACTTCACAAGGTCAAGGAGCCAGCCTCTGCATGTTCACATCTGGGTTCTACGACTTCAAGGCTGTGTGATGCCAGTCCTACCACTTCTCTGAGACTGTCTCCTCCTGTTTAAGATGGACAGAACGTTAGTTGTATGTGGTTCAAATGAGATAAAGCATGGGGCATTGAGTGCACCGACTATAGCACACAGTAAGTGTTAACGTACATGGTGATGACCGTCCGTGGGTGGTATTATCACTCACTGGCCCCCCTCGCCCCGAAAGAGGACGAGTGAACAGGAAACTCGTGACCAAGGGCCTGTCCTCTTGCAGTGTGAGTGCACCCGGCACTGGATGCTCTCCCTCTGGCTCACGCTCCAGATGGGCCCTGGCAGGTACACGACTTAAATACCAGCACCAAAAGCAGCCTCTAGCATCCTCCAGGCAAGCCGCATCAGGTGCCCACCTCCTGGGTGCAGGATGCCTAGGGGCGCAGGGTGCCAACCGATTTCCTCCCGGGTCCCTCAGCCTCTAGCCTGCCCACATCCCTGCCCACAGCTGCCCTGCTCATAGTTCTGCACACCTTCAGCCAGTGCTGGGGTGGAGAAGATCCAGGCAGACCTGAGGATGTGGCCTTGGGTGCCTGGACCTGGCCAGGCCCTGGCCTGTACAACCCTCCCATTCCCAAGCCTGGGATTACTCATTCCACCTTCCTATCCTTCCCCCTGTGGCAGGTTCTGCCACAAGCCCAAGTCTGGCCTTAGGACTGGATGATCTTGACAGCTCTGGCTTGATGGTTACACCATTAGGGTCCCCAGGGCTGGTGTGCATAGCCCATGGGACTGATAAGGTAGATCTGCTTTGCTCCTTAATCTGTTTTGTCCAAGGCCTTATCTTTCTGGCCTCCCTGATATCTTGGCCTTTCCAGGCTTGGATCTCTGTCCTGCTAGTGTCAGGCCTCCTCCCCACGGCTAAGATCCTGCTAGCAGCAGTAGACCACCCCGAGCCTGTCTGCTGCCCCCTCTGTCATTCTGCCCGCCCGTCAGGATTTCTGTTACTCTGTCTTGCATGGTGACCACTCGGGCTTGAAGATTGTCCCTCTGGCTGCCACGCCATCTTCCCTGAGCTCCTGCAGCTGGCTCTAACAGTCTTCCCTCACCCACCCTTGGGGTGCCTCATCCCTGACCTTAACCCTGTCCTGCTGCCTGGTATAGAATCCAGCCCTTCTGGGNGGGCTTGAAGATTGTCCCTCTGGCTGCCACGCCATCTTCCCTGAGCTCCTGCAGCTGGCTCTAACAGTCTTCCCTCACCCACCCTTGGGGTGCCTCATCCCTGACCTTAACCCTGTCCTGCTGCCTGGTATAGAATCCAGCCCCTCTGGGACCTGCCAGCATCTCGGCCTTTGCGGTTCCAGTGGCCTGAAGATTTGACATTTCCCCAGGTGGCATTAGTGGTGAAAAAAAAAAAAAACAAAACAAAACTCCCTGCCAATGCAGGAGACATAAGAGATGCGGGTTTGATCCCTGGGTTGGGAAGATCCCCTGGAGGAGGGCATGGCGAGCCACTCCAGTACTCTTGCCTGGAGAATCCCATGGACAGAGGAGCCTGGGGGTGGCAGTCCTAGGGCTGCAAGGAGTTGGACCTGACTGAAGTGACTTAGCACACAAGCTTCAGTTTCCCTACCCAAGTCAGGGAAGACTCTGCCCTGTCTGCTACCAGGATGGTGGAGGGACCATAAGTCCCGATCAGGGACACAGGGAGTCCTGTCCTTTGCACACATTCTCATGAGCCCTACCCTGTGCGTCAGCTTCCAGTTCTCTCTGCACAGGGTAAGCTGGCTGATATGAATGTGCTCAACCTTCAGCCTCTCATCCAAATCATAAGTTCTCTTCCAACAGGTCTCTCCTAACAGATCTGTGTTGGCTTCCAGGCCTTCATCTTCCTCCTTCAGTTGGGACAGTCAGATCTGTCTCAGCTCCCCATAGGATAAGAGGTTCCTGTCCTCAACACCCCAGACTCAAGAACCTGGGCACAAAATCAATCAAATTCCACCCATGTTTGTCCCTCTGCACATTCCACTTTCTCTTTCCATCTCCCCGTGTGTCTCTTTCTCTGCTTCTCCCTTGGTCTTCCTGCTCTCTCTCCTGCATTGCTGTGTTGTTAAGTATTTCCACCGTCAGCACTTGCCGAGTTGAAAGTTCTTCCACTTGTACAGCGAGCCGCGTGGGCAGGCTGGGTAATGTCTGTTTTACCCTCTCGGTAATGAATCCCATCTTCTTCTCTTCGCGGCGATGGTTATTGATTCTGTCTTGACACCTTGGTTTGTTTTCTGCCGGCTCCTGCCTTCCCTTCATCTTGCTGTGGCCATTTCTCCTCTCTTATCTGTAATTTCCTCTCTTGTTACAGCTGCCTCCCTCCTGGGCTGGCTCAGCACTGGGGCTGGGGTTTGTATTAACTTGGTGGTACAGTTCCATCAGGCCTTCCCTGAAGTGGTGGCCGTGAGTAGGTCAGTCACAATGGTGGGAGCAGGAAGAAGAAAGCTGGAGCCAGACCTTCCTCCTGTTGGTTGTTTTAAAGCAGAACTTGGATCATGGTGCCCACCTCCACTTGGAAACCTCTTGTAGCTGCCGGGACCCACAGACAAAGGATGTGATGTTCAGCTGTGGAATAAAGTCCTTTGAAAACTTACCCCTATCTGTGTTCCCAGCCTCACCTCTCAGAACCACAAACTTTACACTCTAAACACACCAAACTGGCTATTTACTATTCCCTCTTGGGTTTCCCTGGTGGCTCAGAGGTTAAGCGTCTGCGTGCAATGCAGGAGACCTGGGTTCGATCCCTAGATCAGGAAGACCCCCTGGAGAAGGAAATTGCAACCCACTCCAGTACTCTTGCCTGGAAATTCCCATGGATGGAGGAGCTTGGTGGGCTGCAGTCCATGGCATCACAGAGAGTTGGACACGACTGAGCGACTGACCTCCACACTTCTAGGTCTGTGACCACCCAGGGAAGGGAGCTCACCTGGCAGGCAAAGGAGGTGAAATTGGGGATCCATGAGCCATCTTAGGGTATTTTGACCAGAACAAGAGAAGGGGAAGACACACGTCCTTGATCCCTAGCCCTGGGGCCCCTGTGGGTGGAGCTCTAGGACTTTCCCAGGGAGAGGCATCAGGAACCTTTGTGAACCTCCTCATGCTCGTCAGCGGCCCTAGAAGGGGGATGACAGATGATCAGATGATTATGGGTTTTGCCTGGCATTGGGAGGACACGACCCTGGGAGAACAGAAGGATCATCCTTTGTGAGCCTGACCACGTGGCACACACCCTCATCACACCTAGGGCAGAGCATGATGCTGGAGACTCGTGCCCTTTTGGCAGACAAGGAAGCTGAGGACAAACACTCAAGGTCATTTGCCCAAAGTCCCACAACTGGTAGGAGACTATTGGAATTTAATCCCAGATTTTTCTGACTTCCTCAGCCCCATCCCCTAGGCTTACAGTCCTTAAGCCCAACGTCATCCCTACCCCAAGTATTTTCTCATCCATGCTGTGACACTTGGCTTCCAAGATGGCCCCACTGATCCCCTTGAAATCAGAGCTTATGTGGACCCTCCCCCATGGAATCAGGGCTGGACTATGTGACAGAATACAATAAGAATGACGGCTCATGACTTCCAATTCTAGGTCATGACAGCCTTGCGCCTTCGATCTCTTGCATGGCTCGCTCTGGGGGAAGCAGTCACCATGCTAAGAGGACACCCAAGCGGCCCTAGCTGAAAGCCCAGATGAGAGCAACCAGGAAACAGGGCCTTAGAAACAGGCCCTGGGCCAGTTCAACCTCCAGATGAGAGCACCCGAATGAGGGGCCCTGAGCCGGAGCCACCCAGCCTGGCTGCCGTCAGCACTGTGACCCATGAGAGATGATTAATGATTAGTGTTGCTTTAAGTCACTGAGTTTTGAAATGATTTGTTACACAGCAATTGATAACTAATGCATCTGTCCTCAGAACACAGGGCCCCCAGGCTGAGGGCTAGATTGTCCTCAGTTTCTTCCAGGGTTTCTTCCCTGGGGTGGGCATGAAGCCAGAGACCCTCTGTCCAGAAATCCTTTTGTCTAGGCTCTTTCTCTCTCATAAAGAGAGACAAGGACTCATCTCTTTTGTGAGGTCTCCAAAGAACCGCCCCCAGCCACGGCTCTGGCTTCGGGGTGAGGCAGGATGAAGGTTCAGTCGCCCCTCAGATCTCATCAGAAGATGTCTCCTTCCTTCCCTAATGAAGACGAATCCCAGCATCTCAGGAGAAAACCAAATAGATACAAATGAACAGGCCGTGCCATCAGATGGATGTGTCTTCCCAACACCTACAACTGAGGGCGCGTGCATTCCCACCCCTGCAGACATCTAGCTGCTGTCCCTGGAGGGGCTGACAGAACCCTGAGTGGCACCGCACTCACTAGTTTTCTGGGACCATCTGAAAGAGGACGTGTGCCTCTGCCTCATTTCTGCTCTTTCTAGCTGGAGCCCTAGGGAAGGTCTTGGGGGCACTGTATCCCCCAGCATGATGTCAGACTCTAATGTGCAAAAGAGGCTGGCTCTCAGCAACCCCATCCCCAGGTGCTCTAGGTTTCCTTAGACTCTGTGGGGCCAACAAGGCCCACGCCCCTGCCTTAACTCCCTCTCCTGCTCTGGGCAGATGAAGAAGGCTTATTTCAGGCTGGCACATTACATTCTTATTTGCAAGGGTGCCTTAGAAGGAAACCATCGGACTGGTGTATAACCTCCTGGTTGGTTTATTTCCTTCTTTGTTCCCCTGCTTGTATGAACTGAAGTGTGTGTCTGTCATGTGAGGGGGAGCTGGATTCCTCTAGGAATTCTACCTTAGCCAGCAAGGGGGCACAAGGCTGTTTCCGGTCCCCAGGCTTTTCAGAACAAGGAGCTGGAAAAAAACAAGGTTACAACCAGCCTCAGAGCCTCCATCTCTTTTCATCTCAAAACAGAGCAAAATCATTGAAAGGCTTGTCCCACTGCCCTTTCCTACCTGTCCGGGTCTATCAAGCATCACCGTGGACACATGCAGGCTTCCTTGCCCCAGGTCCTCCCATGCTGGGTCCCCTGGCTCCACACTTCACATCTGTCTCCTTATTTACCCATCCCAGCTTCTCTGCTTTCTCTGCTCACCAGCAACGTGTTGTTGATCTTCACTCAGGCCTGTCCCTGCGGGCTGTCTCTGAATCATGCTTACCTCACCAGCCCTTTGCCCATCTCAAGAAACAAGTCATGGCTGGCAGAAGTCCCGTCTAGGATAACATTTTCCATCACAGCTCCGGTGTCTCTGCAAACATGCAGATCCTCGCCAACTGTCCTAGGAGAGCCAATGGGACCTGCTCGCCCTGTTTTCCAAGGTGTCTAGGGAAGGGCCTTCATCTCCTGTCACCACTGTGGGTCATTTATGCAAAGTTCTGCCCCATGGCAGGAAGCTGGAGAGGATGAGTGTGTGGTTCAACATTGTGGGTTGAGTAGGGCAAAATCCTGGCTTTGTCGCTTCCACCTTTATGTAAGTATATCTCTATTTCATCCTCTGGAAAGCAAGTGTTATCTACTGCACAGAGGAGGGAACCAAGTCATGGAAACAGCGAAGGGAGATTTTGTGACAAAGGAGAGCTGCGGTGATAGTGACGATGAGGTTGCTGCTGAGCTGATGGGGGCCCTGCCTGCCCCCAGGGGGTCTGGGAAGCTGGGAATTTGGCACAGAAAGCAGTTCACTTGAGTCAGACCAGAACAATCAAGAGCACCTTAGCTCTGGATGAAGTTTTAGTCTCCTAAAGCAAACTGCATCCCAAGGCCTCTAGTTCCAATCCCTCATTTACCAGCAGATAGAACTGAGACCCAAGGAGGGTAGTAACCTGGCTGAGGTCACCCTGTCACCAGTGGAACCGTGTCCTGACATGGCTAGCACTTAGGCTCAGGCTGCATCAGCCTTTTCCCAGGCAGGCAAACCAAGGAGCATTTCTCGAGGACTCCACCAGCAGGAGTGAGATGAGGGAGGCTACCTGAGCCAGACTGCCTCCCCAGACAGCATTCTGGGGGCCGCTCCCAGGCCCAAAGGTGGTGCCAAGGAAAAAGGAACCATCAGCATCCCTAACTCCTCAGTGGGTAAAGAATCTGCCTGCAATGAAGGAGACAGAGGAGACTTGGGTTCTATCTCTGGGTGGGGAAGATCCCCTGGAGGATGAAATGGCAAAGCACTCCAGTATTCTTGCCTGGAGAATCCCATGGACAGAGGAGCCTGGTGGGCTATAGTCCACGGGGCCACAGAGAGTTGGACATGACTAAGCAACCAAACGTAAGCACAAGCCTAAGAACAACGTCCCCCAGGGAAGAATCATGCCCACCCCTTTTGTCCCCCTCCTACCCGAGGCAGCGCTGTCTGCATCACCCCCCAGGAGCCTGTCCCTTATGTAAAAGGTGATGGGTGTGACAGCAGTGTGGATCAGCGGAGGAGAGGCCCAAGAGGTGACCTGGGAGAAGAATGTGCTTCCAACAAGCTGCTCTGGGAGGGTGGCAGAACCCAGAGCCATTCCTCACACCCCGAGAGGCGGTGTCCCTTCCCTGAAACCACCTCCTGCTCATCCTCCAGCTGTGCGCCAAGAGCCAGCACAGCGCCTTTGACTTGCCGGCTCTGAGGCTCCCAGAAAGTGGGTAAGAAGGAGCTCACAGCTGGATCTGGGAAGTGGACAGAAAGAGGGGGGACAGAAGGAGAGAGGAAGGGAGAAGGGAAGATGGGGGGTGGCTGGGGAGAGGCCCTGCCAGCCTCTGGCTCTGGTCTGGGTCAGGAAAAGACAGGCGACTCAAAGGTCAAAGCTGTAGCACATGGCAGCAAGTGCAGAGTATTGACCACGACTCTTCAGTCCCAGGAGAATTTCTGAGAAGCCTAGTGGTGGTCCAGTCCAAAGAAGGGTGCTTCCTGAGCCCTGTCATGAACCTGTTCAGCTCTCTGGGTAAGCAGGACAATCTACACCCTATTTTGCAAACAAGGAGACTAGAGCTCAAACTGGTTAAACGGTCTGCCCAAGGTCACCTAGATACTCAAGGCTTTTCCATGAATTATGACTGTTCCTCTCCTCTTTCATAAACAATTTGAGGAAGTTTGTAATAAAATGCATGCTTGCAAAAGTGCTTTGAGTGTATTCCTTCCACAGCTATTTGGTATTCTCTAAGTGCCTGACATTATTCTAGACTGAAAGGTAGACAAAGAAAAACAGAGCTTTTGTGAGTTGCTGGTCTGCCATATCGTTATCTCGTGATAAGTGCTCTGAAGGAAATGAGGGCAAGTGACAGCAAGGGGAGGGAGGGAGCATTGATTTTAGATAGGATGGTCGGGAAGATAGCATTTAAGCAGGTGCAAAGGCCTGAGGCAAAAAAAAGTTTGGAGTGTTGGCATCCGTGGAGAAGGGCGGCATGGCTGGAGTAGAGAGATCAGGTCAGAGGCCCCCACAATGAGGAGTTGAAAGCTAGTAGGATGGAAGACGCCAGGAGGTTGAGAGGCGGGGAGTGCCATGATCCCCAGGATGTTTTAGAATAGGCTTCATTCTGCCTTGAGGAGAGTGGGCTGGTGGGAGGCAGACAGAAAGTGGCTTCTGTAGTGATGCGGATGAGAGGCACTGATGACTGGGCCAGGGATGGCCATGGAACCGAGAGAGGAAATCAGAAGTGGTGTCAGAGAAAGAAAGTGAAGGTGAAGTCGCTCAGTCGTGTCCGACTCTTTGTGACCCTGTGGACTGTAGCCCACCAAGCTCCTCCATCCATGGGATTCTCCAAGCAAGAATACTGGAGTGGGTTGCCATTTCCTTCTCCAGGGAATCTTCCTGACCCAGGGATCGAACCCGGGTCTCCCGCATTGCAGGCAGACGCTTTAACCTCTGAGCCACCAGGGAAGCCCAGGGTGTGAGAGAGAGAGGGGTAAACAGGGCACTCACCTTGGGGTCTGAGAGTGCTGCTCTGTCACCATGACCCGGAGCCCTGGCTGCCTAGCATGGAGTGGTGAGACTTGAGAGAGAAATAAGATGGCCAGGTTCCTAGATAAAGAACTGGAGAGAGGATGTGAGGAGAACTCTGACAACTACAGCCCCTAGACAGCAACTCAGGTGTGAGGACCAAGGTCAGGCACAAAATACTGCTGGAGAGGGGTCATCAGATGGGGTCAACCAGCTGGGGGCAACCTGTGGGTGCTCCTTCAGAGAGCAAGGCATTGGATCTCTTGCTCATGAAGAGTAATAACTCAGTTTTGCATTACAGAAAGGACCGAAGAAGTGATGTATAAAGCACAGATGATATACCAATATCACCTCCACACCCACACCCGTGACAGACATCACTAATCAATGGTGCCAGCCTTCCACTGAACTGGGACTCAGCTTCACTGTCTTTTTCCACACAGACCTCCAAGCAGTACTTCCAACCAACTTGTGAAACACAGGCTTAACCTCCTCATAATTCCCAGTGCAGAGGAATGAGCACCAAGCCTGGAGTCAGGACACCTGGGCCTTAGTTTTGCTTTTGTCTTTGTCTTGCCTGGAAAATTCCATGACCAGAGGAGCCTGGTGGGCTACAGTCCATGGGGTTGCAAAGAGTCGGACAAGACTGAGCAACTGAGCATGCATGCACGTAGACAATGCATTTAGCCTCTTAAAGTCTCACTTTTACACCTGTTGAAGTGAATTCTTATTCCTATGTCACATATTTGCTAGGAGGACTAAGTGAAGTAATGTATGAAAGGACTTAGCCTAGTGTCTGGTACAGGTACGCATCAACCAATGTTTTTTAACGAATTGTTTGCTTTCGAATGCCGATAGTGCCCTTTCTTTCTTTTTGGGGGTGGTGGGCCTTCATCACCGCTCGGGCTTTCTCCCTGCAGTCAGCGGGGTTTACTCTCTATTTGTGGTGCACGGGTTTCTCATTGTGGTGACTTCTCTTGTGGCAGAACAAGGGCTGTAGGGGAAGTGGGCTTCAGTAGCTGTGGCACGTGGGCTGAGTTGCCTGGAAGCACGTGGAGTCTTGCCGGACCAGGGATCAAACTTGTGTCCCCTGCATTGGCAGGCAGATTATTAACCACTTGACCCCCAGGGAGATGTGGCATCAATAAACATTTTTTTAAAAATAGTCCCCTTAGCCTTCCTCATGCTTCTACTCCCCAGTGTGCATGCACATGCACACACCCATACTCACCCCCCACCACACACACACACTTACATACACATGCACACACTCACACATAAGGCATAAGAGGATAGAAAAATTTATCCCAACAGCTGACACTGGGATTGATCTTAGGGAGGGAACTCTCTTTTGTTCAGGAAATTACCTTGATAAGTCTCTAAGGATATGGATTAGCAGAAGTCAAGGAAACAAAAAGGTAGCTGAATGGTTCTGCATTAAAAGTGAGATGAAAATCAGGGGCAGCAGGAAGTGGAATAGCCCAGTGGTGTGGGCACTGTGCAGCATCTTGGTGGGGCGGGCAGTGCACTTTTAAAGAATAAGTGTGTCTAATATTCAACGCAAAGCTGTTTTCACTTCTGAGATATAAAACCCTCTCAGTCTTAAAGAGTTCATACCTCATGATTCCATTTATATAAACCTCTAGGAAATGTAAACCAATCCATAGCGACAGGAAGCAGATCAGTGGTTGGCCAAGGTGGGAGGGGGAGGAGGAGACTTTGGGGGAGGGGGTGAGCTTGTTCAGTATCTTCACTGAGATGATGTTTCAAAACTTATCAAATTGAACACTTTAAATAAGTACAGTTTAAAAAGTCATTTATATCAGTTTTATCCAAACTTGTTGATATCTCATGCTTCTAGATGCACCGATTTTCTCCATCTTTCAACAGGTAACGACTCCCTCCCCCAAACATTTTTTCTGTCTTCCCACAACTCAGTCAAGTCTGACACAGCTGTGAACGCATGGTGTGAGTGGTTTAGGGGTAGAATTCAAAGGAGGGAATTGAATCCCACGTCTAAATTGAAACTGCCAAACTGGGATGGCTTATGTGGATCAGGAGACTATCCATAAATGAGTGAATTCAGCAGAAGCATGAGCTCAAAACCAAGGTGCTCATGAGAGTCCTCCCTCTGGAAATTCTTATAAGTCCTAGGATAGAGCACGGGATTTCCATCGGATGTATGACGGGAGCTCAGACCAGTGTCATAAACCTTAAGGTGCAGGGAGAGCTCAGTCGGCACTTGGGTTCTTTGCACAGACACAGAAGCCCAGATGGGCACCCAAGGGCACCTGCTCTGGCCACACTTCCTCACATCGTGCGTCAAAGCCAGTCTCTCCCTCTGGAGAGAAGAGGAGGTGGCTCCTGGCAGAACTGGATTTCCTCTGTAAAGAAACATCCGACATGGGAATGATCAGAGCAAACAAGGGAGGTTGGCCGCTCAGCAAACCTGGAGTGCTGAGCCTCCTCTGCTGCCTTCGATCCTCTAGCTGGTCCATCCTGATCAGCCTCATAACACACACTGTAGCAACATCCCCCTGAGCCAGCATGCTGGCCATTGCAACCAAAGTCAGTCGGCTTGCGGGGACGTAGCCCTTTAGGTCCCTCCGCTCTGCAAGGTTCTCTGCTCCAGAGAGACGAGATCTTCTCCAGCCCTCTCCTCCTCCCTCCACCCACACCCATCCCATCCTGGAACATCACAGCAGAAACCGAATCAACCACTCCTTCTGAGGGGATCGTCAAAGTGTGGTGTCTCTGGAGAGGACCCGGCTCCATGGAGCAAGTCTTTAATTTCAAGCTGATAAGACAGGGAGCCTGTGCCCTGTGCTTTCCGATAGCCAAGATGGATGGATGGCAAGGGAGTCCAGCTGGCGAGTAAGAGTGGGCAGAGGGCAGAAGGAGCCGGATGGGGAGGGGCAGAGAGCTTCTCAGGTGGGCAAAGGGAGCCGTCTACTCTGCAGGTCTTCTAGCTCTCTGCAAACCTGAGCTGCTGGCATCACCCCTCGTTGCACGGAGGGAGATCTACAGCCTCAGATACAGCTCCTGCCCATCCCCCCACCAGACATGGGACAGGAAGAAACCCTGAAAGACAACCCAGGGTCACAGAATACCCCGAGGGCAGAGACTGGACCCTAAATACGGATCCTTGGACTCCTGAACCCAGATGACCAGAGCTGCCCCCTGGGAAAAGGGCCTCACTGAGACATCAAAAAACAGACTNGGGAGGGGACATTCAGGCTGGAGCTGAAGGATGAGGGACAGGTAACCAGAGGGGGCGGGGGAGGCGGGATGACAAGAGGGAACCTGGCCCCCTGGATTGAAAGATGCGACAGCCTGTGAAGGGCATGCATGTCCATCCAGGAAACATGGAAAGCCTCCACGTGTGTCACATGCTTTGGGGTGCTGGAGACGTGTGGTGTCCAAGGCAGCTGCAGCCCTGCTCTTCAGTCTACATGGGAGGTAGGCATTGCATCTTTGATGTGATTTTTTATTGAAATATAATTAATTTACAGTGTTGTGTTAGTTTTGGGTGTACAGCAAAGTGATTCCGTTACACACATGCGCACATACACACACATCCTTTTTCAGACTCTTTTCCATGATAGGTTCTTACAAGATGTTAAATATAGTTCCCTATGCTATACAGTAGGTCCTTATTAGTTATCTATTTTAAATATAGTAGTATGTGTCTGTTAATCTCAAACTCCTAATCTATCCCTCCCCATCCCCTTTCTCTTAGGTAAGCATGTTTGATTTCTATGTCTGTGAGTCTATTTGTTTTATGACTAAGTCCATTTGAATCGTTTATTTTAGATTCCACATTTAAGTGAGATTGTCTGATGTTTTTCTTCCCCTGTCCAGCTTGCTTCACGTAGTATGATCTCCTCTAGGTCCACTCATGTTGCTGCAAGTGGCATTATTTCATTCTTTTTGTGGCTGAGTAATATTCCATTGTATATATGTACCACATCTACTTTATCCATTCATCTCTTGATGGAAATTTAAGTTGCTTGAATGTCTTGGCTATTATAAATAGTGCAGCTATGAGCATTGGGGTGCATGCATCTTTTTGAATTAGAGTTTTTGTCTTTTCTGGATATATGCCCAGGAATGGAATTGCTGGATCATAGGTAACCCTATTTTCAGTTTTTTAAGGAACTTCCATACTATTCTCCATAGCATCAAAGCAGACATCCTTAAACTTCAAAATCATTTCTTCATGACAATTATTGTCCTCCCACCTCCCCACCCCTCTCTGATTACCTGTCTCTCATCCTTCAGCTCCTAGCCTGAATGTGCCCTCCTCTCCCTTCCTGCATCTGGATTAGGTCAGCTCTGGGTTACAAGCTCCACAGCACTATATAATTTTCTGGTCTTGCACTTAGTAGAGTAAACCCTCCCAAGGAAAATGTCAGAGTCGAGGGCAAGTTTCTTCACATACAAAATGGAACAGAACCTTCCTGGGACACACTTCAGAATTGCAATTAACTCCATCAAGTCAGTCTTGATGGCTGGTTGGCGGAGACTGGGGAGTCAGAGAGAAGTGGAGGATTCCTGCCTCCATCGCCTGGTGGATGACGATGTGAGATTGTTAACCAAGACAGGGACGTAAGACCAGAACAGTTTTGAGCATGTTCCATGAGGATAATTTGGGGAGTATTCAGCTCATCCCGGATCTGTGTTCTCCAGGGACATAATGAAGAGGAGTCTAGGGAAGTCTAAGAAGAGGTACTAATTAAGCTTGTCTTGAAAAGCAAGTAGAATGGGCGTGTGAGGGAGGCACTTAGAGAAGAATTCCAGGAAAGGGCCAAGGCTTGGAGGCTTATTTGGGGACTTGGAGCCCCTGGTGGCTCAGACAGTAAAGAGTCTGCCTGCAGTGCGGGAGACCTGGGTTTGATCCCTGTGTTGGGAAGATCCTCTGGAAAAGACAATGGCAACCCTCTCCAGTATTCTTGCCTGGAGAATTCCATGGACATGGGATCGCAGAGTCAGACATGACTGAGTGACTTCACTTTCACTTTGTGTGGCTGGACCAGGACCATGCACACACATCACAGAAGGATGGAAGCCAGGCAGAGGGCAAGGCACTGAGGAGTTTGGACTTTGTCCCAAACAGGAGTCATTGAAAAGTGTTGAGGAAGAAAATGACATGGTCAGATTTACGCTCTGGGGGGAAAAAATCGTTGCATCTGCAGTTGAGGGTGGCTTGGGGACAGCAAGAGGCAAGGGGAAAAGACAGCTGGGGAATTGGCAGGGCCATCTAGGAGCTCAAAAGCACAGGATGAGGGGACTCTTTGGGTGTAGAAAGGTGAGCAACAGAGAGAGGAAGTGAAGGTGAATTCCAGGTTGATTTCCTGCTCAGCCCATTGAATGTTGAACTTGAAAATTTCATGAAATAGAAAATTAGAGATACCAAGGGAACATTTCATGCAAAGATGGGCACAATAAAGGAGAGAAATATATGGACCTAACAGAAGCAGAACATATTAAGAAGAGGTGGCAAGAATACATAGAAGAACTATACAAAAAAGATCTTAATGATTCAGATAACCATGATGGTGTGATCACTCACCTAGAGCCAGACATCCTGGAATGCGAAGTCAAGTAGGACTTAGGAAGCATTACTACAAACAAAGCTAGTGGAGGTGATGGAATTCCAGTTGAGCTAGTTCAAATCCTAAAAGATGATGCTGTGAAAGTGCTGCACTCAATATGCCAGCAACTTTGGAAAACTCAGCAGTGGCCACAGGACTGGAAAAGGTCCGTTTTCATTCCAATCCCAAAGAAAGGCAATGCCAAAGAATGCTCAAACTACTGCACAATCGCACTCATCTCACTCACTAACAAAGTAATGCTCAAAATTCTCCAAGCCAGGCTTCAACAGTATGTGAACAGTGAACTTCCAGATGTGCAAGCTGGATTTAGAAATGGCAGAGGAACCAGAGATCAAATTGCCAACATCCAGTGGATCATCAAAAAAGCAAGAGAATTCCAGAAAAACCTCTACTTCTGCTTTATTGACTATGCCAAAACCTTTGACTGTGTGGATCACCACTAACTGTGGAAAATTCTTCAAGAGATGGGAATGCCAGACCACCTGACCTGGCTCCTGAGGAATTTGTATCCAGGTCAAGAAGCAACAGTTAGAACCAGAAATGGGACAACGGACTGGTTCCACACTGAGAAAGGAGTATGTCAAGGCTGTAAATTGTCACCTTGCTTGCTTAACTTACATGCAGAGTACGTCATGTGAAATGCCAGACTGGATGAAGCACAAGCTGGAATCAAAATTGCTGGGAGAAATATCAATAACCTCAGATATGTAGATGACACCACCCTTATGGCAGAAACTGAAGA
>SJYV01050981.1:455166-509623 GCA_006410875.1 Neotragus pygmaeus
GAGTCCCTTGGGCTGCAAGGAGATCCAGCCAGTCCATCCTAAAGGAAATCAGTCCTGAATATTCTTTGGAAGGACTGATGTTGAAGCTAAAACTCCAATACTTTGGCCACCTGATGAGAAGAACTGACTCATTGGAAAAGACCCTGATGCTGGGATAGATTGAAGGCAGGAGGAGAAGGGGACGACAGAGGATGAGATGGTTGGAAGGTATCACCAACTCGATGGACATGAGTTTGAGAAAGTTCCGGGAGTTGGTGATGGACAGGGAAGCCTGGTGTGCTGCAGTCCATTGGGTTGCAAAGAGTCAGACATGACTGAGCAACTGAACTGAACTGAAACATGTACAGAGGTGGTCAGATAAAGGAATCGAGACCAGCAGCACCACAGGGCTGGGGTTGTAGGGTGGAGGCAGATCCAGGTTTGAAGGTGAAGATGGAGGCTGAGATCCTCCTGCCACTTCCATGAAAACAACCTGCTTCCCCCTCTACCTCTTGGGCTCCATGTGACCATCTGTCCTGTTGCTTAGAGCAAACCCCAGAGGAAATCCTAACCCTTTTTCTCTCTCACCTTCGCTTTCTCCCCACATCAGTTCCACCTGTGGGCCCTCTCCCTCTCCAAGGCAGGCGAGCACAAGTGTCCTCTTCCCTCTGCCTGCTCACAGCCCCTGTCGTCTTTCTCCCAGGACCGCACGACAGCCCCTACCTAAGGCCTCCTTCCCATTCTCACCCTCTTCCTGTCTCTCCAAGCCCATCCCCTCCAGCAGTGATCAGACCAGGTCACTGCCAAGCATAACACCCTCCAGGGGCTCCTCTTCACCTTCAGAACTAAATGCTGACTCCTTGCTTGGCTCTCAGCTCTGCCTGAGCTTGTCCCTGGGCCATCCCGCTTCTGTCTCCCTTGCACTACTCCCCTCTGCAGTTCTCTCTGCCCCTTGGGCTGCTGACCTTGTTCCCCACTGAAAACCCTGGGGTTTGCAGAATGTACTGCCTCCTGGCCCTTCTTGTCGTGTGGGTCCCTACAAGAGCATCACTCTGTGGAGACCTCCCTGAGGGCAGCCACCCACCACTATCCCTTGTTTTCCTTGCTTATCAATTTGCTTATTACATGCCTCCCACATGCTAGCTGAAAGCTGACCCAGAGTTGGGTCGGTTCACCATCACACCCTGGGGCTTCACAAGTGCTTGCTCTAGCTGGTGACCTGCAGATGCCTGCTGGATAGATGCATAAATAAACAATGGAACAGATGGGCATAAAGGTGACATCTGATGCTAGGAGAAGATAAACCCCACAGACAGAGAAAGTACAGTCAGGGAGAGACAATCTAGCTGAAGAAGAAGGAAAAGAACCAAGAGATACTGTTATGAAATAAATCAAGGAAAAAGAGAATTGTTCAATGGAAAGACTGGTCTCATTTCCAAAAATCGCTAGAGGGCCATTGTAAGGGCCCACAGACTTCCATTGGCTTTAATGAGAGGAGATTACTTAGGATCCAGGGGAACCGTGGAGGGCTGGCAGGTGGCTGCCAGGGGCTGGTGTCATTGGCTGGAATGGAGGGGTGGGTGGGGCATATCTGGCTGGAACAGGTGGGTGTGGGTATCCAGGCAAAGGACTTCTCTTAAAGACTGGCTTCTGGCCTGAGCAGAAAGAATAGAGGAGAAAGATAAGCATCTGAGATTCCACAGCAAGAAACGGACTGGGCTTCTCAGAGGCTTACAGAAATATACAGTGCCCCAGACAGAGTCAAAGTGATGTGCATTCCACACGCACTTAAAAGCAAGGGCTGCACAGGGAAGAGCTAAGAAGGGGTTTTAGATGGCATGGCTGGCCTCTCCTCCAGGTCCTAAGCAGTTTATTCTGGCCCCAACAATGAACTTCCAGCCCATATAGCCAAGCCAGAGGCTGGCAGTGATTGGACATCCACCCCATGAGGTGATGGAGGGACTAATCAACTGTTGCTTCTTGAACATGCCCTTTTGAGGTCTCACCCTAGCCTCCAAGAGGATCATCAGCTCCCCCAGCCACCCACTTCTATGCCCCCCACAGGAGCACTGGTCAGTACAGCTCCCTCGAGCTCATCACATTTTCAGTGATACAATATTCAGCACCAACTTAGATCTGACACCCAGGCAGCTGTCTAGTTTTACTTCCACTGCAAACCAGAGCCTGGCTCTGAGCAAGCTTCTCTGTTGGCCTCAGCATCCAGTGGATGTAAAGGAGCTTCCATCCTGCTGTGGTGAGTGGGAAGCTGGTGTAGGGAGTGGAGAGCAAAGCTGTGCATTTCTCATGTCTCGTGTGGTAATTAAGGGTCAGCTTTGTACCCAGTCCCACTCCCCACCACACACTTGCTTCACTCAGACTTACAGTGGCAGGAGATATGGTGGATTAAGAGTCAAAAGAGGCAGGTTTCAATCTTCATTCTGTCCCCAACTAGCTCTGGGATGTTAGATATGCCACTTACTCCCTGTGGATCAATTAAAAAAAAAAAAAGGAGGGTGTGTGGGGCAGGGGGCTAGAACCACATCTCAGTCGCCTCCATCTTTCTCAGAGACTCCGAGTATCTGAGTCTGATTAATCACTGTGTCCCTCAAGTTCAACAGTCAACTCTCAAAGAATGTATGATCGCCGAGTGAAAGCCTGGCTCCCTTGGGGATGCTCGCACAGTATGGTCACTTGAGTTGAGAGATGGAAACGGACTGAAAGAGGGGCGAAGNAGAGACTCCGAGTATCTGAGTCTGATTAATCACTGTGTCCCTCAAGTTCAACAGTCAACTCTCAAAGAATGTATGATCGCCGAGTGAAAGCCTGGCTCCCTTGGGGATGCTCACACAGTATGGTCACTTGAGTTGAGAGATGGAAACGGACTGAAAGAGGGGCGAAGGACACTTATGAAATAGTCTCAAATCCAAAGACAGCAAGAGGTTTAGCAAGGGCATTGCACACCTTCTGAGAAAGGAACAAGAGGAAAGAGAAGGAAAAAGCAAGTCTTTTCCAAGGAGAATGTGTGGTCCAGGGGAAGAGAGAGAACTTCCCTGCAGCCCTCCCCGACAGGAAACAAGGAAACATGTCAGCTATGGGATTGAAGGGCTGAGGGAGGTGGTGTGGAAGGTGCAGCCATCTTCCGCGCCAGGCACAACTAACCCCAAACAACCCCAATAAGACATCCCTGTTTAAAAGGTTTTGAGGAAATTGGGGATTATGAGTTGGCCCAGAGGTAGCAGAGGCTTGTCCAAGTTGGGGACAGGGAAGGATATGAAGTAGCTAAAAACACATCACAGAGTGGATGATGGTGGTCCCGCTCCCACTGAGGGTGGTTTGCCTCCAGAATCTTTTCTTAAGGAAAATGCTGCCTTCCCCTAAAACTAGAGGGGGCAAAGCCTGGAGCATGAACCATGGGGACAAGCACCAGGGATAGAAATGCATTTAAACGTCTGGGGTGACCAGGATGAGGTGTGTGATGGGGTGTGTGTGTGTGATGAACTGTGTAGGTCTGTGATCTCCCAACAGGCAGTCTTCCTTTGAGTGCCTCCTCCAATGACCTGATGAGGAGTCTTCTGCTCCTGACTCCTGGTTCATCAGCTTCTTCTCATGAACTTGCCCTGCTCACCCTGAGCCCCATTGAGAGCTCACACTTCAAACAAAAAACTAAACATAACCAGAGCCTCCACCATCACCCCACCCCCAGGCAGGACCCTTGGAACCAGTCGGTTCCCCCTTTTAAACATGGCCTGGGCTGAGCACCAGAAGATTGATGTTTCCTTTTCTTCTCCTGCTCTACATGGCTCCCCAGGCCTCCAGAAAATAAGATTCAGAGGCTGGAGGGCAGCATCCTCTGTGTCAGGAAGCCCAACACCAGTACTTAGAAGAGACCATGATAGATGGTCAGTTCTCCCCTCATCAGAGCGAAAGGTGGTCTGATTGGGAGTAATTCCCATCTTGGGAGGGGAGAGCTCCAAGCAGGGAGCCACAAAATCTGAGAGACACCCTTCTTTAGGTTCTGCCGAGCTGGGAAGGGTGCTCCGTGGGCCTGGCCCCCTCCCCTCTCCGCCTATAGCATCTCCTCTTCCCAAACTCGCCTTGTGCTCCATGCTCAGAACAGGCAGCTGATGAGGCTGGTTCCCTACACTGACAGCAGCCAGGGTCCTCAGTGACTTCCCACTGTGGTCCACACACCCCAGGATGGGTCCCAGAGTCTAGAGTCAGGACAGTGTGCAAGCGCCCTCCCCAGGCCTCCACATGCTGTGAGGAATCAGCCCACCACCCTCGGGCGGGGGGTGGAGGGGGGAACAAACCTGAAGAGGCTGCCAGGTTCAGCAAATAAAAGTACAGAACTCCGAGATTTTCCTGGTGGTCCCTTGGTTAGGAAGCCAGCTGCCAACGCAGAGACACGGGTTAGATCCCTGGTCCGGGAAGATCCCATGCGGTGGAGCAACTGAAGCGCCTGTGCCACAGCTACTGAGCCTGTGCTCTGGAGCCCNCTCTGATGCCCTCTTGCAACACCTACCATCTTACTTGGGTTTCTCTTACCTTGGGTTGGGGTATCTCTTTACGGCTGCTCCAGCAAAGCACAGCCGCTGCTCCTTACCTTAATTAACTTTAAAAAATGCAGAATGCCCAGCTCAACTCGAATTTCAGATGAACAATGAATAATTATTTCATATAAGTATGTCCCGAATATTACTGGGACAGGCTTGTACTAAACAATTATCTGTTACTTATGTGAAATTCACATTCAACCAGGCATCCTACATTTTTCCTGACAGCCCTCTCTGTGGACCTTCTGTGAAACGCAGGCACCCTGAAAAGGAGGCTGATTCAAGGGAAGGTCACTCCTCAGCAGCCACTGCAGGCTCTAAGAGGTCTGTTAAGGGAGTTCCTAAGCCCCCCAGGAGACCCTGGGCACAACCTCAGTTCCCACACATTCTACACAAAGCATGCCCCAGCAGCTGGCCCGGTGGTCACCAGCAGAGCTGCTTGCTGGCGGGCTGAGCCAGGTCTCTGCCATCCTCCAACCCCACCCCCTACCCTGCCGCTCTGAGGTCAGCATCCTCGTAAATGTTCCTCTGCCATTTAACTTGCTGTCACTCAGACCAGGTCCAGATGCTTTTGGAGAGAGGGGATGTCCTATCCCGTGACTTTGATTCCAGTCTAAACCGTTCCCTTCAAACTGGGAGCAAGGAGAAGGCTGGAGATCTGCCCTTCTCCTTGTCCCACAGATTGCAATCTATCCCCACCCCAGGGCCCCCAGGCATGGAAAGAGAGGCCCTCCTTCCATCCACCTGGCTGCAGAGTCTATTACCTGCTGCCCTCTGCTCCTGCCTGGGCTAATTGAGGCTGGCACACAGGAGGGGCCGCTAATGGGCTCCCTCTGCACAGACTCTCAGCTGGCAGATGGAGGCATGCAATTGCCTCCTTTCCCGACCATTAGGCGGAGCAGCCAACTTCACGCACCAGCCCTTGGCTGGACAGCACAGCATATGGACTGGCAGGGACACAGGGCCGGAAGCCACTCTGCCTCAGCCTTCCTCAGACAGCAAAGGCACTTGAGGTGCTGGGGGCTGTGGCTGGGGCCGAGGGCAAACGCCCCAGGAGAGCCAGTTGTCAGGCTGCTAGCCAGAGGCTCAAATCCAGGCTCTCTGCACCTCCACCTTTTTCTAGCAAAAGGCACACGGAGCAGCCCCCCGGGCTTCCGGNGGCTGTGGCTGGGGCCGAGGGCAAACGCCCCAGGAGAGCCAGTTGTCAGGCTGCTAGCCAGAGGCTCAAATCCAGGCTCTCTGCACCTCCACCTTTTTCTAGCAAAAGGCACACGGAGCAGCCCCCCGGGCTTCCGGGGTTCGTTCCATTGCTCCTGACCCTGGCCAGGGGGTGGGGTGAATCGGCTAGGGCAGCCCACTCTTCAGACTCTGAGGAATCCTCACGTGGGGTGAAGAAGCAATGGTCACCTACCTCTTAGAATGATGCCCACCCTTTGCACCCCACTAAGTCCTACACATCTTCCAGAATTCTACTTAAACATCACTTCCTCTGGGCAGCCTTCCCTGATGTTTCAAACTAGGTCAGACCTACCAATACTCCTCCCCATAGTACCCTGAGGTTCTTTTTCATATCACTCATTGAAGTAATTATTCTGGGAAGGATTAGAATTCACACCCAACAGCTCAGTAGGTAAGACAAGTAACAATTTTCCACAACTGGCTGCCTCCTTCCGAGGTTCTCCCTTCTTGCTGATGGTTGGGGCCATGGGGTTGGTTGTGGCAGGAGGCCAATTTGCCAATAGATAGTTGTTCAGTCACCTAGCCATGTCCAACTCTTTGTGATCCCATGGACTGCAGCACACCAAGCCTCCCTGTCCCTCACCATCTCCTGAAGCTTGCCAATGTTCATGTCCATTGCATCGGTGATGCCATTCAGTCATCCTCTTAATGCCTTCTTCTCCTTCTGCCCTCAATCTTTCCCAGCATCAGGGACTTTTCCAATTAATCATCTGTTCACATCAGATGATCAAAATACTGGAGCTTCAGCTTCAGCATCAGTCCTTACAATAAATATTCAGTGTTGATTTTCCTTAAGATTGACTGGTTTGATCTCCTTGCTGTCCGAGGGATTTTCAGGAGTCTTCTCCAGCACCACAGTTCAGAGGCATCAATTCAGTGGATAGTAACTCAGTTTAAAACATTCTCTTTTAGAGAGTCGATCAAGAATCGAAGTCCCCCGAAGGCTTCCTTAGTGGCTTGGTGGTAAAGAATCTGTCTGCCAATGCAGAAGACACAGGTTTGATCCCTGATCTGGGAAGATCCCATATGCCAGGAGTGACTAAACCTGTGCGCCACAACTACTGAGCTTGTGCTCTGGAGCCCGGGAGCTACAACTAGAGAAAAGTCTGCACAGCAACAAAGACCCAGTATGGCCAACAATAAATAAACAAAAACATTTTTAAATGAATCAGAGTCCCTTAGGTTGTCATTTCTTTTGCCTCAAGGAACCTCCTTGTCCCATTCTCCTTCCCTGGATGGTATGTGAGGGTGGGGGTCGGGGAGAAGCACACGAGAACGCCCTCTGAGTTACTGTCCGCCGCGTGAGCCAGGCCACTTTTTCCTGGTTCCAATCGGTTGTGCTTTGGCCCCACCTGACCCGTTCTGGCATCCCATCAAACCCCCAGGTGAAGTCCAATCAGGTGGCAGCCTCATCCCGACCTCAGGACTCTCCTCCACCAGTTCTTTCAGTGTTCCTGCCAGCCCCCCTCAGGGACACGCAGGAACCCCTCTCCTTGTTGCACACGGGGCACAGCAGCCAGGAGCACTAACTCAAACCCACCCCCGACACCTCTGTCGACCGAAGCTGCGCTTGTCACCCATGTAACACCGCTGGGAGCCCCTCCTGTCCTCCGGCTACACGTGGAAAGCCGGATGTAAGCGCCAGGATTCTCAGGATCCCCACACCTCCCTGGGAGCCGCTCTCTCTCACCCGCCCTGCCCTGAACTTGACACCAGGGAGGGTGATGGGGAAAAGCAGGGATGTTCAGAGTGCACACCCTCCCTTCCTGTGACCAGAGAGCTCCCTCTTTCCTCTGCTTCTGGTGGAGTGGGAAGGGCCCTTTCCTGTATCTCTTCGCCACATCTTCTGTTGAACTCTATGCTCAGACCTCCAAGCTTTCCCCTTACAATGTAAAGCATTGCTTTGTAAATGAATAAAATGTATTTATCTCTACAAATGAGGCTGTCAAGACCACAGTTGCACTAAGGTCTTTAAAAAGCCAAGCAGCGACCTCTTGTTCCAGAGTCATTCACTTTCTCCTATGCTTTCTTGACTATAAGAGAAAGGTGAGGGGTGACAGCTTTCAGACCCAGATTTTTAATAACCTTAGGAGCACACTGCAAATGTGAACCCCATCACTCACATGCATCTTGGTGGAGAAGAGGTGGAAACTCCACAGCCACTGATCCCTCAAGGCCCTCCCAACTCCGACAGGCAGTCGAGGGTCCATGACCTAGCGAGAGAGTAAGATCAATACACACATAACTGCAGCCTAAGGCGGGACCTGGAAAATGCCACGAGTAAGGGGCAAGGGCCCTAGGAAGATCAATCCAGCAGGACGTCTCATCAATTAGAGTGCTGGATCTCAACTTCTTTTTTTTTCACCCATGACCCCAATAATGGTTTCTCTCACTGTCTACTATATTCCACTAGTTCAGAACAGTTTGTTAACTTCACTCTCAGTAGTTTTATGCACAAAAACAATAGATGTGCTGGTTATGGTTTTTCAGACTACATGCAGATTTCAAACTTCATGCAGATTTTGATGAAGTTCCAGCAGAAGGAGGATTTTCAAAGTTGACATAAGTCTGAGGAGGCTTGATGGATGGTTAAGTTTAGAGTTCTAGGCAAAAAGAGAGGTGTGGGTGTCCTCATAGAATGGCCAGGGGCTGAGCCTGGCAGGCAGGTGGGAGGTGAGCCTGGGACACCAGCCTGGGTGGTGCGTGCTTAGAGTGAAAGCTGCCCTGAAGGCTGGCTTGGGGTTGACTTTAGGGGGGCAGATGTGCTCGCCCAGGTGTGTGGGAGTGGTCTGACCTTCCAGGATGTAGTCTCTGTTTTTTAACCCCTTCCTCTTTCCTCATCCTTCCAGTCACATCCCTGCCCCCAAAGACTGAGCTAAGTTTGGGGAAAGAACTCTATCCAAAGCCCTGCCCAGCCTGGGCCCATGGGAACATCCTGCCAGAGCTTTCATGAGGCCTGTAGCTGGGAGAACAGGAGAGATTAATTCAAAGAGATTTCATTAATCAGTACGTTTTCAGCTATATATAACAGACAATTCAACTCAAAATCACTTAAACAATAAGGAATCTACTGGCTTGTGTAGTTCGGATGTCCAGAGGAAATGCTGGCTTCAGGATGAATTTGATCCCAAGGTTTGTGACGTTCCCCATAAGACTCAGCTCCAATTCTTTGTGATTCTCTCCACTCTGCCCTCCTAATATAGCAGTTTCAGTCCCAAACTGAACTCCCTCATGGTAATGAAATTATTGCCAGCAGCTCTGGGGCACCATATTTCCTCTTCCATAACCAGGAGGAGAGAAAAAGCTTTTCTTCCCCCACATTTTAACAAAATTCCCAACTTTCTCTGATTGGAAATCTTCAGTGACAACCAATTACCGCAGCCAGGGGAATCCTATGCATTGATTGGTTTGGTTCTGTTCCTCAACCAATCAATCACTGCGGTTAGGGTACTAGGAACACCGTGATTGGCTCAGGCCAGTGATAGGCCAGACCAAGAGTTCAGTCTCACTCAGTAACAAGCTGCTGCAGTGAAAGAGAGCTGCCCAGGTGACTCCGTGGTAAAGAATCCGCCTGCCAATGCAGGAGACGCAGGAGACCTGGGTTCGATCCCTGGGTCAGAAAGTTCCCTTGGAGGAGGAAATGGCAACCCACTTCAGTATTCTTACCTGGAAAATCCCATGGACAGAAGAGCCTGGTGGGCTACAGTCCATGGAGTCACAAAAGAGTCAGACACAACGCGACACGACTGGGCACAACACAACCACAGCGTACGAGGGGGATAAATGGACGCCAGGGAAGCAGACAGTGCTGTCCAGCACACATGCCTATTTTACTTTATTCACGAAAGTTAGAGTGAGAGCAAGAAGAGATTAGAACTGGAAACTCCAGAGTAATTTGCGAGTCATCCATCGACTTAATTCACCCTTATTCCCAAGGTCACACAAAACTGTAAGCTGGACAAAATGTGTTCTTTCATCTTTCTTTCCTTTTCCTCTCCGCGCTTCTGCGTTTTCTCGCCCTCTTCCTTGTCTAACGTCTCTACTCTTTTCCATCTCTGTATCCACAGTACTGCCTCTCCCCACCTCCTGGCTCTTCTCTCTCAAGCCCATTCCTCCCTGCCTGCCCACATCTCCAGCCACCCTCTCCTGATGCCTCTGAGTTCAATTCCATCTTATCCAAATTGCTTGATTGGTTCTGCAGAAAAACAAGGCTAGCCAGAGCCATTATGAATGCATACAGTGTGCATTAGACTCAAAAAATATTTAAGGAAAATACTCTGTCAAATGGAGACAATAAACCCCAAATCAAACATTCATTGAGAAGAGGAAGTCTGCCTTCAGCTAAGAGTGCCGGGAAACTGCTTCCCATTTGGAAGCAAGAACCTGAGGCTTGCTCACTGCCCTCCCCAACAGTGCACCTCACTCGGAGCACACATTGAACCCTACACACTCCAGCCTCTCTCTTCTCCAGCCTCACCCTACCCTGCCTGTACCTCCCCACACTCCTCCAGACCGCCACTCCTCATCCCAGCTGCTGAAGACGCCACTATTTTCCCTACCTGCCCCCCGTGCAGCTCTCCTGGGGGCTGATCAAGGAAGGGAATCATGATGAGCAGAGAGGGAAGAGGACTGGGAGAACAGAGGCATCTACACTATGATATTTTTAGACTCAAAAATTACATCTTTAATAATCACAATTTTTCTTGAAAGAAAATAGAAGTTTGGCATGTGGCATGTGTACACTCCCTCCTCCTTGTCCCTGCAGCAGAGGAGAAGGCAAGAGGAAGAGAAAGAGTGAGAGGAGAGCTGGGAGAAAACCCAGAGGGTGGTTAGCCCCACAGGACTGGAGTCAGTCTAAAGACTTTGTTCTGGTGGATTCCAGGAAAGAGGAGCCCAGGCTAAGGTCACACTGGGAATCTGGGGGTGTCTCCTGAGCCCCAGGCTGCTTAGAGACTGTTTGAAATGGGACAGCAGGACAGCAAGGAATCAGCTTCCTCCAATGACTCTTTTATCGCTGTCCTATTTTATTCAAGAGCTTTCACTCCCCCAGTGGCTTTTGGGTTGAAAAGCAGCTAGTACTTGACCTCCCAGGCCCTTCAGGAGGAAGATCCCTTCCTGCAGAAGGGGTTCTGCCTTATGGACCCTCCACCCACTGAGAATCCCCCAAACACACATCTCATGAACTTGATTCCCCCACACCACACCCTATGAGAGTTGCTCCATCACGTACAGACAGCACCATCCTGTGCTGGACAGCTCCCAAGGGAGGCAGGAGGCGTGAGGACAAGCCCCAGACCAAAGATCAAGAAAGCTGGGACAGAATCCACTATCTGCATGAATTTGGACAATTCCTTCACCTGTGTAAACCTCGGTTTCCCCAAATTACAATGAAGAGGTGGATAGGTGAAAACATTTTGGATCAGGGTCCATTGGGCCCCTGAATTTGCACAGGGGATGTGGTTTGCAGGTATATGTTTCTGGTAACGGGCTTCTCAAGGCAGTCTGTGACCTCCCCAAACTTGAGAGCCATAGCAGGGCCAGTGTCCACCCAGTGTGCCTCAAGTGTTCCTGGCTTTACCAAGCCTCCAGGTGGGATGGCTGTTTAAAGAGTCCTGACTTTGTCCTCTGCAGCGACCTTTACTGTGGCCTAGTGCCCACAGCCACCACATCTGGCCTCCACAGGGCCGCTGCTCCTCCTTCCTCTGCAACCCATGTCAATAATAACCCCCTGGCTTTTCCTTGTAGTAGAGTTTAAGCAGGCTCCTTTTATTACAATGCATCTTCCTGAGAAAGGAAGGAAAATAAATAAAACACAAATAATATTAAGTCAGTCAGAGTGTCTAAAACCCTACACATTTCATTTAGAGCACCAAAGAGCTTATTTACAGTCAAAATTGACTCCTGAAATAATATATATCTTCACAGATGAACCAAAACTCTCATAGGCACCAGTTTGGATGACCTCTCATCCAATGGCCTTTCTTCCCAACCAGGCTCTAAGCCCCAGCATCGTACACTTGCAGGTCCATCTTGCTTCTGGGCACCCACACACTAAACTCCCTAAACATCTTGCCTCCTTTGAGGACAAACATCTTTTTTTAAAACTAAGACTTATCCACATTTTCAGACCAAGTGCCAATCACAGTGTCTCAAGCTCAACTACTCTGTGTTGAATTGACGAATAAATAAATAAATAAATAAGCAAGTTCGTAAAGTAAATTAATCAAAAAACTTTGCTTCCATTACTTTTCCGGTTTCCACTCCTCCTAAGCTGGAGACCTCTGGCTCCATTCCCATCTAGGACAAATGATTTGTGAAGTACCGGTCTCTGACCCCTCTGAGTCAGTGAGTGACTGAGACTTCCTGTGTCCGGTACATATCAACCCATCTCTGGAGGCTTCTAGAATCTGTAGATTGATGTCTTTTCTCAGTAATGGAAAATTCAGATATTTCTTCTTCCCTGCTCTCTCTCTTCTTCTTCTGGGATTCCAGAGAACCATATATTAGACCTCATTTCCCCCTCTATTGTTTCACCCTCTTTTATATATTTTCCATCTTTTTCTCAGTGCTACGCTGTGAACAGTTTCCTCTAGCTCCAATTCCAATTCAGTAACCTTTGCTTTAGCCATTTCTAATCTGTTATTAAACCCATCCATGAAGTTCTTAGTTTCAGCTATTGCAATTTTAGTTCTGCTGCTGCTGCTGCTAAGTTGCTTCAATCGTGTCCGACTCTGTGCGACCCCATAGACTGCAGCCCACCAGGCTCCCCCGTCCCTGGGATTCTCTAGGCAAGAACACTGGAGTGGGTTGCCATTTCCTTCTCTGATGCATGAAAGTGAAAAGTGAAAGTGAAGTCGCTCAGTCGTGCCCAACTCTTAGCAACCCCATGTACTACAGTCTACCAAGCTCCTCCATCCATGGGATTTTCCAGGCAAGAGTACTGGAGTGGGGTGCCATTTCTAGAATTCCCTTTTTAAAATGGTACATATAAAAAGGTTATGTATTTATAGCTTCCAATTCCCTGAAATGTTCAAGTTGGATCTTTATTTCTTTGAACATAGTAAGCACAGTCCTCTATGACTAATAATCCCCCTGTCTGATGCACGTGGGCCTCTGTTTCTATTGTCTGTTGTTTCTACGGGGCTTTGTTCACAGCGTCTTGTTTCCTTGCGTGTTGGTCATCTTTGAATGTGTGTTGGACATTCACTTTGCCCCAACTACCATTCCTCCAGGCTTCTCAGAGAAATTTGAGGGTGAAGGACACTAATGCAAGCAGAGTTCCAACCCTGTTTCCTGCTGGGTTCCATCTCACACTAATTTTCAAAGTTCTTTTAGAAAACTACTCAGAAAGGTCTGAAAATGTGACCCATTCCTACAAATATCTGACACCCCCACATACACACCAGCCCAGAAATGTGCTGAACTGTACTGGGGCCAGGGAGTGAGAAAGCCATAAGGGAGTGGTCTCTTTCAGGAGATGTCGATCTTACTCTATCACAAACTCACCAAGCCCAGAGCCCAACTAAGGGTCCAGCACCATTTTCTGCGCATCCATAGCAGAGGAGATCTCAGCTGAGCATGCCTGGGGTGAGGCAAGCATGAGAAGAGACATCAGAGATCAGAGATCACAAACTCGCCATCTGACAGAGGCACATTCCTTTTGTTAATGTATTTTGGTCATCTATTTGCTTATCGTTTTAAAATACTGCTCAGGACAGATTTGGACCAAGTTTAAAAATCAAGAGATTTTAGCTTTTCTTGCCGGATCAGAGGTTCTGCTCACTAACGCCAGGAGATGACCACTGGCTGGAACCAAGGAGCAGCGGCCTCTAAGAAGCAAGTGCTCCTCAGGAGCTGAAGTCACCACCACTCCAACAACAAACATCTGCCCTTAAGGCCGGCCATGTCCCTCTTCATGTAATTACTGCTTGGCTTCCCTCATAGCTCAGTTGGTAAAGAATCTGTCTGTAATGCAGGAGACCCCGGTTTGATTCCTGGGTCAGGAAGATCTGCTCGAGTAAGGGATAAGCCACCCACTCCAGTATTCTTGGGCTTCCCTGTGGCTCAGCTGGTAAATAATCTGTCTGCAATGCAGGAGACCTGGGTTTGATCCCTGGGTTAGGAAGATCCCCTGGAGAAGGGAAAGGCTACCCACTCCAGTATTCTGGCCTGGAGAATCCCATGGACTATATACAGTTCAGTTCAGTTCAGTTGCTCAGTTGTGTCCGACTCTTTGCGACCCATGAGTCGCAGNTGGGGGGGGTACCCAGAGAGCCAAGTGCACCATACATTGCATGTGGGAGGAGCAGGGGTGCTTTGAGCCAGAGACACGCGCCCAGGCCTGTAAGGTGCTAGGCCCAAGGTGGGGGTCCCCACGCTGCCAGGCCTCCCCTCCCAGAGCACCACCCAGCCCGCGCCTCCCAGGACAGGAGCCGCTTCTCAGGAACCAGAAGTGTCAGCAGCGCCCCAGGGCCCCCTCCCTCCCCAGATCCGATTCTCTGAGGAAATTGGATGTTAATAGTGTTCACAGTTCTCTCTTTTCCCTCTCCTTCCCCTCCCCTCCTTCTTTCTGAGACTGTCCCTGGAGCTATTAATATCCAACTTGAACTAAACCACCTAAACTGTATTTCAACTTCCCCGTTTTATTCACCACAAGCCAGGCTGTTTCTCCATGGGCGGTGATGGGAACCGGGGTCCCGCTCCATCCAGGCCCCGTGCTCTGACGGCTGGTGATGCGGAACACAATGGCCATTACCAGGCCCGGGAGGAGTGCTTCCTTTTCTGCATGTTTTATGTGCTGGCGGCTTCTGCTCCCATCAGGGACATCGGCACACATTTCACAGGCCGGCCTAATGGAGCAGAAACGCGCTCTCCTAGCGAGGCCAGCGCCCGGCCATCGGGAGCACTGGGAGGGTCTCGGTCCCTCAGCCACTTGCCGTGGTCTGGGGCCCGGGAACACCTGATCCTCTTGTTCTTCCCGTTGTCAGGGCGAAGGAGGGAATCATGGGGGAGAGGATGTCAGGGCAAGGTCTCGAAGTGTGCCCAGAGGACCAGCCTGCCACTGGGAGACGGATTTGCCATCTCTCATGTCTCATCCGCCTTTTGAGGATCCTGGCAGGAATGGCGGGGTCCTGCCAGTTCACAGGCAGGGAAACCCATGCCCAGATGAACCTCAGTCCTTGCCTGTGGACATCAGTGCTGGTCAGGGGTGAGGCTGGGGTCTCCTGACTCACAAGCCCAGCTCCACCCCAGGCTCCCGTCCTCCACTCAGGCCAAGCTGCCTGTCCCTCACCTTGCCTCCCTCCCAGACCAGCAGGCACTGGGGTACGTGCCTCCCCACTGGCCTCCTGGCCCAGAACTCTAGCGCCTCACCTCCACACCAGGGAGCAGGTGGAGACAAGAGCTGACTTCAGACCCTCCAGATATCACAGGATCCCTCTCGCAGCCCAGNAGGCACTGGGGTACGTGCCTCCCCACTGGCCTCCTGGCCCAGAACTCTAGCGCCTCACCTCCACACCAGGGAGCAGGTGGAGACAAGAGCTGACTTCAGACCCTCCAGATATCACAGGATCCCTCTCGCAGCCCAGGCACACAGCCCCAGACACAGTCCTGGAGCCCACTTTGTCCCAGAGGCAGGCTGACATCACTCTCATGTGACGTTTGTCTGTGGCTGAACTGCCTGGAACAGAGGCCCAGGAAGGCGAGGCCCTCAGAGAGCCGTGGGTTTGGCTGACGGCCACGGAGCACTCGGCCAAGTCGACCAGCACAGCAGGTGCCTGGCCATTTAGTTACCGAAGTGGCTGCTCTTGGGGTGCTCCTGCTGGGTGCCATGCACTGTGCAGGGGGCCTACCTGAGGCATCTTGCAAGTGTGCACAGCAGCTTTACCAAGTCCAGAGAAATGTCCCTGTTTTATAGGCCTTCCCATGTGTGAAGGCCCATATGGTCTCATTGCATTATCTTAGCCCCTGGAGGGCTTTCAGGAGACAGGAAGCACCTCCGTTCGCTGAAGAGGATGGTGAGGTTCACAGAGGATGGCTAGGCAACTCACCCAGGGTCCCCCAGCACTGACAAGTTCAGATCCGGGCAGGACCCATCCCTGGCCTGTGTGAGCCCAGGGCGTGGGCTGCTTTTCCTGTGGCACCTCCTGAGAAGGCAGGGCAGAGGAAGGGGCTTATCTGTCCAGGACAGGCTCTGCACACCAGACACCGGCCAGGAAGCCTGAGGTCCCTCCCCCCACACTCTGCCCACAGACAGCCCCTGCCACGCAACCGACCAACAGGACACTTTGCCCTGAGAAGGGAAAAGCCCCAGCCCAGCCCTGCCCAGGACACTGCTTCCCAGAGTGTGTAATGGGGACAAATTTATCCCTTCAGTGAGCATCTGTTGAACACATATTCCTGCCAGACACCGTGCTAGTTTGAGAATGTGGGGCAGAGCCCACTGAAGTGCCCCAGCACAGCCTCACTCCCTCGGGATCTGGTCATCTTTCCACCCCACTGCAAGCTGCCTCTGTTTCACACACTCTGAAATGCAAACATGTGTGCACATGCACACATGGGCACACACTCCTGTCTGTGTACTCATTCTCACGTAAGCATGTGCCTACACACAGGCGCGCGCGTGCGCGCGCACACACACACACACACACACACACAGCCTTCCCTAAACTAGGTCAGGCCCTCCAGCCAAAGTGAGGATGAGCAGAACAGATGGAGGGATGTGGTGGCTCAGTCGACCGAGCCTGAAAGAAGAGGACATAGAGGAGAGAAGGGGAGGGAAGGGTGTGGGCTGCAGGCGGGAGCGGCAGCCTCGGGGCCAGCAGCACCCACCACAGAGAGCTCTGGGGGTGAATCTGACATCAGAAAAGCCAGACCCAGGCAGCCCTGCAGCAGTGCAGGTATGGCTTGAGGAGGCAGGTGAGGCTGAGAGTCAGCGTTTCAGAATGTGAGGCCCTGGAGAAGGGTCACAGACCTCTGAGCCTCCATTTCCCCATCTATAAAATGGGGATGCTGACTGCTATTATCTGACGGGATGACTGTAGAGATGATGCAAGATGGAGTGTAGGGTGTAGAAAGACCTCGGATGTGTAAGGTGCATGTTGGGTGGTTATAAGTGCTCTGCTTCCACCCGGCCTGTGATCATGAACACAGGCTAAGCATGCACTCCAGTATGGGGGGCAAGAAACCCCCACAGGCCTCCTTGTCCAGAAACATCTCCCCCAATTCCCCCTAAGTCTTTTAAAGCAAATTACAGCACCATCTCCAGAAGATTCCTGTTGAAATACACATCAATTCCTGGGAAGGCCCTCTCATTATCTCTTTAGCAAGACTAGTCATTCGGCTTGATCAGCTGGAGGGTTGACTTTGATTTTAAAGAAAAGCATACAGGGAGCATAGGAGAATGTGGTCTGGAGGAGGAGCCCGAACCATCCAGGGACAGATGAGAGCAGTCTGCAGGGGAGAGGCCGAGCGGCACAGGCTTGGGCTCAGGATGTAAGAACGTGGTGGAGTCCAGGGCAGCAGTTTTCACAGGGTTTTTTTGTTTGTTTTTTTGCTTTTTTGCAGCAGAATGCTGTTTTCATATATTTTACCCAGAAATAAAATACAGATCAAAGAGGAGGGAGTAGCCCTGACTCAGATGGAGCTGGGGAGGGGGAGGCAAAGACTTGATCACTCGGCCCGCCCATTGCCCTCCCCATCACCCCCAGGACGTCCCTCCATGCCTTCAGGCCCCCAGGAACCCAGTCAGCTGATCACCTGTCTTTGTGTAAAGAGCAGTGGTCAGAAGTCAGTTCAGGCCATTTTAACCATGAAGTCTCTAAGGTCACTCCCAGCCATGACATTCTAGGTGATCTGGGGAGGGGAATAAGGGAAAGTGGCCAGGGACAATCTCTACAGCTGAGTGAGGGCCCTGCGGAAGTCATGTGACCAGGGAGGGATGAGCCAGGCTTTGGGGTCACACTTCCTTCTCCCCAAGCCCTGACGCTGAGCTCAAGCACAGACACCTGGGGTTGATGACCAAGAGTGGGTGAGAGGGAGCAAACCATGTGGTGTGGGTCCTGTCCAGGAGGGCCCATGATCCCCACTCATCACAAGCCTCCCCACACGTTTCTGATGGTTTTGCTCCTGTATCATGTCCACGTGGGGTCAGCGGATGGGTGTCATGTGGTCTGGGGTCAGCAGCCTGAGCCACATCCACCGTGTTCATCACTTCCCGGCAGAGCCCTCCCACCCCCCGCCCCGCCCCACCAGGCCATCAGGAAGCATTATCACATTTTCTCTCCAAAGAAACCCCGGGGGGCCAGGATGGCAGAGATAGACATCCCCCTTGTAAAGCTGAGAGAAGGCAGGCTCAGTGAGACGAACGAACTCACCAAGGTCAAGCCTGGCAGAGCCATACCTGTAACCAGGTCTCCTCCCTGGTGTGACCCCCATGGGGTTCAGCTGCTGCCCAGCCTGCAAGGCTCTGCCTTGGGGGCAGGTGGAGATGTTCAGGCTTCCTTCTGGCAGGCAGTGGAGGCACAAACCTGAGATTGGCTTAAGGGGCAGCAAAGACCTGGACCCACCCTTTGGCGCTCAGCACTGTGCTGCCACTCAAGAGAGTAATTGGCACCTAGTAATCGGGTCAGAGGTGGACAAGAACCACCACTGCAGTTGAGCCAGCATGACCCGGTCCGTTCCTCAAGGCAAGGCCTGAAATAGAGCTCTGGGCTCCCAGACAAGAGGCTCTGGCCTCCGGAGTGGAGGAAGAACTGAGGTCTGATGCAGAAGGGAAGGGCTTCCAATGGCACTAATGGTAAAGAACCCGCCTGCCAGTGCAGGAGACTGAGAGATTCGGGCTTGATCCCTGGTCAGGAAGATCCCCTGGAGGAGGGCATGGCAACCCACTCCTGTATTCTTGCCTGGAGGATCCTATGGACAGAGGAGCCTAGTAGGTTACAGTCCACGGGGTCGCGACGAGCCAGACACAACTGAAGTGAATTAGNACACACACACGCAGAAAGAGACTCAGACAAACACCCTTTGCTGGGTCCTAATCTCACCCTGCAGGGTTGTGTGGAAAGAAAGATCGTTCTGGAGCCCTTGTAGGAGCCTCAGATCCAGGGTCTGGAGCAAGACTTGGAAGGACAAGGGAGGGATGGGGGAGGATAACAGGCTGTCCTGTCAAAGGGTAGGGCTCGAACAGGGACTCAGTCTTGGCAGAAGGACTGCAAAGTAGATGATGGTGCCATCCGCCATCTGAGCCTGCATCCTTGTCTCAAATCCCCTGCGTTGGCCTGTGAAGCCCAAATGGCCCCTGCCTCCAGACCCCCTTGCAGAGAGTCTCCTCTGCATCCTTGGCTGTGTTCTCTCCCCTGCTCGTCCCTCCTCCTCTCCCACTGATTCAATTATTTATCCAGTTGAGTTCTCAGCATTGGAGTTAATCTCTCTCTCCTCTCAGCAACTCCCAATCTTCCCTCCTTGCAACAAGTTTGTGGTGGGGGAAAAACGCTGGCGGGTTCCGTGTGGTGTTGATTAGAGTATTGATTGTGGCTGAAGCCCTTGCAGTCCTCACCCAGCCATTCATCAGTGCTAGGTGGAGCAGACGGGAGACTGGCCTCGGGGCTGGGTCCAGAGCCTGGGTCCAGACCAGAAGGCGCCCAGAGCAGGTCCCCAAGGTGTGAGGAGGGGTGGGGTCAAGGTCAGCCCTGGCAGTCTTCAGTGCCCTCAGCAGGGCGCTGAGGGCTTGTTGCTACTTCTAATCCTGGGCGTCTCATTCCTCGTCCTGCCACCTGTTCCTCCGAACTTGCTTCTCTCTGCTCTCTGGCCTGTTGATTCTCCGCTGCCTTTTCCTGGTCATTCTGGCTGATGGCAGCCCCATCACTGACCGCCTTCCCCACGCTAGTCCTCTGCTCAAGGTTCTCCATTCTCACGGCTGCCCGGTGAGGTTCGCCTCTTCTTTCCTACCTGCAGAGGCTGAGGCTCACGGAGGTCAGGCAAGATCAGGCTGCTGAGTGGACGAGGGGCAAGGTCTGGATGTCATTTTCCACCAGGCTGCACTACCCCCTAGCATTAATTGAGCCGCTGTGTGCCAGGGACACTCTCTCTCGCTGGCAACCTGTATTCATCTTGTGATGCAGAGGTTCGTTATCCTCACTTTACAGGCGACAACACTCAAGCAACTTGTCTCTGGACTGCACAGCTAACAAGTGTCAGAGCAGGAATTCAGACTCTGGTCTGTGAAACCCCAGACCCAAGTCACTTATGTTTGTGTGGCAGTTCCCAGTTTAAAAGCCGGTTCACTGCCACCATCTTCTTCTCTCTTTACTCATTCTGAAAAAGAACTGGTATTATTATCCCCATTTATAAAATGGGAAAACTGAGGCAAGGCATGGTCAAATGGCTGGAAATGGCAGAATGAGGGCTTCAGTAGGTCTGACGACTCCTGATGCTCTCATGTCAAATCTACTCCCACCCAGCCTCCCTCTGGGCTGACGCCACCTCACCTGTGCCCACTGCTCAGCATCTTGTCCTCTATTTAGCAAGCCCCTGAAATCCATCTTCCTCCTCTTCCAGGAAGCCTTCTTGGATTTGCTGTAGGGTGGCCACTTCCCTTTACCTCTCTGCCTCTCTCTAGAACACAAACCAAGGATGGTACCAGGCATCTCCCTCTCCACAGGTTCAGTTTCTCTCCAGAGAAGAATGAAATGTATTTGGTTCCACGTCAAGCCTTTGCTTAGGCCCTTCTCTCTGCCTGGAACTCCCCTGCCTCTTCCCTGCATGAGACCCCCTCCCTTCTCTACCTGCAAGCCCTGCTCAGGTGCACTTCCTCCTGGAAACCCAAGCCCACGGAACCCCCATCGCTCTTGTAATCACCCAGCACTCAGCGTCAGGAGGTGAAGACTGCAATCCCACCTTTCAGCTTGGTGGCCTTGGCGATCACTTCTGCCCTCAACTCCTGCACCTGTGCGCTTCATTAGCACAACCCAGAAGTTTTGTAAACAGTTCAAATGCCAGGGACCCCTCTTAAGATTCTGATTCAGAAGATCCAGGGTGGGGAGTCTGCATTATTTATTGGAGGTCTATTATTGAAAGCTTAGAGCAGACACTAGAGCCAGACATCAGGGTTTGAACCCTGGCTCAGTACACCTGGGCGACCTCAGAAGGTTGATGGAGGCCTTGGTACCTATTTAGCATCACTACCACTTGTCATACGATGTACTTTCTGTGGCTGGAGAGAGGAGGGAGCATGATGTGGAAGGATCTGAGTGTGCGAGGCACACCCTCTGTATGCTGCAGTGGATGGCCTCTGGGGTCCTGCCACACAAAGATCCTGTACCTTTCAGGCGCTCTCTCTAAGAGCCTTTTGTATGCTTCCTGGCATCCCCAAACCCCACGCTCCTCTAGGGCAGAAGCAAGGCTCCTTCAACCTCTGGACCATCGCCCTGTCCCCAGGAGAGGGCCCTGCACAGGAGGTGTGGGACAAGAGACCTCAGGTTGTTTGACCAGAGAGTCCCAGGTACTCACTCATTCCCAATCCACCCCTCCTACCTTCAACTCTGGGTATTGTGCAAGACAGGCAGGAAAGCAGACAGTGGTCATCCCAATACCAGCCCTTGAGTTAGCACTGATGGTGGTGCAGGGGCTGAAAAGCAGCTATGATTGCAAATTGATCTGTTGTGCACTGAGCTGGTTACTGAGAAGAGAGAAAGCAAGTTGTCAATACTGCATTACCCACTGGGGTCCAGAGCTGCTCCCTTGGGCTACTCAGAAGAGAGACAGAGGAAGGGAGAGAGCTCTTTCAGTTTTACTGGGGCCCTTTACTGGGGCCCTTTACTGGGGTCTTAGGGAGTTGGGTGTGGGCCCAGCCTGAGTCTCACCCAGCTCAGGACCAGCCCTGGGCTCTCTTTGTCATCTTCCCTCCTCCAGAATGAGGAGCTTCCCTGGCGGCTCAGACTGTAAAGAATCTGCCTGCAACGCGGGAGGTGCGGGTTTGATCCCTGGGTCAGGAAGATCCCCTGGAGAAGAGGATGACAACCGACTCCAGTATTCTGGCCTGGGGAATCCCATGGATGGAGGAGGCTGGAGGGCCACAGTTCATGGTGTGGCGGAGAGTTGGACATGACTGAGCAGCTAACACTTTCACTTTATTTCACTTCCTCTCACTTCCTCCAGTACCAGCTTGGAGTTCCATGTGGAACAGAGGAGCTAAAACAGATAATTTAGAAAGTTATTTCCAATTAGTTTGTAATGGTGTGGTTTGCCATGGGCCTGGGATCAAAAGACAGACCACTCGCCTTTATTCAGCTGCTTGGGGTCTTCAGTGTCACCAGTGCATGGAGTTGGGAGGTGTGGTGGCACCCAAGGGTCTGCTAAAGGATGGGTCCTAGCCTGGGAGCTTATCCAGGATGTAGCTCTGTGATGAGAACAGCTAGAGTTGGGTCCTGCCAGGTCCGCACTGAGCCCAGGTGTTCTGAGCCTTCTTTCCTTCACAGCCCTGTGCTGGGATGCCAATGGGAGGAGAAGTGAGCCATAAGAACACCTAGAGTCAGCTAACCCTGTGCCAGGCTGGTTCTGGGGAAGCAGAGACCCCAGTTCTGTGCCCAAGTTCCACCTTCCCCTTGAGGTCTCTAGCTGACTCCTACTCAGACTTCAGGCCAGGCCATCTACCTCTATGAGAATTAAATCATGTGCTGCTGCAGCTGATAACTTTCAACACTCCCTTGGAAGGAGTTCAAGGTGGAGGGCAGAAATGAAACCTGTAACCCTGGCCCCCACCTGGCTATGTGACCTTTGCCTTAGGGCTCTAGAGCTCAATTACACGGGCCCAGTGGTGCAAGGACAACCCAAGGAAAACTCACCCACCTGATCACAGGTAGCCAGGTAGTCAGACTTACAAGGTGTGGCAGCTCATGTCAATGTGGGGGCCCTACACAGTCCCCCACCCTAGTCCTTCCTCTCTGCCCACACTTCAGCTGCAGTTACAGCTTGAGAACCAGGCTGGAACTTGAAACCTGGCTCTTCCTAACTAGTTGCTCTCGGAAAGCTACTTCACCTCTCTAAATCTCAGGTCCTCGTCTGAACGGTGGAAATAAAATTATCCATCCATAATGATGTACGTATGCGCTTTGTCACTTCAGTCATGTCTGACTCTTGGAGACCCTATGGACCGTGGCCCACCAGGCTCCTCTGTCCATGGGATTCTCCAGGCAAGAATACTGGAGTGGGTTGCCATGCCCTCCTCCAGGGGATCTTCCTGGCCCAGGGATGGAACCCACGTCTCCTGGGACTCCTGCATTGCAGGTGGATTCTTTACAGAGGAGCCACCGGGGAAGCCNATTCTCCAGGCAAGAATACTGGAGTGGGTTGCCATGCCCTCCTCCAGGGGATCTTCCTGGCCCAGGGATGGAACCCACGTCTCCTGGGACTCCTGCATTGCAGGTGGATTCTTTACAGAGGAGCCACCGGGGAAGCCCCACCCATAATGATGTAATGAAGCTAAACCCCAGGCACAGGCATGAGCATTCTTAGCTAACGACCACTCTTACTGCTCTCCACGAAGCAGGCGCCACCTTTAACCCCTGATGTCCAGAATGCTTCCCAGACCCTAGGCTCCTGCAGATCCAGGAAAGGTGTCACTCCCGCCCATCCGGGGGCTTACTTGTTCCAGTTACTTGCCTGAGTGTCCTCCTGTTCTCTATATACTTCCTATACTATATACCAAGATGAGTGCCAGCTACAAATTAGCACTTGCCATCTACCTGTATGAGATTTGAATCATGTGCTGCTTCAGCTGCTAACTTTCAACACCCCCTTGGAAGGAGCTCAAGGTGGAAGGCAGAAATGAAGCACTCTGGGAACATTGACAGAACGGGTTTCCAGACAGATATTTTCAGGAGCTGATTCTATGAGCCTGATTCTTTTATCTCCTCATATCTAGAAAAGCACTAAAATCCTTCATAATGACAACTGCTCCTCGTGATTAACAGTAACCTTCACGTGACTAGCAGAAACCTTCTGTGAAAAAATATGCAGCTGACTGTATGTACTGCCCCTTCAACAAAATTACATACATCTAGACTTTCCCCTTGCCTTTTTGGAGTTGTTTCTCAGAGATTTCTGAGGTGGTGTGTCCCAGGCTATAGTCTTCATTTTGCCCCAAATAAAACTTGATTCATAACTCTTGTGCTGGGCATTTTTTTAAGTCAACACTAACAAAAGCAGTGGTGTCTTACCCCTTTTAGGGAAAAATTTCCCCACTCTCACAAGCAACATCATCCTACCTGACCGCTTCCCAGTGAACCCAGCATTCAGACAGGTTCTACCCACTACTACATCCAGGAGGGATTGACACATACTCCAAGGAAGAGATATTTTTAAATGAAAGAAATGGTCACTGCCATCCACTTTGTGGCCATCTATCCAGCCTGCATCAAGCGTAGTGTTTGGTCATGAGGGTTAGTCCTGCTCTGAGGCCTCCTGACCAAACAGGGAGAGCTGGGTCAGAGCTGCTGGAGGACCATTCAAGCAGCTCAGGAGCTGGACCGCTGGGCAAGAAAAGACTTCCTGCAAGGGGTGATGCCCAAGCTGAGTCTCTAAGAATGAGGTTTTTCCCCAGCCAGCTACAGAGGCCACAGATGGTGCAAAGACTCCTGTGGCCACATCCTAGGAGCCACTCTAGAATCTGTCACTGAATTCAGTATCTCCCATATACCAGGTCCTGGACTGGGACTGAGCAGCTAGAGGGTGGCAGGCACTTGAGAGATAAGCAGAGTAATTCACAGTCTCTGTGCCCTTGGAGTAGGGGAGACAGGTATCCAGCAGGCTCTGACATCATGTGCATAGGGGAATGGGTGATGGGAGGGCAGAGATTTGGGAAAGTTTCATGGAGAAAATGTGGCTCAACCGGGCCTTGGAAGAAAAGGAACTGCACGGGGTCCCAGGACAGTGGGATAATACAAAAGGCAGAGGATATAGAACATTCATATCTGAATTTAAATAGCTGATGTCGGGACTTCTCTTGTGGTCCAGTGGCTATGGCTCTGAACTCCCAATCTAGGGGGCTTGGGTTCAATCCCTAGTCAGGGAACTAGACCCCACATGCAACAGTGTTACGGAAATTAAAATCGAAGAAATCTTGCTCAGGTTTCAGAAGCATAAAAGCAGGCCTCTGACCTTCTCTCTGACCTACCTGGACACTGCCCAATTCCACACCTGCCTGCAAGCACAGCAAGTCAGGCGGCATTTCATATAAGAAAAGGACTGGGTCTTGGAATTCTTGAGTACTTGCAGGTCTGGCCAGCTGCCCCAGGGTTTAACAAAATCCTATGACTCACAAGATAAAACAATATTGTAAAAGTTTTAAAGTAAAACCAGGGCTGCATTTTTGCACACAAACTGATGATGATATCGGTTTGCAGCCTGAGATGATAAACGGGAGCCCCCCAAACTGCAATTAGAAGTCCCACTCAAGGGGGGGCTTCCCTGGTGGTGCATAGGTTAAAGTGTCTGCCTGCAGTGTGGGAAACCTGGTTTTGATCCCTGGGTCGGGAAGATCCCCTGGAGAAGGAAATGGCAACCCACTCCATTGTTCTTGCCTGGAGAATCCCTTGGATGGAGGAGCTTGGTGGGCTATCGTCCACGGGTCACAAAGAGTCGGACATGACTGAACGACTTCACTTTCACTTTCATGTGGTGGACACACTGCCTAGGACCTTTTCCCAGATGGGACCCCAGATTGCTGTTACTCGGGAGTTCCCAGCACTAAGTCTGGATGTTGATCAGCCCACGTTGGTGATGTATGTGCTGTTACTTTTCTCTATTGTTTCTATTCCTTTTCTTTAGTGACTGTATGTTAAAATTAAGGGCTTCCCTTGTGGCTCAGCTGGTGAATCTGCCTGCAATGAGGGAGACCTGGGTTTGATCCCTAGGTTGGGAAGATCCCCCAGAGAGGGGAAAGGCTACCCACTCCAGTATTCTGGCAAAAAAATACATAGTTCATGGGGTCTCAAACAGTCAGACATGGCTGAGCTACTTTCACTTTCTTTCTAAAATTAAGTTAAATGATCTTCTTTAAAAAATTGAAATTGTTTGTCTGTCATCAGTGGTTTCTTTCATTAATAAATCCTTCGAAAGTGAAATGAAAGTAAAACTTTCACCAAAACATGAAACTTAAAAAATCCTACATGCTACAATGAAGACTGAAGATCCTGTATCCTGTAAGACTTCGGTTCAGTCAAATAAATAAACAAATAATTTTTGAAATAAATTTTTTTAAAACCCAAAAACTTGATGTGGTTGGATGAACCAATATCAGTCTCCATGGGAAACCAATGGCCACACAAATTCGGGTAAATTGAGGACTTAATAAGGGACATTTTATAAATGCATTGGCAATGCAGAGGGGAAGCAGAGCTGTTACCACCTTGAGGCTCAAAGGGAGGGAGTGGTTTCTGGAACAGGTTGGGAGCTCAGGCCTTTGGTAAAAAGTCAGGGCCAGCCCAAGGCCACCCTGTGGGAGAAAAAGGAGAACAGAGATGTTGAACTTCCCCCTGGTCCCTTAGATGAACTGCTCGGGACTCCATGATAGAACTGAGGGGAGTACAGAGGAACAGGGCCAGCCTCCCTGGGGCAGAAGGCAGGGACAGAGGGTGGAAAGTGACCCAAGGTGGAGCAAACAGAAGCTCTCTGGCACCTGTAACATTCCTGGTTATGAGAGTCTACCTCAGAAAATGAAGCATAACCTCTACAGTCCTAAACGTCCTCACAGAGTTCTAGAAGGGTCAAGGAGCTAACAACAGCAAGGTCTTTGATAACTGCTGCTCCCTATCTTAGCTGAGGGTTGCCCTTCAGTACCAATTCCATCAGTATTTGTAAGAGAAATAAATTTACTGATGAGGAAACATGTTCAGAAAGGTTATGTCATCTCTCTGCATTGGTCAGCTCCCTACTTTGCAAAGGACAGAAACCCAAGTCAAACTGCATTCAGCAAACAAGAAAGAAAAGCAAACGGCCCATATAACTTAACTGTTCAAGAATAGACATGGCCTCAGTTTCTCAGGCATGGCTGTATCCAGGCGCCATCGTTCAAGGGTATTGAGTACCTGTTTCCTCTGTCACTTTGCTCTGCTCACCTGTGCTGGTTTGGGGGGAAATAAAATAACCTGTGTTTTTATAATAAAATAAACCTGTGTTTATTTTGGGGAAAAGTCAGTCTCCCCAAGCCAAGACAGACAACTTCAGACACATTTCTATCAGCTTAGCCATGCCAAGGGAAAGAGCCCCTTCTCAAAATTTTCCAGCAAACATCCTAAAACTGACTTCCCCAACTCTGGATCAATCTCTATCGCAAGGATGATGTAAGCTCTCATTGGCTATGTTATTACCCTCCCTTGGAGATAGGAGATCAGGCCAACACATTTGAGAAAAGTCTGGGAAAAGGGGAAAAAAAAAGGCAGGGTTGGGGGGGACAGACTCGACTATCCAAAATAAAGAGAAGACATTTGGGCATAACTCTCCCCAAGTCACACATCTGGGAGCAGCCCCTCCCAGGGTCCCATGTAGCTGTCCAGCTTCCAAGCTCTTTTTCGTTTGGGTTTTTTGGTTGTTGTTACTTCAAGTTTTTCTTGGGGTTTTAACACTACATCCTAAGCCAGGGAGGTATAGTGAAAAGACGGAGCACATGGGCATGGGTACAGAGGAGGGACCAGAATGGAGGAGCTGACTGCGAAGGGTCTTGAGCTCCATCCAAGGATCAGCACTGAGCCCCCAGGGCTGGAGAGTTGACCCACGGGACCCAGGCCTAGAGGGGTCCTCCTGAGATGAAGTCTGTAGGCATGAGCAGACTCACTGGGGGTTCTGGCAGGAAGGTGGAGCCCAGACAAGCTCAGGCCAGTGTACAGTCCCCACGTCCACCTCCCTCATCTGCTGGCTCCCTTTTAAGAGCCTTTGCTCTGATATACAGGAAGCATTGGGATCACTGACTTCCTTTCTTTCCCCCATAAAGGCCTCCCCCCCACAAAGGCATGGAGTGTTGTGTAGAGTGTGAGTGCGTGCACGCACATGGCAGAGGAGCGCCCTCCTCTCAGGCTGGTGACACCCATCTGGGGGCAGCCGGGGACGTGGCACCCAAGGCTGTGGGTTCCCTGGCCTCTGTCCAGCCTGACCACTCCTCTGCCTTTATTTACCACCCTTCACTGGTTCCAACAATCTAAAGAGAGGATGGGGATAGGACGTGATGGGGAAGAACATCGTGCTCACAGAAGAGATTTGAAAAGGAGGGAGACAGGAAAGAGGATGGAGAGAGGAGAGGAGGAAGAGAATGTGGCCAGAGGAGCCGAGGGGAGGCACAGAAGCAGAAAGAAAGGCAGAGAAAGTGGAGGGGGAGACAGAGTAACAGGGGAGAGCATTCAGAGATGCAAGCACATGCCGCCCAGAGTCCAGGGTGGCCAGAGGGCCTGATCTCCCAACAGAGCTGGGAGGTGGCACCTGCGGCCAGGCAGTGGCCAGAGGGAGAAGGACACGTGGATGGACCCAGGGTGAGCAGGGCCACACAGCTGTGGGCAATGAGCACATCTTGGCCTGGACTGGGAGATAGACGCGCCCCCAGCCTTTCCGGCATTGCCTCCGCCACCCCCGCCACATTCCCCCTCCCCTGGAGCTGTCTCTTATACACATCTTTCACTTTTCACTTTCCTGCATTGGAGAAGGAAATNAAATGCACGCCTGTGCATGCAAGCACACAGGAGTGTACCCCATCTCTAGCCCCACTTCCAGCTTCCATCATTCTGCTGTCCTGGCAGTGTGGGTGTGAGGACACTACCTTGCGGGGTGGTGACCCGGTGACCTTGGTTCTTTGCTAATGTCCCTGCCTAGGATCCTGAGACTGCACAAAACCGAGGGCACAGCCCCGGGTCTGCTTCTACCGCTCAGTGTCCAGCTCTGTGATTTTAGGCACATCCCTCCATCTCTGTTCCAGGGCTCCTTGTCTGCTGAGGAGACACAAATAGGATCTACTTTACAGCAAGTTTTGAGGTTGAATGAGATCACAGTTCAACCTTCAGTGCCAGTTATTCCCATTATATCCCATCATAAAGGATTCAGGAGACGATGCAGATGAGAGCAAATCCCAGCTCAGTGAATCAGGAGTTGTTTTTAAACGTCCCGTCTCTGCAGACAGTGTTAGGCTCTACTCCAGAGCAGGGCAGGAGAAGCCTGGGCAGGCTCTGTCTTGCCGGGACCGGGGACACGCCTAGGATAGTGACGGTGCCCACACCAGCTCACTGTAGCCCCCACAGAGAGTCCCTCCCCATGCACAGGGCAGTGCACACAGCTCTGGCTGCCCCTCTGACCACCCCTACTCTCCAAATGCACACCATGCTGCCTGTCGGTCATTTAACAGGGCACTGGGAGAGCGCATGAAGGGGCTGGAGGTGGTATAGCTGGAAAAGGGGCAAACCTGGTGGCAAAGGTCAGAGCACCCCCCAGAGTGCTCTGTCGACTCCAGCCTGTGGTCACACAGGCACCCTCAGCAGACACAGAGCTGGGCTGGGGTCACCCCAAGACGCCTGCCCCAGCCAGAGACTTCCACAGGCCTCCCCAGGCTCCAGGTCCGCTCTGCTGCACACATACGGTGCACACATGTGTAGCCCAACCCAGAAGCCACTAAGTCTAGGACTTCTAAATCTGGAGGACACGGTGAGCTCTCCCTCCAGGGGGGCCTGTGAATTCCCACAAATAACAGGCAGAAGCGCATGTGCATGCACACACGTTCACACCTACATGTGCGTACACGTGTGCTTATGAATGGGGAAAGGTGTTGTCCTTACCAGATTTTCAAAGGATCTATGCCCCTCTAAAGCTAGAAACTATTATCTTACCTTAACAGTTTATTTAGCAGCTGAGAAAAACAAAACCCCCAAAAGATCACCCCTTAGTTTGGTTTCCCTGGGGACAGCCTGAAACCCTCGGCTAGGGATGCCGAGAAGACCAGAGGACCTGCCCTGCAGACTCACACAAAGCTGAGCCATCTCGGCCTCCATTTCTGGGGTGACAGCCTCGCCCTCTAATATGCCCACCTCCCTCCACAGTGCCATTCCACCAGGCCCTTTGTGAAGGACAGAAAAGAAGAAGGAAGCGCTGGTGGCAAGACCTCCGCCCTGCCAGGCGCCAGACAAGGGGCCAAGGAGCATGTGGGCGTAAGCATGAGCTGCTGTGCCCGCCTCCCGCCCCCGGCGCGCCTGCTCAGACAGTCGGCCGGCCTCCCCGGCCTGCCTTGTGGAGTGATGAGTTTATCTCCGCGAGACAGAGAGGTGGGACTGACGGCAGCGATGACTCGGGCTGAACTCCTCCATAAGCAGGCTCCCCAGGGAAGGGCTAGGAGAGATGCTATCGCCCCTGGTTGTCAGTCAGTCATCAGGAACCCAGGCTTCACGAGGCCATCTCTAGTCCCCAGCTCCCCAGAGCTCAGCCCGGCTGTCTTGGCAGCGAGGGAGCTGTAAATATCCCAGGGGCACCTGGCTCCAGGGCCCTGCGGACACAGGAGGTGCAAGCCTAAAGACACAATGCCCACCCTCAGGAAAAGGAAAAAGAAGCCAGGCCAGCCGTGCTGCTCTGCCTCTAGATCCTGAAGCCTGAGCGGAGCTCTAGAGTTTAAGGAGCGTCAGCAGTTTGAGGGTGGAGGACATGTCTAGGCCAGAGGGGACACGTCTGGCCATTCCTGCGGCCGACCCAGGAGACCTCTTCTCCAGGTCTGCACACCCCACCCCATGTTGCCTTTCACTCTGGCAGGGACTGTTGGCTTCTCCCCTGGAACTCCCCTACCCTAACACTGCCCACTTTACCCATCCATCCAGGCGGCCAGGGCCGATAGGCATGGCCTCTCAGCCAGCCCAGGGTCCAGGGCCCCTCCCCTGTATAAAGAAAAATGGGCCAGAGAGCAGGAGAGATGGGGACTGAGGTTTGCATCTGCAGGCAGCCCAGCTGATCTCCCAGGGGTGCGTCTAGCCCTGCACTAGTGGCTGAGGGATAGTGCCTGGAGGTGGAGGTGAATGTGTCAGGCAGGAAAGGGGCTGAGAGGTCATCTGGGCCTCTTGAATGGGGACAACAAAGCTGGAGAGACAGGAGACCAGATTAAGAGTTGGCAGACTTCCGGTCCAGAGCACCATGCCGAGGTGGCACCTAGTGGTGGCCGTCATAGCCAGCCACAGTTCATCAAAGGTGACTTCCGTGGAGGCCCCCAGGGCTGCGACAGTCAGCCAAGACTCCTTGGACGAGGTTCTTGAATCAGCTGCCTCTGCCCTCCTGGCTCTCCCCTCTGCCCTGTCCCCCACTCCCCACCAGGCAGCGGCCCCAGCTCCCTCTGTGTGTGCCTCCAGCTCTGCAGTGAGCAGCCCGCCTCCCCAAGGTGGGAGTTGACCAGAGATCCTGGCAGCTTCCACCCAGAGCTGGAACATCCCAGCTCCCAGTCTGCCCCTTCCCACCCCCACCACTACCCTATTTTGCACACGTTGTTGAGCAAGAAGCTGTGTGTTGTAAGGAGCAAGTTCTTTACGATGTATGCCCTTAGGAAAGACACCAAACATCTCTGAGTTTCATTTTCCTTATCTGTGGATGAAACAGACAGTTAAGGACCACCTTGTGTTGTCATGAGCGTTAGAGACAGTGCATGCAAAGAACTTGGAAGCCCAAACATTCCATAAATGGTCATTACTAGCCTCATGGTTATTCTAACTCTGGGGGTAGGGCTGGGAGAAGCAGTAGGCGCTCTCAACAAGGTGACCATTACAGAGAAATCCCTCAGAGAGGACAGGACGCCCCTGGGCCCCGTGCTTCCACTCAACACCCCTGGGCCAGGGCAGGTGTGAAGAACAGAAACTGCAACCCAGGGACTGCAGAGATGGGAGAGTCTGAGAAAGGGCTGGCCCTGAAGACTCCTTTTCCTGGTCTGAGTCATAGAATATGAGGCTCAGACGGACCTAAGGCACCACTCCATCACAAGTCTCTCTCCCCATTTGACAGAGCAGGAAACTGAGGCCCAAGTCACCCAGTGTCTGAGAACAGAGCCCCTAGCTCTTGGTCCCGGAGAAGGTGATGGCACCCAACTCCAGTACTCTTGCCTGGAAAATCCCATGGACGGAGGAGCCTGGTGGGCTGCAGTCCATGGGGTCACGAAGAGTCGGAAACGACTGAGCAACTTCACTTTCACTTTTCACTTTCATGCACTGGAGAAGGAAATGGCAACCCACTCCAGTGTTCTTGCCTGGAGAATCCCAGGGANCTGGTGGGCTGCAGTCCATGGGGTCACGAAGAGTCGGAAACGACTGAGCAACTTCACTTTCACTTTTCACTTTCATGCACTGGAGAAGGAAATGGCAACCCACTCCAGTGTTCTTGCCTGGAGAATCCCAGGGACGGGGGAGCCTGGTGGGCTGCCGTCTATGGGGTCGCATAGAGTCGGATACGACTGAAGCGACTTAGCAGCAGCAGCTCTTGGTCCAGTGTTGTATTCATGACTCAGAGCCAGCTGCTGTCCTAACCTCACTCATCCTCATCCATACCTCCTCATCCACTTCCTTGAAAATGCCAGATTTTTCTGATCTAGAAGAAAGACAGCCTGTTTGCAAGAGAGACCTCTGGGAAAAGATAGACTGAGTTGGAAACTACTACAGAAGGACACAGGCTTATCCACCCATGAGACACAGCTGGGGGTGGGTACCTGGGGCTCCTCCTGCAGCCCCAGAATCACCCTCGCTGCCATTCACGAACACAGCCAGGCTTCCTGACTGCCTGCACCCAGAAACCAGCAGCAGGGGGCAAAGGAGGCAGGAGCGCCTGAGTGCAGCAGATGCTGGGGAGTCTTGGGGGCTGTGAGATAGAAGGAAGTACTGACACCAGGAGGAATGGTAAGGAACTCGAGAAGCCAAACCCTGAGACAGGAGTTCTGAAAAGACACCCAGAAACAGAAAAGGTCTGAGAGGTCAGGCCCATTCAACATGACTCCCAGGCAGGTGCTGGCTTCCTCTCACCCATAAGGACTGGATCACATCTGTAAACCTACCTGGAAGGTACTGGTGAGTGAAGGGAGCAAGTCACCTCTCTCACTGTAGCCGACCTCTGGACGCAGTCACTCAGAGTAGGTGCAAGCATTAGCCGGGGACTCAGCATGGGAGGCTGCTGGAAAGAGGGGGGTCTGAGCCTGAGCAGGAAGGAGGTGCGGATCCAGGAGCAGGAGAGGAGAGGGTGGAGGCTATTGATCATGACCATTGACCATGATCATGACCAGCAGCCCTGGGACCACTCTGCAAGGACACAGGTCCAGTGCCCTATGTGGGCAGCTTGACCTCCTCACCCTGTGGCCAGCGTGTCCAGGGCAGAGAGCCCTCTAGCCATGACCTCTGCCCCTGCCGTTGTGCTTAGCACCATGCTGGCACAGGCAGAGCCCACTTGACAGAGGCTGGGTAGGCTTTGAGCTGATCCACTCACCCAGAAGGTGCTAATTGAGCTGATTAATTGAGCCAATTACCTCAGCCTCCCAGGAGGGCCGGGAGCAGGCCTGGCTCCTGGGGACCAGGTGTGAGGCTGCAGGATGGGCTGATGGAGGGAGCCAGGCTGCAAGAGGCAGAGGTTGTGCTATGCACCCTCAGGCCAGGCAGCCCACGCGGGGGCAGAGAGGAGGACCAAGGTGAGTGTGGGCTCCTGGAGAGAGCCGTCAAAAGAACAGGCAGGGCCAGAGCAGATGCAAGACCACAGGAGGGGAATGCGCCGGGTGAATGACTGTATGGAGAAGTGAATTACCCTTTCTGGCCGCACCTTCTGCTAATTCTGGGGTGTGAATGGAAGTGAGAGTGACTGTGACGTGTGAGTCCTCGCTACTGAGCACTGAGGACTGACGTGCGGGAATAGCGCGAACCGGCCACTGCCCGTCATCAATGGCCGGTCTGCCCAGCCACCTGGGAGGCAGACCCCACAGCTGCTGCCAGTTTCCAGATAAGGAAAATGGGGGCAAAGGGGGTGCCCCTGGGTTCAGGTCACGCGGTTAACCAGTAAGGGAAGCAGGATTCAATCTAGTCCTCCCCTCAAAAGCTCTGTGGTATAAATATACAGCATGCGGTGTGTGGGGGGCTTGAGAGTCAATGAACGTGAGCCTGCGTGTGCAGGAAGGTGGGACTGAGTGTCTGTGAGTGTGCAGACAGGGTGGCTGTGAGGGAATGTCTACCTACTCCAGTATTCTTTCCTGGAGAATTTCATGGACAGAGGCTACCGTCCATGGGGTCGCAAAGAGCTGAACATGACTGAATGACTAACAGACTAACACTTTCACACTTAAAATGAGTATATTTTGTTTTATGTAAGTCATATGTCATATGTCCATAAAGCTGGGCTCACATGTGCACGAGCACAGGGCTGGCAGAGCATGTCTGCCCACAGATGGGCACTTCCAAGAACATGAGTCCTCTCCTGGGACCACCAGCTCCATCCCAGGCCCAGGCCTGACTGAAGGCCAAGGACAGTCCATTGACCTTGGGGAGGGGGGGACACCTTCCAGCCTGGGAAGGACACAGCATCCTTCCGTCTCCTGCTCCTCTCCTCCCCACCATTCCCCCAGTCCCCACCAACATCCTGGCTTGTCTGGACTTGTCCAGCGCTTTCCCACTTCCACACCTGCTCCCTTCCAATTTTGTCTCCATGCACGAGCAAGAGGGCTTTAAAAGACACGCAAATCTAATCATAACCTGTTTGTGTTTTGTTTGCACAAACAGTGTGGACATCTATTTGGTTAACGGAAACTATAATTGTTTCAGGACAACAATGTACCGTTTTTCAAATACTAACTTTATTGACATATGACTTACATAAAACAAAATATACCCATTCTAGTCACTCAGCCGTGTCCAAACCTTTGCAGCCCCATGGACTGTGGCCTCTGTCCATGGAATTCTCCAGGCAAGAATACTGGAGTGGGTTGCCATTCCCTTCTCCAGGGAATCTTCCCAATCCAGGGATCAAACCTGGGTCTCCTGCACTGCAGGCAGATTCTTAACTGTCTGAGCCACCAAGGAAGACCATTTTAAGGGTATAAGTAATGAATTTTGACAAATATATACACCTGGGTAACCACCAGCCCATTCCATTTCCATCATCTCAGAAAGTTCACATCTATCTCTGACCAGACAACCCCCTAGCCCCCTCCCATGCCTGATTCAATTTCTATCATTGTTACTTTGTTTGGCCTTTTCTAGAATTTCCACAGCGTGCACTCTTCTGTACCTGGCTTCCTTGACCCAGGGTAATGGCAGTGTTGGATTCACCTGCATCGCTGCACGTGTGAATCACTAATACATTCTTTTCCTTGTTCTGTAGTAGTCCATTGTATGGATACACCATTTGTTCATTTATCCACCAGTTAATGGGTGTCTGAGTTGTTTCAGTTTGGAGGCTATTTATGAATAAAGCTTCTATGAGTATTGCATACAGATCTTTTCGTGTATATGTATTTTTATTTCTTTTGGGTAAAAACAGAAATTGAAATAGAAACACTAGATATGGTTAGTAGATAGAAACTAGATATGGTTTCTTAACGCTATAAGAAACTGCCACTAGCCCTTAGGACAAATTCTGAGATTCGTTAGCCTGAACAAGGCCCTACATGCCCTGGCCCTCCTTTCTTTTCAGTCCCATCTCCCTTTCCTTCTTTGCTTGTTTATTGCATACCAACGACTTCTTTCTTGCTGTTCTTTCAAACCACCAGGCTTCTTCTGACCACAAGGTCTTTGTATGTGCTGGTTCTGCTCCCTGAGATGCTTTCCCCCACTCTCCTACTCTTCAGGTCTCATCTTAATATCCATTTCTCGTGGGGAGAGGGGGCCTTCCTAACCACCCCTCACTTCATCTTCCTGTGGTGATCCTCATGCCTGCTCGAAGCTTCCTGTGCTTTTTTCCTTATGACACACATCATCGTGTTTATTACATATGATTATGTGTATGATGTGTGATTTCATGTTTAAAGTTCCTCCCCTCCAGTCACCTCTAGGTCCTGTGAGTGCAGAAATCATGCACATTCCCTGTGGGTCCAGCACAGGACTTGACATATACGAGTGACTCAAAAGATATTTCAGGGAGTTCAGTTAAGAAGCCTAAATCCCAGAGGCCTAGGATGGAGCTTCCCTGCCCTACTGAGGAGACTGGAAGCCCACCCCTTACAGAGAGGCCCAGGCACCCAGGCTGGGCAGTCAGATCACCCCAGATCCGATGATCCAGTGATTGGTGGGGAAGGGAGGGAGGGAGCAGAGGAGGTCAGGAGGGGGGAAGAGAATGACTCATCTACAGAGACACATGGCATGGGGAGAGGAAAGCGTGATTCAGCAGCTTCTTGACCTTCCCTTTGTGAGAGACGAATGCTCCAGCCCCAGTGAGAGGGGATGGCAATCGGGTACTCCCAGGGCTGGGAGAACACCTGCCTTGGCCCACGAGCGGTAACAAGAGAGATTTCCCAGGCTCTGAGAGAAGTCTCCCCACCCTCAGGTTCTGCTGCTGTGTCCTTGTCCCCAAGCTCCCAAAGGTGGCTGTCCCCACCTCATCCCAGAGGCTGTGTGTGGCTCTGAGACCAGGAAAGAGAATGGCTTCCTCCCAGGACCACTCAAATGCAGAGAAACATTTTTTCCCAAAAGGCAAAAGGGATTTGAATGGCTGGCCCCAGCACAAGGCACCAGGATAAGGTTGCAGGCAGGAACACCTTGGACAGGAGCCAAGCATACCTGGGGGAAAGTCTCAGAAATCCTGTGCTGTATATGGAGAAGTCAGGCCCACAAAGGGGAGAGAGGGTGGACACAGGAGCAGGTGTAGAGGCAGCGCCTGTCCGTAAGGCAGAAGGCCTCTGGGCTCCGGATTGTATGGCCTGACTCACTGAAGCAATTCCCCTGTCCCTAAATAAGAAATCTAGATGGGAAGGGCAGGCTCTCAGCCCAGTAGGGAAATGGTCTGCAGGCTTTGCAGGGCCACAAGTGCTAATGGATGAGGACCTCCCTATGGGGTCATCACCCAGAGCTTAACAGAAGCAGATCAGGCTTTTAGTATCTCACTGACCAGATCTCCCCCGGCAGTTCTATAACCTTTTCTCCTTCGTGTAGGGCTTGGTTTATCATTTCTGAGGTGGTCAGAGTGAGTGCAGAAATCAGACCCCCCGAACCAGATCCTTGCTCTCATTCCCTCCTAGGACACACTCAAGATAAAGCCTGTTAGCCTGGCTCTTGCCGCAAAGGAAGCAGTCAGGATCTTGACTGTTGGAGCTGCTGGAGCCTTGGAAAGGTTGTTAGCAGATAAATGGGGCAGCTTGAGAAACTCAGCGAGAGCCTGGGGCTATTCATGGAGGTCAGAAAGTCTCTGGATTCTTCAGGGTATACGTGGGAACAGCATGGATGTGAGAGCATGGACTTCTGGGTGAACCTTGGTTCCCTAATTCCAAAATGGGGACAGAAGCACCAACCTAACTAACACTTGTCAGGATTAAAGAAAGTAACTATTCCAAAGAATGATAGTTCATATGATGAATGTACCTCAAATTCTATCACAGTCCATGTTTAATCTTGACATTTTAATCCTCATATGTACAAAGAGTTTCATTATTTATGAAACACTTTCACATTTATGATCTCATTTCATCCTTGTAACAATCCTAGAAGCACATGGGACAAACACTCTTAGCCCGTTCTATAGACAAGATAACTGACCTAAAAGCATAAACAAATTGGGCAAATTCCACAGGAACTCGTGAGTATACAAAATACAAAACCAGAATGAAAACCTCCCGACTTCTGGTCTGGATTCTCTTCCCCAGGGGACTTCCACTTTGCCATGCACAACCCTAGCAGAAATTTAAAAGTGAATTAAAATCCTTTCTCACAAAATGTCAAGCACTTGAGGAAGACAACAGATACAGGAGTGTATTATTTACCATTCCTTAACTATTGCTGTGTAACAAATAACCCCAAAACTTAAACAAAAGAAATATTTATCATCTCACAGTTTGTGGGGGTCAGAAATTTGAGAGAAGCTTGGTGGGCTGGTTCCGGCTCAAGCTCCCTCATGAGTTGACAGTCAAGATGTTAGCTGGTGTTTGAGCATCTGAAAGCTTGACTGGGGCTGAAGACTCACTTCCAAGGTAGCTCATTCAGATGGGTGTGGGCAGGTGGCCTCAGCTCGTCCCTGCATCAGCTTCCTGTGGGGCTGCTTGAGTGCCATGACATGGTAGCTGCTTCCCCAGAGTCAGAAGAAAGCCACAGTACTTTTTATGACCTACTCTCAGGAGTCACATACCATCACTTCTGCCTTACGCTATTTGTTAGAATCTCAAAGTGCAGCCCACACTTAGGAGAGGAGAATGGGGCTCCCCCCTTTAAAGGGAGGATCTGAAAATGTGTGGACGTATTTTAAACCACCATAAAGGATTAACCACCCTCAGATAGGCAGAGTGTGCTCGGAGCATGAGCCAGAGACAACCTGCAGGATTGGACCAGTAGGCTGGAGGCCCTCCCAGCAGCACCGGGAGGACCCCCACCCCAGCCAGCAAGCCGACTCCTGTCCTCACCCCACACAACTCGGGCTACCCCGGATTAAGGGGACCAGAAGCCCCAGGGCAGTCGCTGAGATGGAGGAGAAGAGAGTTTCCAGGATGTGGTGGAGGCCACCTTCACTTAAGCCCGAGCACGCGAGGGGAGGAGAGTCCTGGCCCCAGGCTATCCTGTCTGAAGCTGAGACGGGGGAGGGCTCCATCTCTGCCTGGGTAACAGGAACATTTCTGAGGACACCCTTGACAATGCTCACCGGTATGGAAAGGAATCTGCCTTCCACTGGATCCTGGGTGGCTTAGAGGAAAAACTTAGGGTCCCCAACTCCCCCTTCTAACAAACCTACCCACTTACAATCCTGAGAGCCAGCATCTTATACCACCGACCCCCAGCCTTCTGGCCTCATGCTATTGGATGAGAAGTAGACACCTGACCCAACAAGAGGCCAGTCATTGGCTGACCAGCAGCCAATCAGATACCCTCTCTTATGATTTTTGGCACTAAGGGCCCAGAGTCTAGGAGCAAGTCTGGGGCAAGACCTGGAGCTGGAGGTCAGGCAATTAGGACAGGCAGTGCGGGGAGGCTAGAGCAGCTATTTTAGGAACATGTGTTGATGAGCAAGCGAAGAAAGCTGATCTGCAAAGTAAGGCAGGAAAACGGAGCGCGGAGAGCATCAGGGCTGATTCACTGTGTGGCATCAGAGGGGAGAGCCGGCAGGAAGGGCAGTTCACTGGGTGCCCAGGTGCTTCTCAGCTCTCCTGAGACCTGGGTGTCCTTGCTGTGGGTCCCATGAGGCACTCTTGCATCCTTGAGCTAAAACCCTTGCTGCCGAAGTGGTTTCTTTTTAGGCCAACAATCCTGTCTAAGACCTGAAGGAGGTGGAAGAAATAGAAGGACTGTGGCCTGGCTGCGACACCACCACAAAGGACATTTGGGTAAGAGTGTAGCATTCACACACACACACTCTTGAAGCCCAGGGAATCCAGAGAAACAAAACATGGCACCTCTCAGCTCTCACGCTGATGTTTTTTCCCAATGCCACCACCTCCCTGTGTTCCTCCTTACTCTTCCCACGGCTGGTTCCCAGCAGCAATGAGAAATGAAATCTGACAGATGATTCCCCTCCCAGTTCCTTCTGGGCTGAGGGGAACAGAAAAGACAACATGGTGCAGCAGGTGTTGGGAAGACAGTATGGCCCTTGTTACAGACAAGGTGGCCCTAAGTAGATGGTGTTGGTGTTGTCCTGAGCGGTGATGCCAACAGCCAGTGGGAAGGAGAGGGGAAACGGAGGGACTGGTAGAGCGCCTTAGGAAGCTACTTCCTTCATTGTTCATGGCTCCTCTTGCCCTGAGATTGCATCATTCAGCCTTCAGTTCAGCTCAGTTCAGTCATTCAGTCATGTCCGATTCTTTGCGACCCCCTGTCCATCACCAACTCCCGGAGTTCACTCAAACTCATGTTGATGCCATCCGTCTCATCCTCTGTCATCCCCTTCACCTCCTGCCCTCAATCCCTCCCAGCATCAGAGTCTTTTCCAATGAGTCAACTCATTGAGAGTTTCATGGCTGCAATCACCATCTGCAGTGATTTTGGAGCCCCCAAAAATAAAGTCTGACACTGTTTCCACTGTTTCCCCATCTATTTCCCATGAAGTGATGAGACCAGATGCCATGATCTTAGTTTTCTAAATGTTGACCTTTAAGCCAACTTTTTTACTCTCCTCTTTCACTTTCATCAAGAGGCTTTTTAGTTCCTCTTCACTTTCCGCCATAAGGGTGGTGTCATCTGCATATCTGAGGTCATTGATATTTCTCTCGGTAATCCTGATTCCAGTTTGTGCTTCTTCCAGCCCAGCGTTTCTCATGATGTACTCTGCATATAAGTTAAATAAGCAGGATGACAATATACAGCCTTAAAGCAATGTGAATTTCTGCAACAATAACCACACCCATCTTCAAATGAGAGTTAAGTGGAACAGACTTTTGAATTATTCATCACCTTATTCAGCAAACACTTATTGAGCCCTTTCTATTTGTCAGGCCCTGAACTAGGTACCAAAATCTTGGGCTCCAAAATCACTGCAGATGGTGACTGCAGCCATGAAATTAAAAGGTGCTTGCTCCTTGGAAGGAAAGCTATGACAAACCTAGACAGCATAACTTAAAAACAGAGACATTACTTTGCTGACAAAGGTCTGTCTAGTCAAAGCTATGGTTTTTCCAGTAGTCATGTATGGATGTGAGAGTTGGACTATAAAGAAAGCTGAGTGCCAAATAATTGATGCTTTTGAATTGTGGTGTTAGAGAAGACTCTTGAGAGTCTCTTGGACTGTAAAAAGATCCAACCAGTCAATCCTAAAGGAAATGTCCTGAATATTCATTGGAAGGACGGATGTTGAAGCTGAAGCTCCAATACTTCGGCCACCTGATGTGAAGAACTGACTCACTGAAAAGGACTCTGATGCCGGAAAAGATTGAAGCAGGAGGAGAAGGGGATGACAAGAGGATGAGATGCTTGGATGGCATCACCAACTCGATGGACATGAATTTCAGCAAACTCCGGGAGTTGGTGATGGACAGGGAGGCCTGGCGTGCTGCAGTCCACGGGGTTGCAAACAGTCAGACACGACTGAGCAACTGAACTGAGCTGAACTAGGTGCAAACTCTTTTTTGTCTGTGCTGCTGAGTCTTCCTTGTGGCACGCAGGCTCAGTTGTTGCAGAGCACGTGTTTCTTTATCTGTGGCACATGGGCTTAGTTGCCCTGAGGCATGCAAGATCTTAGTTCCCCAACCAGGGATCAAACCCATGCCTCTTGCATNTGTCTCAGAAGACATTCCACTGCCCGTCCTAGAACACTTTACCCCCCACCCCCCATGCTTCCCCCAGTGGGACGGATTCAGGCCTGACAAGCCAGGCATCTCTCCTGAGGAGGCACCTTGACAGGTCACTCCTTCCATCCCCCTGCCTCACTCCCCTGGTGGCAGCCATGTCCCGTCAGCATCTTCTTCGAGGAATCCCCTAGACAAACGTGCTCCAGGGCTGGTGGGCCCTGCAGATGTTCAGCAGCTGGATGAGCCCCCCTTCAGGCATGGGAAGCCCCCCAGCTGCCTTCTCTGCAGGGACCTGTGCTCCCGGAGTCAGTGGCAGGAGGAAACACCCCAGTGCTCCCCACCTGTCTCTGACTGCCCTACAGGCATCACATCCTCCCACCTGGAAGGTGGATACCCAACCCCCCAGGCATGCAGACTCAAGCACCCAAGGCTGGCATATGGCAGAGCCATGTACGTCACTATGGAGGTGGTTGATGGTGCATCTCGTGTTTCCTCAACACCTCAGAAGGCGGGATGAGAATCTGTTGTCTGACAGCCTCAGGCCCCACAGCCTGCAGAAGGCTCAGTCACACACCTACCGCTGCAGATGGCTGGGCGAAATTGGGGGAGGGGGCGACTGGCTCTCTTGCTGCCACTGCTGCTCAGCCTGGGGGATGGGTGATGCCCGCCCACCCAGCAGCAACAGAAGAGCCAAGTACCACCCCCCATCCTGGGGCTGTACTGCTGGGCAGCAGCAGGCTTGGCCACTGCCCTCTCTGAGTCTTGGGAGGTTCTCTGCTGATGGCTCGAAGTACCCCCAAAGCAGCTGGCTATGCGGGACCAAGAGAGGGGCCGGCTGGGATGCAGCAGAGGGGCAAAAGAAAGAAACTGCATGAAGAAGAAGGTTGGCATCTCTCCAAAAACAGCCAAGGGAACAGTGACTTCTCCCAAGAGGAAGGAGGAACATCCACCCTCCACGCCAAGTAACAGTCAGAGCTGAGAGAGAGGAGGTCTCAGGAGGGGCAGAGCAACAGAAAGGGACGAGAAGGAGAGAGTGGGAGATGGGGGTGGGAATGCCTCAGTGTCTTCACCTGCACAAGGTCCCTGAGGTCTCTCCTGGCTCTGACTCTCTGATTCTAGAAAGGCAGAGGCACTGATCAGCGACTCCATTCTCAACCTCTCCCTCCATCCCTCTCTCCTCTTGGTCCATCCTTTGAACGGCTCTCAGGGTCTGCCTGGGAGACCCTGTGTGCCTCTCAGTCTTCCCCATGTCTCCTTGTTTGCATCTGCCTCTCTCTAGTGGCATCACCCCAACTGAGGGTCCTGTGCAGGGACACACTTCATGGACTTGAGGAAGCGAGCACCCACAGTTTGGAAACACTGGTTTATAACTAAGAATCAGCTCTGTAGAGAGGATAAAGCTGGTCACCAGTGCTGTGCAGAAACAGTAGTGGAGAGAAATGAGAAGGAGACCCACCTGCTGTCCTCTTTAGCACACAGGAGATTCTAGAGCAGCAGGCAGAGGGCTGCCTATCCTGTAGGCACTGGTGGGATCAGTGCCCGGTGATCCAAGACAGCAGCCCGGAGCATCAGGAAATGTCACGGAGACAGAACACAACCCTGTAGGTGAAAGCTTGGATTCTCACTCGCCTCCACTCTGTGCTATGTCCAGGGCACTCTTGCTCTCTAAACTGTCTGAATCCCCTAGAGGACTTATGCCAGCTCCTAAGTTTTCCAGAGATTTCCTGTGTATCTGTTTTGTCTCCCCAGCTGAATTGTATATAGTCTTTGAGGCCAGAGACTGTATTTTATGTTTCTTCAGACACCGCACTATCTATTTCCACTCTGAGTACTTGATGGAATCATGGCATCTCAAAGTGGAAAGTGACTTCCTGAAGTTCTCCTGCTCAACTTCTCATCCATGCAGCATTCCCTTTTGCATCAGCCCAGCTGCAAGAATATATTCCCTTGGTCACCTCCAGTAATGGAGAGCTCAGTGTCGCTTAAGTCACCTGTTCCAGCATTGGATGGACAATTCCATTAGAATAAGAGCTTTTCAATATTCTAAAACAGCATGGGGGTGAGGGTGTGAGAGGAGGGAAAGGTGATGTAAAATAGAATGTAGGGTCATATAGGCTGAAATCTTTTATGCAAAAAGAAATGCAAATAGCACCTTCTATTTGTGGGAAACCTGAGAAAGCAAGGTTAGAGCCTTCTGGTGCTGTGGAGAGGAAGCAGAAATGATCCCCCACTTTTGCAGGAGCAGGTGACAGAAGCATAGAGGACCAGTCCCAGCTAGTTACAGAGTGAAGAACAGGAGAGGTGGAGCATGAACCCAAGATTTGGGCTCCCATGGACTTTCTAGACCCTTGCCACCCAGCAAGGAGACCTGGGGTGGCGTGTATGCCACACGCACTCAGATGGCCTGTTCTCAGCACCTAGACCTGTTTAAACATGCTACCCACCCTACCTGGGACTACTTAGCACTGGAAATGTAACCAGTGTGAAATGAGATGTGCTCAAGGTATAAAATCTGCCATAGATTTTGAAACGAAGAGTGTAGAATATCTCATTAATATTTTTTTAATATTGAAATGATACTGTTGGGTTACATATATTATTAAAAAAAAAAGAAGAAGAAGAAGAACTGCTTAAGTTGTGGCATGCCAAAGTGGAACTAAGACACACCCTTGTCAGTGTTAAGGGGTCCAGAGAATCAGTGGCCCAGGAGTTTAGGAAAGAGAAAGCTCGCTGCAGTGTGAGGAAGGGGTTAGGGAGGGGTGATGAGGTGGCCGTGGGAGAATTGGAGGTGGACGGATGTTAAGAGGAAGAGACCCACGTGGTGGGGAAGTGGGGTGCATGGGCAGGCCAGCACGGTTGGGGAGAGAGGTTCCTTGTGAGGGCGGCAGAAAATTCACCAGGGCAGGAATGATAGCTCCCAACAGAAGCCCATCCAAGGTCCTGTCTTTATTTATGTCAGGATCCCAATCCAAACTTCACTTTCTGTGGCCTCTTTTCTCAAAACTGGGTCAATAAATTAATCACTGAAAAGTATTACCACCTGCCAGGCACTCTGTTGTGTGTTAGGGGCACAGCAGTGAACAAGATCTTCTTCTCCATTCCTGTCTTCAAGGAGTTTACAACTGGGATATCAAACAGGCAGAGCGTGACATCCACAAACCCAGTTCCAGCACCTGGAACAGTTCCAGAAACATGTCCATGAGTCCCCCCACTGAAGGATCAGCCCAACCCCAAGACTCCATCGCATCTGCTGACCAGTCCTAGGCAGTCAAGCTTTCTGAGAGTCCAGCCATGAAAAACCAGTTCACCCAGTGTCTTCAGGCTCCAGTTCTGGATCTGCTGGGAAGCACTCAACCCACAGGCCTGGTGGGGGCACCAAAGGGCATGAAGGGCGGTCCTGCCTCCACAGCCCTGTCCAAGGTGCTGAACTTGCTGAGCCTATCCAAAGGGGGAAAACACTGCTTTGACTCTACTATCCATCCAATCAGACATTTCTCAAGAAAATGGGGCCACGGACTTTAGCTTATGTTCTCAGGTCTGCCAGTCTTGAATTCTCAGTCCTGTCTCTCCATCTCATGGCCAAGTTCACTGAAAGACAAAGTTGCAGAAAGTAGGAAGATGAGGGCCAGGCCCAGCCCTCTCCCCAAAGCTCTCAGCCTGACCCAGAGGAAGCCAATAGATGCAGGGACAAAGCATTCCTTGGCTTTCCTCAGTTGGATTCCATCACCCATTAACATGACTCATTGAATCTCCCCTAAACAAGAGGAAGTGAATATTCCACTGTCATCCCACAGATAAGAAATTGGGCTTAGAGTTCTGTACATATACTGATACAATATGTGCACAATTAGTGTATATTCTGTGGCCCTTCCTGACTCCACTTCCCTCCCACACACACACACACCTATATGGACACAAAGAAAATAACTAAGAAAACAGTCCACTGGATGGAGACTGCCTCAGTGTAAGAGGCTCTGTCATATCGCTGGCTTTTTGGCAGCCCATTCTAGTCATTATGACAAGGACCATCATTCAAGGATGGAGCTAGATGAAGCTGCTCAGAGGTGGAAATAGGGAGGAGCCATCCTCATGCCTTAAATCTCCTTCACTAAAGTCCTTGATCCCTCTTTACCCTTTCCCTGCAGTTCTGAGCATCTAATGACTGTCCCTGCTTCCAGAGAATAAAAGTACAGCAGGAAAAATAGAAGCTAGATAGGAAAGCAGAATCTAGAGCAGGAGCCAAGGAAAGCTAGCTTTGTATGACCTTGAATAAGTCATTTTTCCTCTGGGCCTCCATCTCACCCTTTCTAGGAAAGTGAATGATTGCGGAGGCCCCTGACAGCCTCGACATTGAAGGCTCCAGGGTTACATGGGTTTGTCCTCTGGAGCCTGGCATGCTGACAACATGCACACCAGAACCAACATGAACAACATATGTGCCAAAGGATGGCAATTGTGTCTGTGGGAAATCAGCCTGGCACTGCCCTCTATGGGGACATGGAAAGAACACAGCCCTCCCCTGTATCCCAGGACAGCCCACGGGATCTCTGTATGTACCTTGTTAAATAACAAATGCAAGAGCCTGGCGCGGTGCCTGACCCATTGCAGCTACTGCAGAAGGGCCCAATTCCCCTTCCTTCCCCTCTCATGCCTGGAATGTTTATCTATTTTCTTAGAGGGTGGTTACGACAGGGGGAAATTGGAAGAGGAGGGGGATGAGCAAGGTCAGAAGGCTGGGAGAGAGGGGGGACAGCAGCTGCCGTCATTAATCACCTTCCTTGGCAACCTGCATCTTGTGAATCAGCATCTGTGACACTGATAAAGGCTTCAGGAGGGATGGCGGTGACATAGTCACAGACAGGATGTGACTGCCTGGGGGAGGAGGAGGTAGGGGTGAGTCTTGCTTTCTGGGTTTAATCTCAGTTGGATACACACACACACATTGCCATTCTGCAGGCTGCAGAGCCCCCTCCTCCTGCTGCCACCCCATCTGTGCTCAGGCTGCAGCCCCTCTGTCTACTCCCCTTGGCCAAGCAGGACAAGGAAGGCAACTGCTGTTTAGTATTTTTCACGTAAGAATTCCAGGAAGGCAGTCCCATTAGAGGGGCAAAGACTGTGCAATGAGGCAACCTGGCATAGTGGAAAGTGCAAGAGATGGCCTAGGACACATGCATCCCCTCCCAATCCTCACATGGAGCCTGCTGGCTGAGTGAGAGGCCTTTAGTTGGTTCCCAGTAAACCTTGCCACCAACTAGCTGTGTGACCTCGCACAACTTGCGTCTCCTCTCTGGGCCTTGGTTCCATTATCTGTGCAATGTTTGGGTTGGATTACAAGATCCCCAAAGCCCCCGCTGGCACCAGCAGCCTGTATGTAATCCTTTGATTCTATAAGCTATGTGTGTGTCCCAGCAGATGGCCAAAGGCAATAGTCATTGGATGAGCTGGTTCCCACCAATTCCCTGTAAGAAATGAGCACATACAGCAAATGCTCTTTTTGGTTCCTATCCATGTGGCAGTCACTGTTTATAATTAAAATTTTGAATTATCAACTGTTTTCATTATAAGCAAGAAAGGGGAGTGCAGAGCAGAACAGAATTGCAGGTGGGGTCTGTGCAACTCTTTTGTTCTATACCTACCACTCTTTCCTATCTTTAAATATCCAATTTCTCTCTCTCAGTAAAATATTGTGATGGGCACAATTCTAAGGTAGCCCCAAGATTCCTTCCTCATGCACACACCCTGTATAATTTTCTCCCCTGCAGTGTGGGTGGGATTCATGAAGATGATGGAGTGAAGTAATTAAGGTCTCAAATCACTTCATTTTGAGTTAATTAAGTGGAAGGTTATCCTGAGTGGGCCTGACTTAACCAGTGAAAGCCCTTAAGAGGGACTGGCCTTTCCTGAGCAAAGACAGAGTCTCCTGGTAACCTTAAAGAATGTAGCTGCCACGTGGTAAGCGAGCCTGTGAGAGCACTAGAGGGCAGAAAACTGGGTGCTTCTAGGCCTCAAGAGAGGTCCCTGGATCACAGCCAGCAAGAGAATGGGACTCCAACTCTACAGCTGCAAGGCACTGAATTCCGCCAACAACCACGTGAACTTAGAAGAAGATCCCGCTCCACAAAGAGATCCAGATGAGCCGACACCTAGATTTCACCTTTGTGAGACCCTGAGAGAGGAACTAGTTAAGTTGGCCTTGGACTCCTGACTCACAGAACCTGGGAGATGATAAAATGCATGTTGTTTTAAGCTGGTAGTTTAGTGATGATTTGTTACCCAGCAATTGAAAATGAATACAAATATCTAATAAATAAAACTCCACACACTAACACTACTTAATAAGATTTTGCCTGTATCCGACTCTAAAGCCAAGCAAGTGTGGCTCACCTTCTCTGCTATTTGAGAATTGATTAAGACCCTGCCTTTGACCCCAGTCACTGAGCCTAGGCTGCAAAGATGCTATGCTACCCAGGGAAATGCTGCCTTCTCCCAGATGAAGGCTATGACATCTGTCCAGTGCAGTGCCAACACAGGATAGCAGAGACCACCCCAGGGGACAAGTGCCCTTCTATTTCTCCCAGCCAATCTGGCGATAGCATGCAAATGACTCTATTAGCTCCCAGGGCAATTGATGGGCGAGGCCATGTGTTATGTAAATTGCCTCTAGGAGGGTGTCCACTCCCACCTCCCATAACATAGCACCTTGGCACCTGGCCTGATGCCTACCCTCTGTACCTCCTCCTCCTGTGTGCTCCCTCCTGTCCCCTCTCTGCCTGCCCCATGGGATACCAGCGTTCACTGCCTTTGCCTGGCATTTCTGCCTTACTGCAGCAGATGCCTTATCCAAAGTGACACCAGAGGGCAGAGGGACAGGAAACCCAGCAGAGGGTTTGGAATGTGCCATACCAAGACTCGGGGTGAGAGTGGAGCAGAGGTTCCACCCCCCTATCCAAGCGCCCTTACCAAGACTCGGGGTGAGAGTGGAGCAGAGGTTCCACCCTCCCCCCCATACAAGCACTCTTACCAAGACTCAGGATGAGAGTGGAGCAGAGGTTCCACCCCCCTATCCAAGCGCCCTTACCAAGACTCAGGGGATGAGAGTAGAGCAAAGGTTCCACCCCCCCGCCATCCAAGTGCCCTTCCCACCCTCCTCTTATCCCTACTACAGATGNCCAAGACTCAGGATGAGAGTGGAGCAGAGGTTCCACCCCCCTATCCAAGCGCCCTTACCAAGACTCAGGGGATGAGAGTAGAGCAAAGGTTCCACCCCCCCGCCATCCAAGTGCCCTTCCCACCCTCCTCTTATCCCTACTACAGATGCCCTACTCCTTCCCTGATCTGCACAGGTTGAGGTTGAGCCAGGAGAACTGGAAATGAGTAAGTCCTGTGGTGCAGTCCCAGGGCCCAGAGTCTCTTGATTTTCCCCATGCCTTTGCCTCAACATGCCAAAAGGGCAGCTGCCCCCAAGTCACTGAATAGAAGTCCCTATTGATTAATTCTTTCCCTGAAAAGTGCCCCCCTGAACGTCTCTGTTTCCCTATCTTCCTTCCTTCATGCCCCTGTCCCTACTTCCCCTTGGAGCAGGCAGGAAGTGAGAAACAGGGCCATACAAGGCAGTGGAGTTTCTAAGACTCATCCCACAAGAGCTTGAAAGACCCTTACAGTTTGTCATCTTATTAAAAGCAAAGAAATATTCCCTGTCTATAGAAACTTGAGAAACACAGGAATAGAGAGGAAGGAAACTGGCTCATCAAGAAGCCATTGGCCCTGAAAAAGGACTTGCTGTGTTTGATTTAGTCCTTGGGGCTTGTTGGTACGTATCCACAAATGCCCATCCTCCAAGGCTGAGTTCCTGAACATTCAAAGTTCACAACCATTCACTCTAGTGCTTCTGGGTCCATATAGACCAAGTATCCCCTCCTCTGAACAGAGCAGACCTTTTGTCTCTCCTACCTCTGTATAGGCTGGGTCAGAGCCTCTCAAAGTATGGGGCTTGTTAGAGGTGCAGATTCTTGGCCTCCAGCTGCATGCACACGGAAGTCTGAGACCCATTATCTAGTTTCTTTGCCAGCATTACTCATATTCTGGTACCAAGTGAATACCCAGGGGAAAAACTATGTAGGAACAAGATTATATCTTGGTTCATTTATTGGATTATGTGGTACATACTGGGCAATTTACTTAATCTTTCCAAGACTCAGTTTATGCAGCTATAAAATGGGAACACCCATGTTGCAATATTCTTACAAAGATTAAAATGACATTTACTTATTCCATAGTTATGAATTAAGCCCATATTCTGTCCCAAGTAAAAAAATAAAATGAGAGTCTCTGTCTTTCTAGAATTTAGTCTTGTAGGTGGAAATGGCTTAGACATAATACCAAAATGCATGATCCATAAAAAAGGATGTTGTGTCTGACTCTTTGCAACCCCATGGACTGTAGCCTACCAGGCTCCTCCCTCCATGGGATTCTCCAGGATAGGGTTGCCACTTCCTTCTCCAATCTAAAATTGATATTGAAAAACTGGCTTTAGCAAAATTAATAACTTTTGTTCTTTGNTGTGTCTGACTCTTTGCAACCCCATGGACTGTAGCCTACCAGGCTCCTCCCTCCATGGGATTCTCCAGGATAGGGTTGCCACTTCCTTCTCCAATCTAAAATTGATATTGAAAAACTGGCTTTAGCAAAATTAATAACTTTTGTTCTTTGGAAGACACTAAGAGAATGAAAAGACAAACCAGAGACTGGAAGAAAACATTTGTGAATCACATATATTATAAAGCACTTATATCTAGAGTTTGAAAAGTACATTGCACTGTTTAATAATAAACACCCAGTTTGGAAACAAGAAGCCAACTTTGGAAAATGGCTGTAAGATATTTAAACAAATAGTTCACCACAGAAGATCTACAAATGTCAAAGAAGAACAAGAATAATTCCTTAATATTAATTCATCATTAGGGAAATGCAAATAAAAACCACAGTGGGCAACTACTATATAGCTGTTAGAGTAGCTACAAATAAAAAGATTGACCACACCAATTTTTGTCAAGAATGTAGAACTGAACTCTCATTCACTGCTGTTGGGAATGTGAAATGGTACAACCATTTTGGAAAAGAGCTTGTATAACTTTTTCAAAAGTTAAATGTGATCCAGCCCTTTTGTTCTTGGGTATTTACAAAAGAAAAACAACTAGCACATAAATGTTCATGGAGCTTAATTTATAACAGCCAATCCCTGAAAACAACTCAAAAGTCCATCAGCAGGTGAACAGATAAACTAATGGTGGCTGCCCTGTACAATGGTGTGTTACTCAGCAGTACAAAAGCATAAACCATTGATTCATGCAACAAGGATAATTCTCTAAATAATCATGCTTTGTGAAAAAAGTCAGACTTTCCCCCCAAAAGAGTACATCCTATATGATTCCGTTTATATGAGATTCTTAAAAATGAAAATTAATCCGCAGTGACAAAAGGCAGATCAGTGGTTGTCACCGGGTGGGTGAGGAAAGATTGGGAAGGAGAGGAGGAAGGAATTTCAAAGATACAAGAGACTTTGGGGATGATGGATCCTTGACTGTCCTGACAGTGGTTATGGCTTCACCAGTGCCACATATGTCAAAACGTATCCACTGAACATTTTATCTCAGTAAAGCTGCTTTTTAAAAATATAGCGGTAAGATAGGATATCTCATGGCTGCTAGAGATGAGCAATCACAGAGGGCTTCTCTGAGGAGGTGACATTAAGCTGAAATAGAGTGATGAGAAGCCCCAGCAGAGCAGCGGTCTGGGGAAGAGCTTTGTAGGCAGATGAACCAGAGCATACAGAAGCCTTGGGAGGCAGGGAGACTGGCATGTTTGAGGAGCAGACTGGTCCACTGTTGGGGAGGGGGCAAGTGATGCAAAGTGGGATCAGACCGGCAGGTAGGTCCCAAGTTAGGGAGAGCTTCGTAGGTCAGGTAGAGAACTGCGGATTTGTATATGAGAAGTCAGATCATAAGCAAAGGAGTGACATGACTCCCATTTTTAAAACTAATCTATTTTGTACTAAGGGCATGTACTACCTAGTAAAGCTAAAATATATATTGAGAACAAAATCATTTTTGCTGTTACCTGGAAGCTAGATTGCAAAGGGGGCCCCATTAAACGGCAGCTGCAGCTGCCAAATGAGAGGAAGGTTGGCCTAGCGTGGCGGCCACGCACGTGGGGAGGATGCCTGTGGCGACCACGCACGTGGGGAGGATGCCTTTGGTCTCTGCCCTAGAGCTCTGGTCTAGAGCACATCTGTAGGGGCAGGCGGTGGGTAGATATCTAAGGGAGTCAGTGTGAGCTGTTGGCCCTCGGGGCCCATTAGCTCTCTGGTTTCCATAGACCTCCCCCATCGTCTTCTCCCCTGGGCAGCCCCACAGCATCTGGTACAAACCTTGGCATTGCTCTGGCATGTCTTACGGTGGTTGGTATGTGTCTGGCCCAGGAACTCTTCTTCCAACCTCTGCACCCAGTACAGTGCCTGGCACAAGGCGAGCACACGGCAAACACTTGCAGAATAAAGAAATGAAAGAACAAATGTCTAGTCAGCAAGTTTGCTCATGAGAATGGAGTGAGGAAACCACTGCAACCTGCCTTGGCCTTGGTGTCAGACCTTGTCCTCCCCCCGCCCCCCACCCNCCCCGCTCTCACTCCCCAGGAGCAGCAATCATGTGGCCAGACCACTGGGCAGTCAGTGCTGGCCAACTCCTGCCGGCCAGCAGCAAGGCCTGACCTAGTTTGGAGCCAGCCGAGGTAGATGAGCCAGCGTGAAGCAGCTCCTCAGGGCTTAGCGTGCTGAGCTCGGAGGCTGGAGTCAGCTTTGAATGTCAGAAATTTGGACAGAGCAGTGTCCAGGGGGCTATCTGAGAATGATGTAGGGGACCCATCCAGAGGAGCCTCTTTGGAGATGCTACTCTTTTCTTGGGTTTTCAACCCCTTTTAGGGGGTTTGGATTGTGGGCTCCAAGACTTGACTCTCCTTGTCCCATGGGGAGGACTGAGGGACACTGGGAAGGAACAGGGGGTGGAGACAACTCCTGGAGCACTTCTTCCGTGGTCCTTGTCACTGATCAACTGACTAATCCAAGCATGTTTAAAGTGGTTTTTAAATGTCAGCAATGTAGGCCAAGCATAGCGCTACTATTGAGGGTCCCGAGGTGATGAAGACATTGTCCCAGCCCTCAGTCACTCACTGTCAAGAGTCAGGCAGAGACAACAACCAATCCACATGCAGACAGATGCAGTTACAGTGGAGATGTGCCCGACCAGGCAGACTTCCAGGGGGAGCAGAGGCCAGGGGAGGCCTCTCAGCGGAGGTGGGCCTTAAAAAGAGATGTGAAGGATCAGTAGAATCTTTCTAGATGATGAAGTCAGTCCTGGCAGGGGTCAGCCTTTGGGATGTTTGCAGCCTGATGGGTGCAATGGAGGCATGAAGGTGGTAAGGCTGCAGGCAAAACACAGGGAAGATTTAAGATGGTGGGGCGGAGTCAGGGGGGCACATGATGGAGCTGGAAGGGAAGGCTCAGGCCAGATCCTGAGGGGACAGTCAGGAAGGCCAGGGGAGGAGGGGAGGNGTTCACGCTGTGGTTGCTGCAGCTGCCCCGGTGCCGGGTGCCATTGTAGCCAAGGTCTGCACTGAAACGGTGCCACAGGTACTGCGTGGTGACCGGGCCCTGCAGGACCAAGGCGAAGTTGGCGAGGAAGACGAGTGGCTCCACGCAGCCGCGGCACAGCACGGACCGGGTGGGCCAGACGCGGGGCTCGCCCGGGGAGTTCTCGCGCCCCTCCATGCTTGCGGGTTCCTTGCAGAGTTGGCGCAAGGCAGAAGGTTCATCTTTCTGCGCCTGCGCTCAGCGTTTTGTTTTGTTTTTTTTTTTTAAGTGGGCGGGACGGAGCCAGGACTGGTGAGCCCCTCCTTCCTCTCGGCCCCTCCCTCTCTGGGCTAGGAAGGGCAGGCGGGGCCCACTCCTCGAAACCCCTGACTTACAGAGTGACCTCGCCTGCAAACTGTGCCAAGATATCGCCTGGCACTCCTTCCCAGGCCCCGAAAACCCCATAACAGTAGGAGAATATCAATAATTAACATTCATTGATCACTTATTATGTGCTGGGCGCTGTACTAAACTCCACGTGGGTTAATCTCCCAACAACTTTATAAGCTAGTTATTGTTAAGGATCCCAATTTACCCATAAAAAGACAAGAACAATCGGGCATTCAAAGTCGAGCTGGAAAAACACACGACTTCTGATATCTGTGCTGATGTTCTGCCCTGCAACAGAGCGACTTGGTGGATAGAAGTGCAGCCTCCAGTTCTACTGGCTTAATTCCATCACCTAGGTTCTGGACATGCCACTTGGCTCGTGATGCCTCCGTTTCATCATCTTTCAAAGGATGGTGCTAATAGAATGTGACTCAAAGAGTTGCTCGGGAAGCACAATGTCTGATATATTGTAAATGCTGTTACTGTAATGAATAGATTGTCACTTGTTCCCCTTCTGCCCACAGAATCTTTTTCCTGGGAAACTAATCTGTTTCTGAGGCTGGGTCATGGCTCTTCAGTGCCCTTGGAGGAGCAGAGGAGGAGGAGGAGATGGTGGAGGGCCTGGGAGGCCCCTAAGTGTGGCCCTGTGTTCTTTGGTGCTCCTACTACAGAAATAGGGCCAGAAGGCTGTCGGATCTCTATCTGACCCTGTTTTATTGACTGTAAAAGAGAATAGTACTACTTGACTTTCTTCCTTATCAGTGCATTTGTTGAATGCCCCTTGTGTGTCGGGGACCATGGCCAGGAGAGGTCCTGGAAACACTGCAATGTAAAGAGAAAAAAAAAAAAGTTGCCTGCCATTCCAGTTCTATAGGGATCAAGCCACTAGCAGCTACAGTCACTCACCATCCACCCTAGGGCAGTATACTGAAGGGCCTTCTGTACTTTGAACCCCACCCCTAGATAGTTGAGATTATTTAGGGAAAAATCTCAGTGATCCCGGATTCTTGTGTCTTCACATACACTGAAGAGTTGTGTCAGTAAGTCATGTCTGACTCTGCGAGTACTCAAATCACCCTGTTCTTTGTGGTTTGCTGTTAATTTTCTTATGTTTGACTGTTTCTTTACCTGTTTGTTTGTTTTTTGGCTACACCTCGAAGGATGTGGAACTTCCCTGCATCCTCTGCAGTGGAAACCAGGAGTCTTAACCACTGAATCACCAGGGAAGTCCCTCAACTAGATGTTTTTCTCTCCACTGGGTGACTGATTAGTGGCTAGTGGCCTTATAGAACTGGAATG